>JAKJMR010018505.1:199746-230966 GCA_024449315.1 Daboia siamensis | reverse complement strand
TGCTGGCTGGGGAATTCTGGGAGTTGAAGTCCGCATCTCTCAAAGTGGCTACGGTTGAGAAAGATTGAGAGTATCGAAAAAGCTGATGGAGAGGGAGGAGGGGAAAAAAAAACTTACTAGGGCAGCTTCTCACAACTGATCAGAAGAACCTGTCGGGCAGGAGAAGAGGCCAAAACAAGATTCAGCAAGAAGACGGTTGATTGGCAGTTGGTTGGAAAAGAAAGGCATGGACCAGCGGAGGAAAGATCTGCCCCTGCCAGCAAAGAGACACCAAGGAAAGGTGATTTTGACTTATTTCACAAAGGAAGACCCCCCTCACACATACACACAACTTTTCAGCGGTGGAAGACAAGGGACGCCTCCGATCCACAGAGACATCCAACCTGCCCCCACTCAGGCTGGGGAGGGTTCCATGCTAGTCAGTCCAATAGCTTTATTACCTCATGGCAAGAGAAACCAATAGAGACTTGGGACAGAGAACGTCTGAACCTGCTACCTCTGTGTACCCTATGGGAGGGGGGGCTGCTGTGAGATGCCCCTCCCCATCTGAACTCTTTCCCCTTGACTGTAAGAGGGTGGGGGGGGACTCGTTACCTGACTGGCCGTGTGACTTGTTCTGAGTTCTGCTCTAGATTTCCTTTGCTTTTATGATCATTATTATTTTTCTTCTATAAAAACGAAGACACATTTTGCGCGGGGATTCTTTTGGAGGGGGAACGGTGGGGGGAGGGGGAGAGAAACGGTGTGGGGGGGAGGAAGAAAGAGTCTCTTGTATTGCTCTCTTGTATAGATAGTCCTCAACGGCCACAATTGAACCTGTTTCCGTTGCAAGGCAGTGAAGTGAGTTGTGCTCATTTTACGACCTTTTGTTGCCACAGTTAAGCGAAACACCGCAGTTGTTAAGCGAGTCACGTGGTGGTTAAGCAAATCTGGCCTCCCCCCCCCCCTTTTGATTTTGCTTGTCAGAAGACAGCTGAAAAGGTTACAAAATGGTGATCACCTGACACACACACACCCCCTCCAGGACACTGCAACTGACATAATTACATGCCAGTTGCCGAGCATCCGAAGTTTGATCACGTGACCATAGGGATGCTACCATGGCCATTAAGTGTGAAAAAGGTCATAAGTCATTTTTCTTCCAGTGTCATTGTAACACTCACTAAACAAATGGCTATAAGTTGGAAGACTTAGCTGTACTGAAGATTCTAAGGTTGCCAGGCAGGAATTCTGAACTTCAAATCCCAAGGGCCCTAAGGAGTAGGAGCAGGGGCAAAGGATTGTGGGAATTTTGGTTTCAACAAGGATTAAAGTAGCTGGCTGGGGCACTCTGGGAATTGAAGTCCACAAATCTTACCAAGTTGCCTAGGTTGAGAAACACTGGTCTACACAAAGCCCTTCTCATGTGATTTGGGATCTAACATGGCCCATTAATAGGGGCGGGATAGGAAATGAATGAAGCCAGGTTAGAGAGGACTCCATTTACCAGTTAGTTGTGACGGAGTGTACAATTCTGAGATTTCCACTGCCAACCCAGAGGGGAAAGTATTTGATGTGGTGAAAGTTTTGTTGGTGTCCTTTTCCTTTGGACACAGTTCCCCTAAATCAAGGATGGAGAACCATGGTGCTTTTATGACTTGTGGAATTCTGGGAGTTGAAGTCCACAAGTCATAAAAGGACCATGGTTCCCTACCCCTGTCCTAAATGCTTCTCTTTGTGACCTAGACAGCTGTTTGGTTTTCTGCACTGGGCAGGGGGAGTACATTAGCTTATATTTTCCTCAGCCGTGCCTTTATTTTTAATAGGTTTTTAACAACAACAAAACTATCTTCTGCTTTGTGTATTTTGCTCTGTGAGGCAAAAGAGGGTGCATTTTAACTGAGAAAACATTACATTAAAGTTGCTATCCTGAGTTTTACCTTCTCTGCCGTAAAATTAGCAACAGTCACTTGTAATTTTTTCCTCTCCATATGTGTGTGTGTGTGTGTGTGTGTGTGTGTGTATACACTGGTATATATAGGAAGAGAAAGAGATTTTACAAGTGACTGTGTTGCTGATTTGTATATATAATTTTATAAGTGTGTGTATATGTATAAAATTGCTGATTTGTAAAATTAGCCACCACAGAAGATAAATTCAGGATAGCAACTGTCACAGTACTAAAATTCCAGATTTGCATAGTACAGTATTTACACAAGATGTGAACACACAAAACAACAAAAAAACCTAACAAAGTTTAGCCGCATTCTGATTATTTCGCTGCTAAGCTTCTGTGGATCCTGCCAAGCAGCAAGATGTGTATGTTCCAGATGTGTGGGACCAAAATTCCCAGATTTCCCAGGCACCAAGGCAGTACTGTGTCAACTGGCCCCAACACTTGTGGAGGTCACATGATTGGGGAAATAAAATGGATACCCATGATTAGTTTTAGAAGCTGATGACTTCTCATAGGCAAAACTACATGGAGCACACATTAGAACTGGCTCAGGAATTCTGGGAGTTGAAATCCATGAGTCATAAAAGAGCCGAGGTTGCCTACCCTTGTCCTAGTGGAACAAAAAAGGATATAGCAGTGAAAGTGGGATTCAATTTATTTGCTAAGAACCTCATTCCCCCCCCCCACCCCCAGTTTTTTATACAACTGCTTGTCAGGATTTGCGCAGCACATACGGGATTAACCAGAACCCATTTTGCTTCCACAGCCCATAAAGTAGATTAACTACAATGCTTTTTGCTCTTGGTTCAGTACCTCAGTACTTAGCCTTAGGTAGGAGATGCTGGATTTCCATTCACACAAATCCCAGCCTGGATAGCGATGAGAAAATTATAATCTGGCATTATGGGTAGCCCTCGATTTATAACCACAATTGGGATTGGAACGTCCTTTGCTAAGCAATGCGCCTCTTCAGTGAGTTGCGCCCAATTTTATGACCTTTTTTGCCGTGGTCATTAAGCGAATCACTGGAGTGGTTAAGTGAATCAGGCAGTTATTAAGTGAATCTGGTTTCCTCCCCATTGACTGCTTGTGACTGGAGGTGCAGCTGCTTTTGTAAGTATGCAAAATTTTGATCACGTGACTGGGGAACACGGAGAATTATAAAGGTGAGGAGCAACTGATCCCTTTTTTTTAGCACCGTTTTAAATCATTAAATGAATGCTCGTAAGTTAAGGACTATCTGTATTTAAGGTTCAGTGCCATCAGACGAGCATTTCATGGATGTCCCTATAGGTCTGTTTTCTGTCTCATTCGTATACACACACACACATACACACACATATATGAAGGAGGAATAAACTCAGCATTCAGATGCTGAAAGGTGTTTCTGTATTCTGGGATCTGGTTTAAAATCAGAATCAGAATAGAGTTGGAAGGGACCTTGGAGGTCTTCTAGTCCACCCCCCTGCTCAAGCAGGAGACCTGATGCTATTTCAGACGAGTGGCTGCCCAGCCTTTTCTTCTACTTTACTTATGGCTTTCTCAGAAGCAAGTCTCCATTCTTGTCCAATTTCCAAACACTGGTGTTGTTTGGGTGCTTTAAAAGGAGAGCACATTCTAGTGTTTTATATCGTACATGTCATAAAAATTGCAGGGCCCACATTCAAAATTTCATTTTGTCTCCACTCTACTTTGATGCCACGCATAAAATAAGTCACAGCGGGGATGCGGGGTGGGGGAGGAATTCTCTTCCAGGCAATTAGTAAGGATGGTTGAATAATTTTCCGTTGTGCACGCTAGTGGGGTGTTTCTCCACCTTGGCTGCTTTAAGATGTGTAGATTTCAATTCCCAGAATTCCACAGTCAGTTTTTGAAATCTACACACTTGAGGTTGAGAAACACTGCACTACAGAATTGCCAGATTCTGTTAGACCACAAGGCCAACCTCTTCTTAATTTAAGAGGGATCTAAAACTTGTCTCCCTTTGAGAAGAGTTATGTTAAAGAGTTTGAAAGAGAGGAATCGCTGCAGAATCCTATGTTTCTACTCAGAAGGAAGCCCTAATGAATTCAGTGGGGCTTTTTTTTCAGGTAAATGTGTATGGAAGGCAACCTCGGGCAAGAAGAAACCTGCAACTTCATTTTACAGGGATTTAAAAACAAAAAAAGTAAAATAGCTTATTATTTGAAACAGTGGATCGCTAGACCTTTTTTCCTACAAAAAACAAGCTTTAAACTCATTTCTGATTTATGCTTTCATCTTTTAAGCTCCTTTCCACGTTTGACTGATCCTCTTTCCTTAAATCTTGACTATAATTTGGTAACCTAAAGCTGTTGATTGACAAGCCTTGTGCAACTCTTTAATGATAAATTTCCTGTGCTACATGAAGCCATTAAAATAAACCCCAAAGGATCTCCAAAAACCCAAAGCAGCCGTGGGGAAATAAAGATTGCAAAGGGAGGACAATTGTGTGCAGATGCCAGATTTGACAAGTCTAGTTTTTTTTAACCATAGTAATTTTAAGCTGTATGGGCTCCAGCTCCTGAAATTCCCAACCCACTCTTACTGACTTGAGGAATTCTGGATGTTGAAGTCCATACAGCTTAAAATGACTATGGTTAAGAAACTTTGCATCCAGCTATTTTGGCCAGGATGCAGTGACTTATTTTGGGGAAATGATTTGGATCCCTCCCCCAAATAGTGCACTCCTTCAGCATCTTTCTCCAGCCTGAAAACAGTTGAGTTTTTTTAAAACTTTCATTTACTGTGAGTTTCATTTGGATTTTATGTGGGTTTAAATAGAGGAGAGGCACAATTGTCTAGGTGAGCCAGAGCAAGCAAAAAACTTGGGGGCCATGGGGCAGAGGCAACAGGTTTCTTGGGGGGGGGGGGAGATGCAGAATCCATTCTAAAGGGGGCAATAAAACCTTTTTTGGGGGGGGGATTTTTTTCCATCCCTTTCTTATTCTTGTACAGTTTTGCCAAAACAATAAAATATATTTTTCCCACTGACGGTTTTCCATTATTTCTAGTGCTCCTTTGGAGAATGTAAAATACTCCCCAAAGGTTTCCAGATAAATTTAGCCATCATGGGCATTGAAGGAGATGTAGTTAGAATACACAGATAATGCTACATTCAGAATGTAAAAACTGGTTCATGGGCCACAGGCTGGTCAACTGGAGCCCCAGATGTGCCACATTTTGGGTTACATTTGAAGCAATAAGAGTTTTCAAGCAGAAGTCCCCAATCTTTTGGGCGCGCGATTTCATGGAGAGAGGTTTTTCCATGGACTGGAGGGTACGTGATTTTCTGTGCTGCCTGCAACCCACAGATTGGGCTTTGTTTGTGAGACCCGGTTGCTGCCATGCCGTGGCCCAGTACTTAACTGGGGGTTGGGGACCCCTGTTTTAAAGCTTGTTGCTTTAAATAAATTCAGTGCTCCAAAATGCTGATTTCTCCTATACCAGGGGTCCCCAACCCTCAGGCTGTGGCCCATGGCCTATTCGGAACTGGGCAACACAAGTGGAGAGCAAGTTCAGCTGGACACATGTGCACCAGCCTGGCACTCGTGGCCTGGCTCCCCTCTCCGCTGCCAAGCCACAAAGGCTGGAGACCTCTCTCCCATACCACTCTCACTATTTTGCAAAGCTTGATGGACTTTCATGCCAACAAAAATTGTGCACCCTTCTGCTGACTTACGATGGCCATGCAGTCTTAAAAAGCCACAACTGACTGGATTCATACAAGACAGTGTAACTATAAGCTGCGTTTTCCCAACTCCATAGCTAGATGGTGGAGCTAGTACACAGCCAGTACACACCACACACAAAGTCCCAAAACTTAAGGTGTAGCATAAAGTCTTAGCCCAACTTTAGTGAAAATATTTAAGAAACCAGGGTCGTTAAGGGAACATGAAGGTTGTTAAAGCAAATGGTCTGCTAGGGTTGTTGTCCCAAAGGTACTTTTCCAAAACGCAGGTGGACTTTCTTGTGGGGTTTTTTTCTTTGAAAATGTTTCACTTCTCATCCAAAAAATCGTAAGTGCAGGGTTGTTGTTTTTTTAGCAAAACCATCGTATGCTGCAAATAGCCATAAATGTGGCAGTGTTGTCAAGTGCCTAAAATTCAATCACATGACTGCAGACGAGTCAAATTCGGACCCTAAGTCCCTGTTTTCAGGTCCTCATAATTTGGAACGGTCACTAAGTGATTGTTGTAAGCCGAGGACCATCTGCATATTACAGCAGTCTGCTTTTCCTTTCTAAACATTTTTCTCTCAATGACTGTTCCTTCAACTGGATAGGAATCATGGGTGAATTTAATTGAAGCATTGGTTAATTGACATCACAACCCCTTCTCTGTCACCCCCAAATGAAGGCATAAATCATTATCCAAGCAACTTCTGGACCACAAAATACTGTTATTCAAGAGTATAATGTCCAGTGGTCAACCTTCCCCTCAGCAACCCTAAATGGTTCCCGACACTGTTGGAACAGCCGCAGATGGGTGGATGAAGTATTAACAACCCACGGCAACACCTTCCCATGTTAATCCAACAGAATAGTAAAGGATTAAAGACCTTCCTCAAATAGAGGAGAGGAGGGGGAGAGAAAAATACCCACCGGAACACATGCGTTCTCAAAACTCAGGCAGTTTGGCCTATCAAAAAAGGAGCCAAGATAAGCTCTTTGGGGATCACCTGGCCTCAAGTTAAAAGAATATGCAGCCACTTCCTGTGGGATCCTGCAACAGGTCATCTTCGCTGCCTCTCACTTTCAAATAACCTTCGCTACCCTTCCCACAATCGCTTCCTCTGAGGCGGAACAATGTAGATTCCCCACACCACAAGCTACCCTTGCTTGCTCTCCAAAATCCCTCTTCCACGATTCGACCCACGCTTTTACAGAGGCAGGCCTAGCCACTTTTGCCCAACAGACTAATTGCCAGTTGAAGAGCAAATGCTATTGAAATCACGGGGGAGGGGGGGGAGGAATGAATTCCACTCATCATCCTGCTTTTATGTCATCTGGAAAGAATTGAATAGTCGGCGTGTGCTTGCTTCAGCTCTCTCCAATCTTCCGCCATAATTTGAGATTGCCCTCACATTTGAGATCTTTCTTCGAAGAACAGAAATGGATCGTTCTTAGCATAGTTACTCCCCATTCAGTCCACAATTAGGTTGGGGTTGTATATTGACAACCATTTGCATACCACTTGAAGAAGCAGCCCTATTATGGTTTTAATTCTTGGGTGTGGGGGGGAGGAGGAATAAAAAAAAAAGAATTTTACTCCATTTGGATTACACCCCACCAGATAGTATTAACCCCTTTCGGTCTCTCCTATGCATTCAAGAAAAATCCACCCACCCAAAACTGGTCTGCCCGTCTGCCCCCCCCCCCCATCACCCACCCACCCAATATCAAAGTCCTTTAGTTCTGTTCTTTAGACTTTAGTACAGGTTAAGCTCAGTGGGGGTCCAGCCGGTTATACGCTGAGCAACCAGAAGAAAAAGAAGATAGCAATGAAAAGAAATAACGAATCCAGCCAGCTGGATGGTCTGGCCGCCTCTGTATCTGCAGAAAAGGGGGAAGGGAAAAAGAGTTAGCCAAGGTGAAATCTAAAAGCAAGTTGGACGCATTCAAACAAGTTAAAACACTGAACTGCTCTCTAATGCCATCATAGCTCTTTGCTATTGGTTGATAATCAAAAGCTTTTCCATGGGGGGGGGGCTGTTCCCTGAGCCGGTACTTCAAATGCCACTGATGAAATTTGTAGCTCAGAGGAGTTGTTGGGTTTTTTTTTTCCTGGACTTTTGATGTTTCCTGTATTTTGTACAGGTGGCCCTCAACCTGCGACCACAGCTGAGCCCAAAATTTCACCGTTGCTAAGCGAGAAATTTGTTACGTGAATTTTGCTGTCTTTTACAACCTTACTTGCCAGAGTTGTTAAGCGAACCACCTCAATGGTTAAATTAGTCACATGGTTGTTAAGTGAATTGGGTTTCCCCACCACTGACTTTGCTTGTTGCTGCAACCGTCGTAAATGTGAGTCAGTTGTCAAGCATCTGAATGTAAATCACCTGACCATGGGGATGCCACCGAGGTCACAAGGGTGAAAAATGATCTCAAGTCCCCTTTTTTTCAGTGCCATTGTAACTTTGAACGGTCACTAAATGAACTGTTGTAAGTCAAGGAGTATCTCTAGCATTTATTTTATTTATCACATCCACAGGCAGCATATCTTGCCTCAGTGTATTTTATTGTTGTAACAGATTGGGGTAGCCTATAAATTTCATAAACGCAACCAAGAAATCTGCTGATTTTATTTATTTATTATATAATTTACAGGGCCACCCATCTCACAAAAAAGTGACACTGGGTGGTTGAACAATAACATATAAAAAACAATTATTCTTCAGAAAAATAAAACAAAATCTGCAACGGCTGAGAGTAGGCAGCGGATGTCATTGCACTGACGGTGCTACCTAATTTGGGTAATGAAACATCTCTGCAAGAAAACAACCAAGCTCAGAGAGCACCAAGGACCCCTCACACCAATGGCTGTTTCCCATTTGCCAGGCGGGTAGCAGTGGGCACGTCTCGGGCACGGCAGCCAATCAGTGTTTAGGAAAAATGCATGTGGCTCTCAAGCCTCAACAGTAGTTCTATCAAGGCAGCTGCTCTACATTCCCATCTCTCTTCCTTGGAGGACTAACAGGGAGGGTCTGGAACATTTATTATTTATTAAATTTATACGCTACCCGTGTCACTGTCAGCAACTCTTAAGCAGCTTACAACATAAAAATGCAATATAAAACACTGTGAACATTAAAAACGTTCAATGTTAAGAATTTAAACATTAAAAATTCACAAAGAACTAGAGAAAAAGGGACCAATACATAAATGGGGTGGAGCGACTAAATGGGGTGGAGCGACTAAATTTCATTTTTAATGTGTGCCAATGTGCCCACAGTAAAAAATGACAATAAAGGTTATCTTATTTCCCAATCTACTAACCACCTCCAGAGCGGGACATTCCTTTCCCACAATTTATTGCTATCCAACTTGGCATATCTCATGCGAGGCTGATCCAACATAGTGTCCCCGTTATAGCTTCTGAGTTGAAATGGTTCCAGTCAGAACAATTTATGCCACAGGTCAGCAACCCGCGGCTCTTTCAACCATCTCCTGCGGCTCCCAGTCCTCTGCCACGTGCAGTCCAAAAAAAAAGTGGGACTAAAAAAGTTCAACCAATCAATTCAAATATGCAGGGCAGGTGCATATCTCGCCTTGGCTCCACTCTTCAGTCAAACCCTGTTCTGCGCATGCGCACATGTAGGCACATGTGCACGCATTTTTTGCAGTTCCCAGTTTTTCCTTTTGTGAGGGAACCGGTTCCGAGTGGCTCTTTCATTGTTTCAGGTTGCTGACCCCTGATTTATGCCATCAGGTCTGGGGAGCCCAGAGGACCAGTAAGATCCTGAGGTGGCTCCATTGTTGACATCTGCTGCCTGCTCTTAGCCTTTGAGTGCATTTTTTTTCCTGAAAAATAATTGTTTTTTATATGTTACTGTACACCACCCAGAGTCATTTTTTGTGTGAGATGGGTGGCCATATAAATTAGATAATAAATAAATACAATTAGCAGATTTATTGGTTTGTTTATGATATCTATAGATTACCCCAATCTGTTATGACCCCAAAGTACAACAGTAAAATACTAGATAGATATAGATATAGATAGAAGATAGATAGATGATAGATAGATGATATAGATAGATAGATAGATATAGATAGATAGATAGATAGATAGATAGATAGATAGATAGATAGATAGATAGATAGATAGATAGATAGACAGACAGACAGACAGACAGACAGACAATCTTTATTGTCATTTTTTTACTGTGGGCATAATGGGGAACACATTAAAAATGAAATTTAGTTGCTTGCTCTCCAAGTGTACATATACATAACACAGATTTAAACATATTATGTACCACATATGTATAGACCTACACCCTTACATTTAATTAACATAAATGTTATTAATTGTCCATCTTGAATACATAACAGAAGGAGGCAGCTTTAGAGTTCACAAGGTTTATACTGTATGGAACAAAACTGTGACTGAATCTGGAGGTTCTGCTACGGATACTACGAAGCCTCCTCCCGGAAGGTAACAAGAAAAACTGGTTGTGAAGAGGATGAATAGTGTCCCAGATAATCTTACGGATCCTGTTCAAGCAACGCTTCTGTGCTATGTCCTGGATGGAGGGGAGGGAACCGCCAATGATCTTTTCGGCCATCCTCACCACTCTCTGCACTGCCTTCCTGTCTGAAGCAGTGATACTTCCAAACCAGACTGTGATGCAGTATGACAGGATGCTCTCGATCGTCCCGCTACTTTTCTCATGCAACGCAGAAAATGCAGGCGCTGCTGTGCCTGTTTCACCAGTGTCTCGCTGTTGAGCAACGAAGAGAGCCTACTACACAGCCAGGAATTTGAATGCTGGTAACCATCTCCACTAATGAATCATTAATGCACAGAGGAGTGTGGCTGCGCCTGCCTTTTCTGAAATCGACAATGACCTCTTTCGTTTTTCCGGTATTTAAAACTAGGCTGTTTTCCTTACACCAGTTCACCAAACCCTCAACCTCCTTGCGGTAAGCACCCTCATTGCCATCATGAATAAGGCCCGCTACTGTTGGGCTGCTTATAAATTTTATAAATAAATAAATAAAATACTATACAATTCGGGAAACACCAAAAGTCCAGGAAAAAAAAAACCCCAATTGTTTAAAAAAAGACAGAACACTGCAAGGATCCATCGCCCACGCTATCCCAGGACGAAGTCTTAAGGGCTTGCTTAAATAGAGCCAGGATGGGAGCTGTACCAATTTTGGGGGGGTTAAGTGGTACCCAAAAGCTGGTGCCAAGACTGAGAAGGAAGGTCTGCTTCCTGGGTCCCACCAAGTGACAGGATTAGTCAGTGGCACCTGGTGTATGCCAACTCTGCCAGGCCATGTGGAAATGTGGAAAAAAATGACATCCGATAGGAAATACTAACAGCACTAGGAATAGCACATAGTGCTTTACAGTCCTCAGCGGTTTTCAGGTTCAGCATATTGCCCCCCATAGCAATTGGGGTCCTCATTTTACCGACCTCAGAAGGATGGAAGGATGAATCTGCCTTGTGCCGGTTAGGATCGAACTCCAGGTTGTGGGTAGTGAGTTCGCCTGCAATACTGCATTCTAACCACTGTGCCCCCACAGCTCCTAAATCCCTGAGATAACCAAGCCCTCACTGAATGTGATGTCATGTGACCATGCCAACTTACAATGTCAGTTCTGGCTGCAGTGGTAAGCAAATTACCACAGGTTGTTAAATGTGATGTCAAGACTGCAGCTTGTGATTTCCTGGCCTCCCCATTGTCTTTGCTTGTTGGAAGTTGGCTGGGAAAGTTGCACGTGGCAATAATGTGACTGCAGAACACTGCAACGGTCCTACTGTAAATGTCGGTTGACAAGCATTCGAATCATGATTATCTGACTGTAGAGATGCTGCAATGGATGCAACTTTGAGGCGAGTCTCTTTTCAGTGCCGTCGTAAATTCAGACGATCGCTGAACAAGTGGCTGGTACGTGAAGACAACCTGTACATTTTTTGCTATAGTTTTTGTCATGGATGCTAAGAAAGTTAGCTTGTGTCTGTCCTCCTTTGCCCGCTCAGAGATCTGGTAACCCTAACCCTAACCAACATCATGAGAATCTACCCACATGATAACAAGAGCGAGACACTCACAAATGAAAGCAAATATACGTGTCCAAGGATAATGTTGCAGTATTCAATCTGAGTCAATCACTGAGACCAAAGGTTTATTCTTCAAAGCTTTCAGCACATGCTGGAGTTCATCCTCAGCGAACTTCTCTTTCTCCAGAATATGTACCTAGGCTATGTGTTGTATTTATATGGTGCCTGGTTGTATGTAGCTTTTGGTTATTAATTAGGGTTAACAGCCATCGATATTCTAATTAACTAAAAGCCGGCCAGCTCTGCCATCAAACTGCTTCAGCCCTGCTTTACTTCACTTTGATGGCAGCCTACCATAAAATGTGGGGAGGAGAAATGGGAAGATATGGGGGGGGAGAGAAATGACAGGAATCAAAGGTGCCATCAAGAGACAATGGTTGAAAGACAGAAGGACACGGCCTGGGAATGGAATGCGAAACGCCCATCCAAAGAGGCGCCAAAATGTGGAATGTCACCAAAATCTGAACCTTACTGGACATCACCAAGATAATCAAAAGGAGGGAGGGCTTGGGAGAAGGTAAAATTACTGGGGTTACGCGGGAAAGCCTCAGATCCGGCTTTGCTACGCTGTAATTAAAAAGGTAAAAGTTCCCCCCGCACATGCGTGCTAGTCGTTTCCAACTCTAGGGGCCGGTGCTCATCTCCGTTTCAAAGCTTGTCTGAGGACGTCTCTGTGGTCATGTCGCCGGCATGACTAGACACCAAAGGCACACGGAACGCTGTTACCTCCCCACTGTAGTGGTCCCTATTTTTCTACTTGCATTTTTACGTGCTTTCGAACTGCTAGGTTGGCAGAAGCTGGGACGAGTAACAGGCGCTCACTGTTACGCGGCACTCAGGATTTGACCTGCCAAACTGCCGACCATCTGATCGACAAGCTCAGCGTCCTAACCCACTGAGCCACCACGTCCCTTATGCTGTAATTACTTGGCTTCAATAAAAGAATATTTTTCACTACAAATGGAGTGGAGGGTCTTTCTTTCCTGAATATTCTTTCCTGGGACAGCTGTGACAAAAGCCATACACAACCAGGCACCATATAAATGCAACAGGTAGCCCAGCGCACGCAATCTGGATAAAGAGAAGTTCCTTGAGGATGGGCTCCAGCACGAGTCTAAAAGCTTGGAAGAATAGAGGTAGACACCATTTAGCTTCAGTATAAAGGCAAAGGAAATACGGTCGTAGGGAACCCAAAGCCTGTTTGCAGATGCCTTTTATAAACATCGACCCCTTTACAGCAGGGCCTTACCTGCTCTTTCTCCTGGCGGGCTGTAGCCCGTAGCAAAAAAGCCAAAAGGGAATGCGCCGATGCCAAACGCCATGTGGAAGCCTGTGGCTGCTTCAGGAAAACTGCCGATGCCCTGCTGGGGTGGGGAGGGGAGGGGGAGAAGAAGAGAAAAAAGGAGGAGGGTGGGGTAATGGTGAGTTGCAGAAGAGCTGAGTTAGTCCAGGTTGAATTTGGGAAGTGGGGGTGGGGTGGGGTTTAGAAGCAGGCTACACTCACCCCTCGCGACTCAGGCTCCGGGCGCTGCCCTCGAGGTCGGGGGGGAGTTTTCAATCTGTGTGATGGGAGAAAAAGGCAGGGTTATGCTCTTGGCCTCAGTCCTGTTGCTTCTGATTTTGCTTATCACTGGCTGCTTTTACGCCATTTCAATCATTCCGCTTCAGCAGCAAAATAGAATACAGTGATAAAAGTATTAACTTCACCAAACGTCCATCAACCATCATTATTATAGAACCATGGTGTTATCCTTGATGAGAGTGAGCGCCTGTTACGTGTCCCAGCTTCTGCCAACCTAGCAGTTTGAAAGCACGTAAAAAGGCAAGTAGAAAAATAGGGAGCACTCCGGTGGGAAGGTAACAGCGTTCCGTGCGCCTTTGGCATCTAGTCATGCCGGTCACATGACCACGGAGACATCCTCGGACAAGTGCTGGCTCTTCGGCTTTGAAACGGAGATGAGCACCAGCCCCTAGAGTCGGAAACGACTAGCACGCATGTGCGGGGGAACCTTTACCTTTACCTTATCCTTGATCAACAAGAATTTTCATTTCCTACTCGGGTATTTGGCCTACTCCTACTTCAGATGCACGTTGGAAAAGCCTCAACACTAAAAATGAGAGGACAGATGTTATGCTGGCAGGGGGACATCCCCCGTAAGGGAAGTTCCTGAAGAGAATACTCGCCTCCAAGTATTTCATCAAGACATGGGACTCTTGCTCGGCATTCTACTGTCCAATTTTATTTCCCCTAAACCCATGGTGGTGAACCTATGGCACGGCTGCCACAGGTGGCACGCAGAGCCCTCTCTGTGGGCATGCGCGCCGTCGTCCCAGTCCTAGGCCTTCAGCTGGGTTTTATAAAACCTTTTCGCTTTAGGCCTCCACTGCGGTGTGCAAAAAAAAAAAAAAAAAAAAGGTTCAATCAATTTCAAATTCTCATGAGAAAAAAACATCTCGGAAAGTTGGAATTGACTGAACTTTTTAGTGCCACCCAGTCTGCCGTTACCACCGCAGCCACGCCCACCCAATGGGCCACGCCCACCCAATGGGCCATGCCCACCCAATGGGCCATGCCCACCCAATGGGCCACGCCCACCCGGCACCCGACGATACATAAGTGGGTTTTGGGTTGCAGTTTGGGCACTCGGTCTCTAAAATGTTCACCATCACTGCCCTAAACCGTCTTCCAGAAAGCCAGGACCCAAACCATGTAGGAATTTAAAGGGGTCACCAACACCCTGACTTGCACTGAGAAACAAACCCGTGGTCACATCTTCTTTGGCCATATACTTTTAATTCACTCCCTTTAATAAGGCTGCCCCGCCCCAGATGGGTTACAAGATCCGTAAAAAAGAATTAAAACAATGACAGGCAGACCGCGACTTAACACCATGCGTTTACAACGGCACTGAAAAATGATCGTATTTCGCACTTAACAACCATTGCAGCCTCCCTCCGGTCAGACGATCAAAATTTGGATGCTTGTCAACTAGCGGTGTAAAATCTGCAGGGGTTCCTTTGCCGTCACCTACTCAAACTCCGACAAAAAAAAAAAGGGGGGGGATGCTTTACCTTGGATCCTGCTGAGCAGAGCTTCCACGTCCATACAGAGGGATGACTTTGTCCCGGCTGATGCCCGCCTTGCACACCGGACATTCCTGACGCTCCGGCCGTGTTTCTAGCCACTGAAGAGAAGAACGACACTTGTAAGTTACACAGAGATGGAAGGTGTATCAGAGGTCTTCTAGTCTAACGGTCCCAACCTTTCCACCTTGGTGGTCCGGCCCAGCCCGGGACAGGGGGGTGGGTGGGGGATGTGCAGACACGCGTGTACAGCTCCATAGTTGCGAGCAGCGGGCACGGATGCCTTCCAGGCAGGAATGGAGCTTCACACGCGAGGCACAACCATCCACCACACAGGTGCCCTCCGCTCCTATGAGTGGAGCTGCACACGCTTGTCCATCGCTCCTGTGGCCTGATTTCAAATAGGCCACGCCCCGGTAGTGGGCCGTGGCCGGAGGCTTGAGGACCCCTGTTCTAATCCAAACCACCCCCCCTGCAGTCAGAAGCTTTGTGGCCACTTGCAAGTGTGTACATATTTACCTTAGAAGAAGGCAATTGGGTATCTTTGGGATCTACCATCTTTGCTGTGCCAATTGGCTTTCGGTTTTATAAATGGCTGTCGATTAAATAAGAAGCCGGCAAATTGAGATCTAAAGCATTAGGCTAGAGCAGGGGTAGGCAACCTCGGCTCTTTTATGACTCGTGGACTTCAACTCCCAGAATTCCTGAGCCAGCCGCGCCGAAGGAAAAGGGAAGCACTGCTATAAATCATCACCATCAGAGATCCAGTTTGGTCAGGGGTAGCCAACCTTGGCTCTTTTATGACTCATGGACTTCAACTCCCAGAATTCCTGAGCCAGCATGGCTCAGCTTGGAAACCTTCCCTTTCCCTTCAGCATGGCTGGCTCAGGAATTCTGGGAGTTGAAGTCCACGAGTCATAAAAGAGCCAAGGTTGCCTACCCCTGGGCTAGAGCTTCATATTTATTTGCAGCAACTTTGGGGGAGGGCTTCACAAATGTCTCCGTAGATTGGAGAGAGTAATCTGGGAAAAGTACTTTGTTTTGATCACCAGGGGTTTGGTGAGTGGCTATACCTGCCATGGGACCTACAGTATCCTTAAAACTATATACATTATGGGCTCTAAAACTCCATATGGACCAAAAGAATTACTTATACACAACTAGGAGCGCACACAAAATAACTCCCTTCTCAGCTCACTCCTTGGACATATTTTGTTTGATGTCACGTCTGAGATAAATGAAGCAAACTATTAAATGTGAGAAATATTTTTAAAAAACTGGACTAGGAGTAAGAGCAGGGAGACCTAGGTTATAGCCTCGGCTCAGTCTGGACTGTAGCACAGATAGTCCTCAATTTATAACTACAATTGGGACCAGAATTTCCGTCGCTAAGATGGTCGTCAAGTGAGTGACAAGTCGATTTTACAACCATTTTGCCACAATTAAGCAAATCACCGCAATTCTTTAAGTGAATCATGCAGTCGTTAAGGAAATCCTGCCCCCCCCACTTTACTTTTCAGAAGCTGGCTGCGATATTTACAAACAGTGGCCACGTGACCCTGAGATTGCTGCAACTGTTGTAAATACATGCCAGTTTGTCCAGCCCCTTCATTTTGATCGTGTGACCTTGGGGATGTTGCAACAGTTGTAAATAATTATTTAATGTGATGGTAATGTCAAATAAGCAGGGGATTGTGGTCCGAGATGAGGAACTTGTTTTTGACAGGCAGAAATGCGAATCTGGTATTACACATCAGTCGTGCAAGAAGAGAAAGGCATCCGAAAAGCAAAGCCACTTTCTGGTTGGTGATTCAATTATAAGGGATGTAAATTTAGCAAAGGACACAGAGGTTTCAAAAGAGGTCAGGTGTCTTCCAGGTGCTACTGCCAGTAGAGACAAGCGTATTTCTAAAATAATCAAGAATGCCAGCAAGGACTGTGATGTGGAGGCTATTGTATATCTTGGCACTAATGACCTGTCCCCAAAGGAAATAGTCTCTGTGCAGAAGGATTTCCAGAGCTTGAGGCAGGAACTTAGCAGCATAGGCGGTAGGCTTACTTTTTCAAAGGTTTTACCAGTGTATAAGGAGCAAAATGGAAAAGGCCAGCATACAGCAGAATTCAGTATGTGGCTAAAGGAGTGGTGTAAAGGAGAAGGCTTTGGTTATATTAATCACGATGTCTACAGCTGGTCCAATGAAAAAAATGTACAAAAGAGATGGTTTGCATCCATCCAAAAAAGGGACTGAGTTACTTGGCAATAAATTCACTGATTTTCTGGAGGAATATTTAAACTAAACAAAGGGGACAGTGAGTTAATTGATACAGAACATCCCTGTCCCCGGCAATCTAAAAATTATAGGGTTATCAATGCATGTGGCAGAGATATGTGTGTGGACAAGAATATCAACCTAGCTGTCAAGCAAAATCAAGCTTTTAATAGCGAGTGCCACACAAAGTGCACTACCAAATAGGTGGTAAGAAAATAGGGGAACTCAGGGACTTCTGGTTTGCTGACGCGGCTGACGTGGCTGCTGGAAAGCGAGCTCTGTCTTCCACGTGCGATTTCACACCGTTGGGGGACCCTGGAAAGGGTGGAAAGTCACCCTGTAGGGACAACAAGCAAGGAGGGGACCCCTGCTTGATCGCAGGAGGGCGGTAGCCCTTCCGCTCAATCTGGGGCAGCCCTCCAAACCGGCAGACGAAAGTCCGTCCATAGAAATATGGCCCATCACTAGGCTGCAGACAGCCGAAGTCAAATTTACTACCAGGCACCTATAAAGCAGTGTGAATGAGACTGGGTGAGATCTGAAACTCTCTTGAATCCTAACTATTTTTTCTACCTTTATAAGCTGCTCAAAGTATTTTTCCCCCTGTGGAGAGAGGGAAGGGAAATTCTATCCCACCCTCTAAAAAAAGTGGCAACTATCCAGGGGATCTTAAAACGCTGAAAGAATAACCTGTTTCTAACTAGATTTCTATCTTTCTAAAATTTGAGGACTAAAAGGTTTCTTATTTTTATTAAAGATTTGGGTTTTTACTTATAAAAAAGAAGTAAAATTGGAAAAAGGAGTATAAAAATTTTGGACTTAAAAATGGGAAACATCTTGTGGCTAAACCTGATATCACAACTTGTTATTGTTTAAAAGAGACTTTGCTTGAAGCACAGACTATAGATAAGACTTTTGCAACCTTGGCAGATATCAGCTGTGAGAAGCCCAGCTATGTTTCATACCCAGTGACAAAATTATTTTCACTCTCTGATTGTAAAGCTTTTAATTTAACACACCACTAAGAGAACATGGACGAAGATCAGGAACAGATTCTCTTTATGCTGAAAGCAATTTATGAAACTATTCTTACAGCTTCTGATGAAATAAGAAGCTACAGAAAAGAACAAGATGTCAGCCTAGACATACAAACCCAAACTTTGATAACAACTAAAGAATCAACTACACAGAATATAATAGAAGAAGTGGAACAATTAAGCACTATGATAGAAGATCAACAAACACAGTTAACGGAAAACCTAGAAAAGGGACTGAAAACACTGAAATAATAATAATAATAACAACAATAATAATAATAAGTTGGAAGGGACCTTGGAGGTCATCTAGTTCAACCCCCTGCTCAGGCAGGAAACCTTATACCATTTCAGGTAAATGGCTGTCCAGTCTCTTCTTAAAAACCTCCAGTGTTGGAGCATTCACCACCTCTGGAGGCAGGTTGTTCCACTGGTTAATTGTTCTCACTGTCAGGAAGTTTCTCCTTAGTTCTAGGTTGCTTCTCTCCTTGACTAGTTTCCATCCGTTGCTTCTTGTTCTGCTTTCAGGTGCTTTGGAAAATAGCTTGGCTCCCTCTTCTTTGTGGCAGCCGCTTAGATATTGGAACACTGCTATCATGTCACCCCTCACTCTTCTCTTCGTTAAACTACACATACCCAATGCCAGCAACTGTTCCCTATATGTTTTAGCCTCCAGCCCCCTAATTATCTTTGTTGCTCTTCTCTGTGCCCTTTCTAGAGTCTCGACATCTTTTTTACATCGTGGTGACCAAAACTGGATGCAGTATTCCAGGTGTGGCCTTACCAAAGCATTGTAAAGTGGTATTAGTACTTCACTTGATCTTGATTCTATCCCTCTGTTAATGCAGCCTAACACTCTGTTGGCTTTTTTTGCAGCTGCAGCACACTGCTGGCTCATATTGAAGTGATTGTCTACTAAGACTCTGAGATCCCTCTCACAGTTACTACTATAGAGCAAGGTACCACCTATACTATACCTATGCATTTGTTTGATGGAAGAGACTTTCTATATAAACCAAAAGAAACCTGAGGATCAAGAAGAAGAACAGACTGAAGGGAAGATAAACATTTCAGGACAAATACATCGAGATGGAAAAATAGAGATATGATTTGTTAGCCCTTCCAAAAAAAATAGCAACTGGATGGCCTCTTTTATCTCAAACAATATATATATAATAACAGAAGAAGATCTATTTGATGAATTAAAAGCACAGATATGGAAGGCGAGTTGGCAAAGAAAGAAAGCCAGAATAAGGCTGAAGAAAATTGGGGTTTTGACTTATTAATGAGGATTAAAATAGAATATACTCAAACAGACAAGATGTGTACTTTGAATACTAGTTTTTGTAATGAACTGAGATAAAACTTTGGTCATTTAAAACTTGGAAGTATAAATATTAAAAGTTAAATTTGAATATTGATTTCTTTATAAAGGTTGAATGTAAAAGTAATTAAGATATATATATAAGCTAAAAATCTATTGATAAATGTAATAAAATGAATTTCAGTGGTGAAAAAACTAAGGTTCTACATTTAGGCAAGAAAAACCAAACGTACAGGTATAATATATATGGTACCTTGCTCAATAGTAGTAACTGTGAGAGGGATCTTGGAGCCCTAGTGGACAATCACTTAAATATGAGCCAGCAGTGTGCTGCAGCTGCCAAAAAAGCCAACACAGTACTAGGCTGCATTAACAGAGGGACAGAATCAAGATCACATGAAGTATCAATACTTTACAATGCCTTGGTAAGGCCACACTTGGAATACTGCATCCAGTTTTGGTCACCACGACGTAAAAAAGATGTTGAGACTCTAGAAAGAGTACAGAGAAGAGCAACAAAGATGATTAGGGGACTGGAGGCTAAAACATATAAGAAATGGTTGCTGGAAT
This sequence comes from Daboia siamensis, assembly GCA_024449315.1. Taxonomy (NCBI): domain Eukaryota; kingdom Metazoa; phylum Chordata; class Lepidosauria; order Squamata; family Viperidae; genus Daboia; species Daboia siamensis. The sequence goes on along the minus strand of JAKJMR010018505.1, from coordinate 210,935 downwards.
TGGGCATGTCTAGTTTAATGAAGAGAAGGACCAGGAGTGACATGATAGCAGTGTTCCAATATCTCAGGGGCTGCCACAAAGAAGAGGGAGTCAAGCTATTCTCCAAAGCACCCGAAGGCAGGACAAGAAGCAACGGATGGAAACTAATCAAGGAGAGAAGCAACCTACAACTAAGGAAAAATTTCCTGACAGTTAGAACAATTAACCAGTGGAACAACCTGCCTCCAGAAGCGGTGAATGCTCCAACACTGGAGGTTTTTAAGAAGAGACCGGACAACCAGTTGTCTGAAATGGTATAGGGTTTCCTGCCTGAGCAGGGGGTTAGACTAGATGACCTCTAAGGTCCCTTCCAACTTTATTGTTGTTGTTGTTGTTATGTTGTTATTAGCTGCGAAGTCGTGTCCGACCCATCGCGACCCTATGGACAACATTCCTCCAGGCCTTCCTGTCCACTACCATCTTCTGGAGTCCATCTAAGCTCACGCCTACTGCTTCAGTGACTCCATCCAGCCACCTATTCTCTGTCGTCCCCTTCTTCTCTTGCCCTCAATCTTTCCCAGAATTAGGCTCTTCTCCAGTGAGACCTTCTTCTGTAAATTGAGGACAGCTGGTAGTTTCTCCTTCTCAGCTTTAAAAGCCAGGGTGAGACAAAGATGAATGTGTAAGACAGGAAGTGAAAAGACCCAGATTCTGGTCTCTACTCAGACAGAGAAGCTCCCCAGAGGTCTACTAGCCAGCCACCTCCAGCCCGACTTACTTCACAAGGCTCTTGTGGGATAAAAACACTTGGAGCTCCCAAATGGAAGGCAACATATAATCTAACAACTAAGCCAGCAATTCCAGTGTTCTGAAACAGGTCCACGGTTTACTTTCCCTAAGTAATTTCCATTGGTTTCCACGCCAGGGACCTAAGAAAGGCTTGAAAGCATTTGCCAATAGAAAGCATTAGCGTGGAGGAAAAAACAGCGGGAGAGTAACAAATAAATTCTGAGGAGTGCAATGAAAGTTTTAGGTTAACTTATCAATTACCGTTAGGCTGCAGAAGGTACAAAGCATCACTAGGACAATTCAGGGAAAAGTTGGCTTTGAAAGTTTGCAGAGTTGGAACAGTGAGACTTTACCGTCATTTTTTGGGTTTACTCATTTCAACTAAACATTTATTTCAATTTTAACTGCCTAATTTAATTGCAATAGCACTTAAAAGTATGAGGTGGCTGGATGGAGTCACTGAAGCAGTAGGCGTGAGCCTAAATGGACTCCAGAAGATGGTAGAGGACAGGAAGGCCTGGAGGAACGTTGTCCATGGGGTCGCGATGAGTCGGACGCGACTTCGCAACTAACAACAACAACAACAACAAGCACATAAAAGAGCCAATGTTGCCTACCCCTGGTATATTCTGTTCACCAGCCAAGAAACCATCATGCTGACCAAGTACAGAAAAAGTCCTCCAGATTCTTGTAAGAAACATGATCTCTATTCATCTGTAAGTGCTCCCAGTTAGGCTTTTCATCTGTTAATATAGATAAGTCCTCTACTTACAACAGCTCATTTTGTGACAATTCAAAGTTACAGTGGCAGTGGAAAAAAAACTGACTTATGACTGTTTTTCAACCAGCCGCTGCAGCATCTCCTTAGTCACACCATTCAGACGCATGGCAACCGACTCACATTTATGACAGTTTTATTTTATTTTTTATTTTAATCCCATTTATATCCCGCCCTTCTCCGAAGACTCAGGCCGGCTTACAATCTAAGCACAAATCAAAGGTGCTTAGCAATAGCCTTCATTCTATGTATATGCCTGCTTGTTAGGGCTTTCGCCCACCCCCAATCGGCATTATTACAAAGTCAGCTTATTGCCCCTAACAATCTGGGTCCTCATTTTACCTACCTCGGAAGGATGGAAGGCTGAGTCAACCTTGAGCCTGGTGGGACTCGAAGCTGCACTAATTGCAGGCAGCTGGTGTTACTTAGGGAGGCATTAGCCCACTGCTACACCAAGTCTCATATTGCAGTGCCCCGGGGTCATGTGATCACCTTTTGCGACCTTCTGACCAGCAAGATCAATGAGGAAGCCAGATTCACTTAACCATGTTACTAACCTAACTGCGGTGATTCACTTAACAACTGTGGCACAAAAGGTCATAAAATGGGGCACAAGTCACTTAACTGTCTTGGCTCAGCAAAAGAAACTTTGGGCGAGGACTATCAGTAGTTTTCCTGGACTGATGACCATAATGGAACCCAGAATATACAGTTGGAAGTTGTTGTTGGAAGTTGTTAAGCAGGTCACAGATAAATTTTACAACCTTTTTTAACAGCAATCATTCAGCAAATGCACTGGACACAAAAGCCATTGCCTGCAGTGGGCGTTTTTTGCCAGAAACTGGAAGTAAATGCCAGTTTCCAGGAAAAAAAAAAACCTGTGGTAAATTGAAGTCATACAACTGTGGGACATGGCAAACAACCATAAATGTGGGCTGGTTGCCTAGCACCCAAAATGCAATTGTGACACTGCAGGGGCCCCAGCTGTTGATACTTTGAATCTGGGTCGTAAGTACCTTTTTCAGATCCATTGTAACTTTTAATGTTCAGTAAGTGACTGGTTGTAAATTGAAGACTATCTGTATGCCCTCCACAGATTAATTTTGTCAAGATTTCTCCTACATTAAGCCAGTCTTGTCTGACATGGTGTTATCAAAATAACTGCAGACTTTATCATCCATAATCCCCAGCTAGTAACTATGCTATTCCCCAGCTATTCCCTATGCTGCCTAAGAATTCTGGAAAGCTGTGTAGATGTTAGTATATTTGGAAGAGACATAACAGGGAAAGTCAATTAAGCGTTTCAACTCTAGGCAACTTTACAGTCAGTGTCTAAATAAAGAGAGCAACTCACCTGGTGAAGACAAGGCCAGCTGGAAAAAGACAAAAAAAAAAAAGCTCAAGACCTTTTAAAAGAAATCTGGATCAAATCAACATGAAGAAAAACTACATACTGAATCAGAATTTTGATAGGCAAAGTTAAAGGTTCCCCCGCACATGCGTGCTAGTCGTTTCCGACTCTAGGGGCCGGTGCTCATCTCCGTTTCAAAGCCAAAGAGCCAGCGCTTGTCCGAGGACGTCTCCGTGGTCATGACTAGACGCCAAAGGTGCACGGAATGCTGTTACCTTCCCACCATAGTGGTCCCTATTTTTCTACTTGCCTTTTTACGTGCTTTCGAACTGCTAGGTGGGCAGAAGCTGGGACGAGTAACAGGCGCTCACTCTGCTACGCGGCACTCAGGATTCGACCCGCCAAATTGCCAACCTTCTGATTGACAAGCTCAGCGTCCTAACCCACTGAGCCACCGCGTCCCTTAGAATTTTGATGGACACACAGAAATCAACAAGTGACACTTGCAAGATGGGCAGCTATCCAAATTTAATAATAAATGATGTACATGCAGGTAGTCCTAACTTACAACCACAACTAAGCACAAAATTTCTGTTCTGAAAACTGCTCTCTAACTACTAAGCCACACTACCTGTCTTCTACTAACCTTGCCCCTTAAGATTTCTGCTACCCCACAAACATAGCCAACCAAGCAACCAAAGGCAGCTGGTGCAGCTTCTTTCACTGGAGTCTTCAAACTTGGCCCTTTTATGACTTGTGGACTTCAACTCCCAGAATTCCTCAGCCAGGCAAGCTGGCTGAGGAATTCTGGGAACTGAGGTTCACAAGTCATAAAAGGGCCAAATTTGAAGACCCCCCCCCCCCCCCGTTCTTTCACAAGTATGGAAATAAAGCAAAAAAGAAGCGCAGATTCACCTGTTGGATTTCGGCCTGTCCACCTTTCTACCTTTTATTGCAGGTTTTTATTTTATTTTAACCACCCTCTTGGGTCTCTCCTTCCGTATGCCACACCTCTCTGTAGCTTTTCCCACGCTCACCAGAACAGGTGGCCGCACAGGCCGATGACAGCTTCTCTGGCAGGCTCCAGGCAGATGTTGCATTCAAAAGCACTGTGATCGCGGTTTGACCCCTCCGGTTCCCCCTCTGGGACCCCTGGACCTGTCCCAGCTGCCGCCGCCGCCGCCGCCATCTTCCGCCCTGACTTAAACTAACGGGAGGGAATGTAAACGTCCGCTGTTTAATCATTGGTCTTTCTCGCCGTCTTTCACACTTTGGAGACATTTCATTGGTGGGAAAGATAATTATTGGTGGCAGCTGGCAAAGCTGATTATATACGTTCCAGGTAGTCCCGCCTTCGATTCTGTGCAGGCTCTTAAAACTTTTTTGATTGGCTGTGTTATTTGGGCGTCGAATACGCGGCTATGTTATTGGTTGAAATACTGTACTTTCCTCCACCTTCGTTCCCGGACCAAAATAACATGTCATATGACTGAGGGGGGAGGGGAAATCAAGAGGCGTACCATGATTGACAGATACGCCAGCCTGTCAAAGAACAAAATGACCGAAAGGTTGTGGCGAAACGGGAGAAAAAAAAGCTTCGCTTTCCTTCGAAATCCACCCACTAAAAAGAGCCTAGCGCGCGGCGACGGGACCTCGCCTGGGACTTAAGGCAGGACCAGTCCTGATTGACGCAAAACTTAGCCAATAAGAATTCAAGAAACCTTGGCTTTAAACGAGAAACAAGTGGGTGGAGCCTGATGAAGTGCTGAGCTGTACCAGGCTTGCTCTTTGTAAGCGCGGGACGAAAAGCGGAATGTGCAACAAGAGCTAATGCAGCTATTCTGTTACTATGGCAACTGTCCTCTTGCGGTCAATCTAGATTTCTCGCCCTAGGCCTCTGGATTTAGTTCCTCTTCATCCAGGTTTCAATCACAAAGCAAGTGGCTACCACAGTTGCCAAACAGCTGTGAAACATCCCTTGTTTCGGCACATTCCGCTTTCCGTCCCGCGCTTACAAAGAGCAAGCCTGGTACAGCTCAGCACTTCATCAGGCTCCACCCAATTGTTTCTGTTTGGCAGCCATCGCTTTATTTTATTTTTATTTATTTTTTGCAAAAAAATCATCCTGGAGAAGACATCACTCTTTCAGACAACCTTTCTCCATATCCGCCCAGTTATCCCAACTTTCAATTAATCAGAACAGAGGCGGAAGGGACCTTGGAGGTCTTCTAGTCCAACCCCTTACTCAGGCAGGAGACCCTATACCATTTCAGACAAGGTGACTGTCCGGTCTCTTCTTAAAAATCTCCAGTGATGAAGCACCCATAACGTCTGAAGGCAAAGCCGTTCCACTGGTTAATTGTCCTCACTGTTTGGAAGTTTCTTCCTTAATTCCAGGTTGCTTCTCTTGATTAGTTTCCATCCATTGTTTCTTGTCTTGCCTTCTGGTGCTTTGGAAAATAAGTTGACCCCTCTTTGTGGCAGCCCCTCAAATACTGGAATACCACTGTCATGAGACTCCTAGTCCTTCTTTTCGCTAGACTAGCCATACCCAATTCCTGCAACCATTTTTCATACGTTTTAGTCTCCAGGCTTTTAAATCATCTTTAGTTGCTCTTCTGTGCACTTTTTCCAAAGTCTCGACCTCTTTTGCAATGCATCCAAAACTGGATGCAGCATTCCAGGTGTGGTCTTACTAAGGATTTTATTAGGCAGTACTAATACTAAACGTGATTTTGATTCTGTGCCTCTGGTTATATAACCGAAGAATTCTGTAACTGGAACAAACAAAAAAACTGTTTAGCCTAACTATTGCTGTCTCGCTTTTGTAATCCATATTTGCGTCAGGGACAAATTTCATGCAAGTGTGGGAATCGTGTACATGGATAGGGTGTATTGAAGGAGAGAATAAGGGAGTTTACACGAACGATTGCTTTATTCCTTATGATGTAATGGCTCTGTTGTGTGATTTTAATTGGTTAACAAAGGTTATAAAGCAATACTACTATCTAAGGTGTGGCATTTCTGGATGTAACTCTGCCAGCATTCCAGATTGTTTGCCACCCAGCTGTTTTGAGCAATTAAAGCACTTTCCTCAAGAAGCCTCTGTTTGAGTTGCCTGATATCTCAGATTTAAGTAAAGGCTAGGGACCTTACATAACCAAGGATTGTATTGGCTTTTTTTGGCTGCTGCTGCACACTGATGGCTCATGTTTAAGTGATCATCTACTAGGACTCCAATGCCCCGCAGGTGCGACAAACCCCAATACCAATTTTGCCTACCTATCTGTGTTTCAATGTATATTTTATACTGTTTTAAATTATTATTTCAATTGCACTCACCTTCGTGATCTTTTTCTATGGAAAAGAATATACGGATGTTTTAAACAGATAAAAAATACAGAAATATTAACATTGTAGACAAAAAGTTTGCATTATTACTCAGGTGTCCACTAAATGCAAACATTATTCTCATGTGAACATGCATACAATTTGATTTTTGCAAATTAGACAGTAGAAATTGATTCTCTGCAACTAGCCTATGCAGAAATAGATGTGCGTAAAATCTCTATTTTGCAATAGTAAATAAAACTGGACACCCATTGAGTAAACTAGTTTGGTGATATTTAAATGGATCCATTTCTCAAGTAATTAAGTTACAACCCCAACTTCTTTTGTGAAGCTAAACCAGTGGGGAAATTGTCAGGAAGTTGGATATTACTCCCATTTCCATTGTCCTTTTGCTTGCTGGTGATGATTCTGTTTGTCTGTTTTGGTAAGGAAATATTGCTGAAATGGGTCACGAGTTGTTTAATTTTTTTCAAAGTTGTTTAAAAAAGTAAACGACTAAGAAGAGATTCAGAGATAATGGCAGTGCTTGCACCATCAACCTACTCACCCACGGCTAACTTAACCCTGGTTAGTAAGTTGATGCTCAAACTGATAAGACTATCTTGTCCAGAAACAGAACTGACAAGTCTCACGTGGCAAATTCAGCTTACATGTATTTCTGACAGTTCCATGTAGAAAAGGAGAAAGTTTATTTATTTATTTATTTTTGGGACTTATATGCTGCCCTATCTCCCGAAGTACTCAGGGCGGCTAACAACAATAAAAGACAATAATACAAATTTAAAAAAAAATTAAACTAAAGCCCCAATGATAAAATATTAAAAACATTTTTAAAAATCCCTATTGTCAGTCCAGGTCAGTCTGATGGAGAAGAAATGTTTTAAGGCCTCGACGAAAGGACCGGAGGTCTGGGGCCATCTGGAGCTCAAGGGGAAGTTGATGCCACAGGGCAGGCGCTCCCACAAAGAAGGCCCTCCCCCTGGGGGTCGCCAGCCGACATTGTCTAGCCGACAGTACCCTGAGGAGGCCATCCCTGCGTGAGCGCACCGGGTGATGGGAAGTCGTCAAGTACATGTAGTCCTTGACTTACAACCACAAATGAGGCCAGAATTACATTTGTAAGTCATGACAGTTGTTAAGCAGGTCACTGCAAGATTGCGGTCACCACATGACTGCCCTCAATTTTACAATCTTTGCAGGGGTTAATAAGCAAACACCACGGTGGTTAAGGGAATCTGTTGTCTGCTGTGCGTCTTTTGCTGGAAATCCTAGGTAAACAAAGAGCCCTGGCTAAAATGCAATATTGCAGGCTAACTCTTCCCACTGCTATGAGTTCGATCTTGATGAGTCTCAAGGCTGACTCAGCCTTCCATCCTTCAGAGGTCGATAAAATAAGGAGGGGGGCGGCAATATACTAACGTAAACCATCCAGAAAGTGCTGCACAGCACTATGAGGCAGTCTATAAATCTACACGCTATTGCTATTGCTAAACACAAAAAAGTGATAAAGCAGAGATGTCACAGTGGGACACTGCAAATAGCAGTAATGCAGGCTGGTTGCCCTGCACCCAAACTCTGATCATGTGATTGGGTGTGGGTGTGGGGGTGCTGCCATCAGAATTTCAAATCCAGTGTCACAAACGTCCTCCGTGGGATGAAGTCAGTAACCAGCAAACAGGAACGAGTAACAGAGGCTTTATTCTGCAAAAGAAAAAGTCTGCGCTGGGAGTGAACTGCTCCCAGCCCTTCACATAACCGCCTAGGGACATGACCCCGCCCCTAGCTGACAAACCAGCATCCGGCAATATCACTTTATAATCCCTCCTCATAAGTAGCCCTGGGGAGGGGCGTCAAATTTTTGAACAGTCAAAAAGTAACCAGACATAAGTCAAGGACTATCTGTAAAGCAGAGATGGTGGGAGAAATCATCTTTTGTTTATGAGGAAAGCTGAAGAAGTGAAGAGCAGGTAGCATCTGAATTACAACAGGGCAGTTGATTCGTCTCTCCCTCCCAATATGTTAATCTAAATATTAGGAGATGGTTTTAAAAACAATTATATTAAATAATATTAAATAATAATATACAAGAAGTCCTCAACGTACGACCACAATTGAACCCAAAAGGTCCGTTGTTAAGTGAATTTTGCCCCATTTCATGACCTTTCTTGGCATGGTTGTTAAGCGAATCTGACTTCCCCATTGACTTCTCTTGTCAGATGGTCACAAATGGTGATGACATGACCCCAGGACATGACAGCTGTCATAAATACATGCCTGTTGCCAAGTGTCTGAATTTTGATCACGTGACCACAAGGATTCTGCAATGGTTGTTAACTGTGAAAAACAGTCAGAGGTCTTTTTTTTTTAGTGCCATTGTAACTTCAAATGGTCACTAAAAAAAAAAATGATTGTAAGCAGTGATGGGATTCAGCCAGTTTGTACCACTTCGGCAGAACCGGTAGCTAATTTTCTGTTGCCCAGGCCCTGAATGGACTTCTGGAAGCGGCATCCACAAAGAGAACCAGTTGTTCACATATTTGAATCCATCACTGGTTGTAAGTTGAGGACTATGTCTACGCTGCTAAACCCTAGCATAGTAGGAAAAGGGATAGGAATGCCATTAGCTGGAACAACCCTATATGTATCTATTATCAACAACTATCAGCTGCCAGTAAAGTCCTCATTTACAGGTGCAGCTTTTTAGAAGATAAGTGGGGAGTTTTCCTGTTTAACTATTTGAGTTAGGAGTTCATTGGGCAAAGTCCTCTGAGGCTGGTTGTGGTTAAACCTTTCAGCAGTGTTTTATGGTTATTGTCAGGACCCACCTCAATCCACATCTTAGGAAATAAGAACTCTTGGATGCCAGTTTAGTCCAAAAGGAAAATGTTTACTAGGATGGAATCGATTGTGGCAATACAAGACGGAATCTAACAAAGTTACATTTCAATCCTATATAAAGCATTCCCATTTCAACCCCCTCCCCTCATCCATTTGGTCAGCCTCCCATCATTTACTTAGGTGTCAGGCCCTTCCGTGGGAAAGGGAACTCTCCTTGGTTTTATTGTTATTGCTTCTTCCTTTTTCAGTTGTTTGAAGATCCCTTATTTCAATCTAAGTAACCTTCCTCTCCACCCCCCTCGGAGAGATGGCAGAATCCCCAGAATAAGCACAATGTTCTACCTATACATTTATGAAATGTGATATAAATGGATTCTGACAGTTATCTTTATTTGCACATCTTGTAAGGTGTAAGTAACACCCAATGAAAATACAGAAACAGAAGTAAAACTAGAATAGAATTAGAGTAGAGTAGAGTAGAGTAGAGTAGAGTAGAGTAGAGTAGAGCTGGAAGGGACCTTGGATGTCTTCTAGCTCAGCCCTTTGCTCAAGCTGGTGTACCTAAAGTAGTAGCCAAAATTGTGGAAATCTTTTGGGAAAAGTGTATTTTTGAGGTTTGATGGCTAATAACACCACTTTTTTTGGAATAGTACCATGAAATTATATATCAATGGAAAGATAATTTAATCAGGAATGTAATGCAATAACTTTTATGAAGGATTTACTATTAGAATAGCAGTTATAAAGAAGAAAAGTGAAAGACGTAGAAAAAATGAGATATACAAAAATTATCACCATGTCAGTTAATACTTAGTTGGGTAACCTTTAGCATGAATTACGGCCTTACAACGTCTTCCCATGGAGTGAACCAAATCCTTTAGTTCTGCAGCTGTTATAATGTGAAACCAAGACTGAATTATTGCCAAAATGACACCTGATTGGCTACATTGGCTACAATCAGATGAAGGAAAGCTACCTGATATCAATCTAAGCAAGTTGTGCTTCCTTTTTCTGGTTATTTGGCTATAACTTTTCATAGAATACAGATAATGGAACATCTTTGTTGCATTACACTCTTGATTAAATTATCTTTCCAATGACATATAATTTTATGGTACTACTCCAAACAAAAGTGTTATTAGCCATCAAACCGCAGATGTACACTTTTCCCAAAAGGTTTCCACAATTTTGGCTACTACTGTATACCATCTCAGACAAGTGACTGTCCAGCCTCTTCTTAAAAACTTCCACTGATGGAGCACCCATGATTTCTGAAAGCAAGCTGTTCCACTGGTTAATTATCCTCATTGTCAGGAAGTTCCTCCTTAATTCCAGGTTGCTTCTGTCTGGTCAGTTTCCAACCATTGTTTCTTGTCCTGCCTGCTGGTGCTTTGGAGAATAATTTTACCCCCACTTCTTTGTGGCAGCCCCTCAGATACTGGAATATTGCTATCATATTGCTATCGGAGGCTCCAACTGGTGCAGAATGCAGCCGCGCGAGTTGTGTTGGGAGTTTCCCGATACTCCCAAGTTACACTTTTACTCTGCGAGCTGTATTGGCTGCCAGTTGTCCTCCGGGTGAGATTCAAGGTGTTAGTAATGACCTACAAAGCCCTACATGGCATGGGTCCGGATTATCTACGGCAACACTTGCGGCCGGCGTCAACTTCCCTCCGTCCAGTGCGCTCCCACAGAGAGGGTCTCCTCAGGGTGCCTCCGATCAAAGAATGTCGATTGGTGGCCCCCAGGGGGAGGGCGTTCTCTGTGGGCGCGCCAGACCTGTGGAACTGCTTGCCAGTGGAGCTCCGGATAGCCCCTGACCTTCGTTCCTTCCGGCGCGATCTAAAAACTTATTTATTCGAGCAATCCGGCCTGGTTTGATGGGTTAAGGGATGGGATTTTAAATAATTTTAATTACTGTTTATTGTTTACATTGGGCATTATATTTAATTGTTTTTTAACTTTTGTATTCCGTCTTTTAGATATTTATTGCCCTGTTCACCGCCCTGAGTCCTTCGGGAGAAGGGCGGTATACAAATTTTTGAAAATAAATAATTAAATAAATAAATAAATAAATAAATAAATAAATAAATAAATAAATAA
>JAKJMR010018505.1:173896-199736 GCA_024449315.1 Daboia siamensis | reverse complement strand
TAAATAAATAAATAAATAAATAAATAAATAAATAAATAAATAAATAAATCATGTCACCCCTATTTCTTCTTTTCTTTAAACTAGCCAAGGGTGGGGGAGGCTAACATCTGTTAAAAATTACTATGGGTAATTTCCAGTTTAGTTTGCATCCAGCACACTTTTAATCACAGCAAGCCCATTCAGTTCACCTATGAATAATATAACTTGATGTATTCATTTAAAAAAAATAGCTATCTAGAAAAAACAGGACAATAGGCAGATAAAAGCAGGGAGAGAAAAAACACGAAAAAGCAAGAATTTATATTGTTTGGTGTTTCTCAGCCTTGGCAACTTGAAGAGATCTGGACTTCAACTCCCAGAATTCTCAAGCCAACAAAAGCCTTACCTAACAAAATGAAATTCTGTATTTAAGCAAGAAAAACCAAATCCACAGATACAGTACAGGTGGAACCTAGCTCAATACCATAGTAGTAATTGTGAGAGGGACCTTGGAGGTCTTCTGGTAGACAGCCACTTAAATCTGAGCCAGCAGTCTGCTGGAGCTGCCAAAAAAAGCCAACGCAGTTCTAGGCCTGCATTAACAGGTGGACAGAATCAAAATCATGTGAAGTGTTAATACCACTTTACAATGCCTTTGTAAGACCACACTTGGAATGCTGCATCCAGTTTTGGTTGCCGTGATGTAAAAAAGATGTTGAAACTCTAGAGCAGACATGTCAAACACAAGGCCCGGGGGCCGGATCCGGCCCGCGAAGTGGTTCCATGTGGCCCCCAAAGCCATCCTGGAAACAGTGAGGGAACGGCCCCCACTGCCTTGGCCCTGGCCCAGAGACCCTCCTCCTGCCAGAGACCCTCAGATCTGCCCCACTCCTGCCCAGGCCCCCATAGGCACCGTTGATGCCAACGATGTGGAGCTGGCCACGCCCACCCAGTAGGCCATACGCACTCTAGCCACGCCCACACAGCAGACCACGCCCACCCTGGCCACACCCAGCCGGCCCCCTGAGGGCAACCGCAATGCTGATGCGGCCCTCAATGAAATTGAGTTTGACACCCCTGCTCTAGAAAGAGTTCAGAGAAGAACAACAAAGATGATTAGGAGACTGGAAGCTAATACATATGAAGAACGGTTGCTGGAATTGGGTATGTGTAGTTTAATGAAGAGAAGGGTGAGGGGTGACATGATAGCAGTGTTCCAATATCTCAGGGGCGGCCACAAAGAAGAGGGAGTCAAGCTATTCTCCAAAGCACCTGAAGGCAGGACAAGAAGCAATGGATGGAAACTGATCAAAGAGTGAAGCCACCTAGAACTAAGGAGAAATTTCCTGTTAGAACAGTTAATCAGTGGAACGACTTGCCTCCAGAAGTCGTGGATGCTCCATCCACTGGGAATTTTCAAAAAGAGATAGGACAACTATTTGTCAGAAATGGTATAAGGTTTCCTGCCTGGGCAGGAAAAGATCTAAAAGATCTCCAAGGTCCCTTCCTATTCTCTTATTCTGTTGCTCTTAAATTTGTCAAAGCTGAGAAACATTAGTCTAATAACTATATCAATATGGACATAATTTTCCAAAGCCGCTGTGGGTAACTCTCACTGATTGAAGAATTACGTCCCATGAAATTGGTGTCATCTCTTAGCAATCAGTTTTTTTCCAGAAAGGTCCATCTGTACCCTGGTCTCCCAAGTTTTTCAATGAGCACTGGATCATTAGCATGGAGAATGCCAAAGGGAGCCTTTGATTATTCCAGTTTTAACCATTTATGAACACGCCAATTGCAAAATAGAGATGGAAATTAGGACACCTGGTGATGCTTCTTAGTCCTGCAAGGGAAAAATTTGGTGGGTGGCTGAAGAATTCTGGGAGTTGAAGTCCACACATCTTCAAGTTGCTACAGTTGAGAAACCCTGGATAAAAGTTTGCTTATTACTATTTTAGGTATTTTTGTTTTATTGGGATACTTATGATTCTTGTTAAGTTCTAAATAAAGAATTGAATGTTATTACTGTTCTCCAAATGAGTTTCATCTTACAACTATAACATTACACATCTGTCTCAGGACATAGGCAAGAAGTAGGCAAATGTTTTAGACTGGTTAATTTGAAATATTGAAAGAACACTTTCAAAAAAATGTTAATCATGGCTGGCATGCCATCCATTGCTACTGGTTAATTATGCCCTCTCTTGTTCTCTAGAATTTCTCTAAAAATTCCAATCCCAACTCCCTTCTCTAAAACAAAACAGCCCAAGGCACAGATTTTCCAAGTCATAGCTTTTCCTATTGGCAGAAAGAAATTCCAGCAGTCACAGCATTTATTATGCTATAAAACTGTGATGTAACCAGAATACCGCAACAAACCGCATCAAGGAGTAATTATATGTGGCAGCAGCCCAAAAAATCCAATGCAATCCTAGGTTGCTTTAACAGAGGGATAGAATCAAGATCACGTGAAGCAAAGGTATCACTTTATAAAGACCAGTACCAAAAAAAAAAGATGTTCAGGATACAGATAGTCCTCGACTTACAGCCACAATTGAGCAACACAATTTGTGTTGCTAAATGAAACATTTGTTAAGTGAGTTTTGCCTCATTTCACAACTTTTCTTGCCACGGTTGTTAAATGAATCGCAGCAATTGTTAAGTTACGGACTTCCCCCCTGACTTTACTTGCCGGAAGGTTGCAACAGGTGTTGACAGGGACCCTTAAGACACAGCAGCTGTTACAAATAGGAGTCAGCTGCCAAGTGTCTGAATTTTGACCATGGGGATGCTGCAATGGTCGTAAGTGTGAAAAAATGGTCATAAGCCACTTTTTTCCCCAGTGGTGGTGTAACTTTGAACAATCACTAAATGAACTACGGGTAAATCAAGGACTACCTGTATTATAGAAGCAGAAGTGGGTGTGGGAAGGCAGGTTGCAGTGGATGTTTGGAGGTTAAGCTTTTATTGGGGCAAGGAAATGGTCCTCTTTAAAGGGAGGAGATCTGGAAGGATGGACCTGGTGTGACTTGGGATGGTGGTGGAAGGAACAGAGCCAAGTCCAGTGTGAGCTGCTTAAGGTGTGGCAGAAGATCTGCCTTAGGAGAGGTGGGTCTTGAAGTCATAAGGAGTGGAAGGTAAAAACATTGCGCTACTCATGGAACTAAATATTCAGCTTTATCTTCTTTTCCTTCCCTTTCCATCTTTTTCTTCCATCTTTTTAGACTTGTGGTTTTACTATCCTGTACCTTGTTTTGAGGTTGTTTACATGCTTACCTATTCATAAATAGGGATAAGTAAAGTTAGACAGAAGACATTCGAAATAGGAAGCCAAATAAAGTACTGAGCTGTGAAAAACGCTATCAGAACAAATCTACTTTATACCGACACCGTTTACTGAATCTCCCCATACCTTTCTCTTCTTGAAATATCATCCTTGTCCACACTCTAATTTATTTATTCTTTGACAAGGAAAAGTGGCTAACGAATCCGAATTTTTCAAGGTATAAACAAGGGGTAGGCAACCTTGGCTCTTTTATGATTCATGGACTTCAAATCCCAGAATTCCTGAGCTAGCCAGAATTCCTGAGTTGAAGTCAGAGTCATAAAAGAGCCAAGGTTGCCTGTTGTTGTTGTTAGTTGCGAAGTTGTGTCCGACTCATCGCGACCCCATGGACAACGTTCCTTCAGGCCTTCCTGTCTTCCACCATCTTCTGGAGTCCTTTTAAGCTCACGCCTACTGCTTCAGTGACTCCATCCAGCCACCTCATTCTCTGTTGTCCCCTTCTCTTGTCCTCAACTTTTCCCAGCATTAGGCTCTTCTCCAGTGAGTCCTTCCTTCTCATTAGGTGGCCAAAGTATTTGAGTTTCAACTTCAGGATCTGGCCTTCTAAAGAGCAGTCAGGGTTGATCTCCTCTAGGACTGACCGGTTTGAACGCCTTGCAGTCCAAGGGACTCGCAGGAGTCTTCTACAGTAACATAGTTCAAAGGCCTCAATTCTTTGGCGCTCAGCCTTTCTTATGGTCCAACTTTCACAGAGATACATTGCAACTGGGAAGACCATAGCTTTCACTATACGCACATTTGTTGGCAGGGTGATGTCTCTGCTTTTTAGTGTGCTGTCTAGATTTGCCATGGTTTTCCTCCATGGTGATAAGGACATCATTTTTTGGTGTTAGTTCTATAAGGTGCTGTAGGGCTTCATAGAACCAGTCAATTTCATCCTCTTCAGCACCAGTGGTTGGGGCATAGACTTGGACTACTGTGATATTGAATGGTTTGCCTTGGATTCGAACTGAGATCATTCTGTCATTTTGGGGGATTGTATCCAAGTATTGCTTTTCCTACTCTTTTATTGACTATGAAGGCTACTCCATTTCTTCTGAGGGATTCTTGCCCGCAGTAGTATACCTGATGGTCATCTGATTCCTAAGATGTCGATGTTCAGTCTTGTCATCTCTTGTTTGACCATGTCCAGCTTTCCTTGATTCATGGATCTTGCATTCCAGATTCCTATGAATAAAAAAATCTTTACAGCATTGGAATTTCCTTTCACCACCAGACACATCCACAGCTATGCGTCCTTTCGGCTTTGGCCCAGTCACTTCATTCTTTCTGGCTCTACTAGTACTAGCCTTCTGCTCTTCCCCAATAGCATATTGGACGCCTTCCAACCTGAGGGGCTCATCTTCCAGCGTCATCTTTTTGCCATTTGGTACTGTCCATGGGGTTTTCATGGCAAAGATACTGGAGTGGGTTGCCATTTCCTTCTCCAGTGGATCACATTTTGTCAGAACTCTCTGCTATGACCTGTCCATCTTGGGTGGCCCTGCACAGCATAGCTCATAGCTTCATTGAATTACAGAAGCTCCTTCGCCACGACAAGGCAGTAATCCATGAAGGGGTTCATAAATAGGGATAAATAAAGTTGGACAGAAGAATATGAAATAGGAAGCCAAATAAAGTACTGAGCTGTGAAAAACGCTATCAAAGCAAACGTTGGCTAAATCTACTTTATACCAACACCATTTACTGAATCTCCCCATACCTTTCTCTTCTTGAAAAATCATCCTTGTCCATACTCTGATTTATTTATTCTTTGACAAGAAAAAGTGGCTAACGAATCTGAATTTTTCAAGGTATAAACCAGGGGTAGGCAACCTTGGCTCTTTTATGACTCATTGATTTCAACTCCCAGAATTCCTGAACCAGCTACGATGGCTCAGGAATTCTGGAAGTTGAAGTCCAGAGTTATAAAAGAGCCAAGGTTGCCTACCCCTGGTATAAACCTATCCTCTCATTATTTCCAAAGCAGGTATGCAGAGAGAGCAGGAGATAGTTTAAGAAACTGTAAAAAGCTCCTTACCAAAATGTCTATGTCGAAATATCAGTAGAATTTGTTAAACTAAGCCCACTGCATCTGCAAATGAGAAATAAACATAAATGGTTTCTTGAAACTCACTAGAACAGGGGTGTCAAACTCAATTTCATTGAGGGCCGTCATCAGCATTGTGGTTGCCCTCAGGGGGCCAGGTGGGTGTGGCCAGGGTGGGTGCGGTCTACTGTGTGGGCATTGCTAGAGTGCATGTGGCCTACTGGGTGGGCATGGCCAGCTCTACATCATTCGCGTCAAGGGTACCTATGGGGGCCTGGGCAGGAGTGGGACAGATCTGAGGGTCTCTGGCAGAAGGAGATGGGACCCGGGGAAGTACCAAGGCATGCTTCACTGGAGGAGCCTCACTGTTTCTCTCAGGCCATGTCTGTGTGTGTGGGGGGGCCTGGACAGTGGCATGGAGGTCAAATGCCCAGCCCAGCCCTCAAGCACCTGGAGCACTAAACCCAGCCCCAATTCCCCAAGGGTGCACCCAGCTGCACTTACCTCCTCAAGGCTGCTGCTGCTGTGCTTGCTCTTCTTAGCTAGGTTGCTTATGATGGGTACGAGGGCAAAGTCAAGAAGGAGGCCCACTCCCTCTCCATGTAAGGAGACCTGGCTTTGTATCCGCTTCCTTAGCAATAGGATGGGAGACCCCCCCCAGGATAGGCCAGGAGGAGGGGGCAAGGGATGGTGGTGAAAGGGGATGGTGAAAGGTTAACAGGGAAGGACTAAGGCAGGACTTCTCTCAGACCAGACATGTCAAACACACAAGGCCCGGGGGCCGGATCCGGCCCGCAAAGTGGTTTCATGCAGCCCGCGAAGCCATCCTGGAAAGAGTGAGGGAACAGCCCCCACTGCATTGGCCCTGGCCCAGAGACCCTCCTCCTGCCAGAGACCCCCAGATCTGTCCCACTCCTGCCCAGGCCCCCATAGGCACCCTTGATGCGAACCATGTAGAGCTGGCCATGCCCACCCAGTAGGACATACGCACTCTAGCCACGCCCACCCAGTAGGCCACGCCCACCCTGGCTGCACCCACCCGGCCCCCTGAGGGCAACCGCAATGCTGATGCGGCCCTCAATGAAATTGAGTTTGACACCCCTGTCTCAGACCCTCCCTCTCTTTCTTTCCTTCCTTCCTTCCTTCGAGTGGTGGGATGAGGGAGGGAGAAAAACAGGCAAGAAATGCAGCTGTGGAAGTGTCATCCTTCATGAGGAATGAAGAAATGCACCATCACTTGTAAGTGGCCAGCACATGGCCCTCGCCTACCTCACATATCTGGCTTGGTGGGCTCTGGGGGAGGGGATGTCACAAGCAGCATGAGAGTCGATGTTACCTGTGCAGTGCTGCCCAGCCCCCAGCCTGCCCGGTTTTGGCAGGCAGCGGAGTGCTCTCCTCACAGTGCCAAGAAGCTGAGCTGGGTGGCATGAATCTGAAGAGAAGCGCAATGCTGCCCAGCCCCTAGCCTGCCTGAAGTAGGCAGGGCCATGTGCTGGCCACTTCCAGGTGATGGTGCATTTCTTCATTCCACACAAAGGGTGAAACCTCTCCAGTGTGTGCCCAGTGGGCGGGGCCGACACAGCAGAGGCTGGTCCCTCACTGTTTCAGATGGCCTTGTGGAGCTAAGACTGAATGCCTTTCAGCATAGATGGCCACCACGAAATTGTACATTGGCTCCCGGCCAGCCTGGGCCAGGGCCAAGGGAGCGGGGGCCATTCCCTCATTGTTTCCAGGATGGGTTCGCAGGCCACATGAAACCACTTTGCGGGCCACATCCGGCCCCCGGGCCTTGTGTTTGACATGTCTGCACTAGAGCAAATCAAACATCACTGTCATGTAGAGAAAAGCAATCTATGTCCACAATTTTCTTCTTTCCTTAACACAGCTTAGGGCAGGGGTAGGCAACCTTGGCTTCTTTTCTGACTCGTGGACTTCAATACCCAGAATTCCTGAACCAGCCATGCTGACTCAGGAATCCTGGGAGTTGAAGTCCACGAGTCATAAAAGAGCCAAGGTTGCCTACCCCTGGTTTAGGGCACTGGCAGCTTCTGTTTAACGGTCAGGGACTTTTCAGAGGCGAAAAATCCCTGCCCCGGCAAGGCTATTCGCAATTCAACCCTGGAAAAACCACAGCTTGGGCACTTGGCCAAAAGCTGCCTTCAGATCTTGCAGCAAGGATGGCGCTTCCTAGAGGGTTCGATCTAGCGAAGCATCTGATCTAGCCCGGCTTGCTACCCAGCCGGGCATCGTCGCCCGGAAGATAAGCCCCGCTGAACCCGGCGACGGAAAGGTCTTGACGGGGCTCTCGGGCGTGTCCGCCTATAAACGTCTTCCTCCCTCCCTGTCACGTTCTCCCCCTCCTCCGTCTTTTCGGACCCAGACGAAAGTGGAGCCTGGAGGGGGTGATGGCGGGTGGGAGGAAGCGGCGCGGGATGAATGAAAAGCGAGCGAATGAATGAATGAAGAGCCCGGAGGAGGCGGAGGGAGGAGCGCAGCGCCCGCAGGAACAGCCGCGGGCCGGAGGGGAGGGGGAGAAGCGAGAGAGAGCGCGAGCCGCTGCTCACGGGGTGGGGACAAACGAGGAGGAGGAAGGAGCCGCCGCCGCCGCCGCTATTGGCGGCCGGGGCTGCCCGTCAGAGCCCCCCCCCCTCCACTTCCTGCCGCTCGGCGGAGCCCCCGAGGAAGTGGCCCACGCCGGTTGAGGCCACCGCCGCCCAAGCTGGAGCATCTAAGCCCGCCCCGCCGCTCTGCGCTCCCGGCTTCTTCCTCGGCGCATCTCTCCGAAGCCGGCTCCGCCATGGCCTGGCTCTGGAAGCGCGGGGGGTGAGCGGACAGGGGGCCAATAGGAGCCCCGACGCCGGCTTTCCCCCTCCCCCCCCCAAAAAAAGCGGGGCACGCAGCCAGGTAAGTAAAAGCGGGGTGGGGGGTGGGTTGGAGCGGCGGGTTTGGACTTCGTTTCCCGTCATTCCCTAAGAATGGGATGATGGTGGGTGGATGGGAAATCAGAAGGGAGGTTGACTGGTGTGGGGAGTTAGGCTGGATTGCCAGTCCGGCAATTGGATGTTTCTAGACTCCGGAATTGGATCGCCATATGTCCTCTTCCCCATCCACCCCCGCCCCGCCGCCTGGGATCTTAGCCATACGTTTTTGCATGCTCTCTGCGAGGGATCGAGGGATAGTAAGTCAGCAGCGCTGCGTTTGTGCTTCCCCCAGTCCACTCAGTTGTGTATTTCTGGGGTTCCAAGGCCTGCTGCTTCCACCTCCCCCTCCCCTTTTTCAGGGAAGAGATCTGGGTCAGTCGTTGGGAGGATACAGGTAGTCCTCGACTTACGGCCACAATTGAGCAGCACTGTTTGTGTTGCTGAACGAAACATTGGTTAAGTGAGTTTTTTGCCTCATTTCACAACTTTCCTGGCCACGGTTGTTAAATGAATCGCAGCAGCTGTTAAGTTAGTAATACCGTTGTTAAGTGAATCTGGACTTCCCCTTTGACTTTACTTGCCGGAAGGTCGCAAAGGGTGTTGACAGGGACCCTTAAGACACAGCAGCTGTTACAAATAGGAGTCAGCTGCCAAGTGTCTGAATTTTGATCACGTGATCATGGGGATGCTGCAGTGGTCGTAAGTGTGAAAAAATGGTCATAAGCCACTTTTCCCCCCAGTGGTGGTGTAGCTTTGAACAATCCCTAAATGAACTGTGGGTAAATCAAGGACTACCTGTATTATAGAAGCAGAAGTGGGTGTGGGAAGGCAGGTTGCAGTGGATGTTTGGAGGTTAAGGTTTTATTGGGGCAAGGAAATGGTCCTCTTTAAAGGGAGGAGATCTGGAAGGAGGAACCTGGCATGACTTGGGGGGTGGTGGTGGAAGGAACAGAGCCAAGTCCAGTGTGAGCTGCTTAAGGTGTGGCAGTCCTGAGAAGATCTGCCTTAGGAAAGGTGGGTCTTGAAGTCATAAGGAGTGGAAGGTTAAAAAAAAAGGGGGGGGGGAAGAATTGGGGGTGTGGTCTGTGAAATACAGTCATATGAATTGGGAGGCAAGAAAAGTGTCAAAGTGGGATTCTGGCAAATTAGGATGATATAATGCCATAGACAGGAAAACCTGGAAAATAACATTTACATAATGTTCAAGTGAGTTCTTGCAGTTGTGGTAGAAGGAGTTTAGTGGATTAATTATGAAAAGATGAGCATCCCTCGAATGTATTTGAGATAGGCAAGTACTGTGCTTCTGCCGTATTTTCCGGCATATAAGACGACTGGGCGTATAAGACGACCCCCTACATTTCCTGTTAAATTATAGGGTTTGGGCTATACTCGCCGTATAAGACTACCCCTCTTCCAACGCACACCAAATAAAAATTAAAAAACATCAGATTTGATTTTAATATGGTAATTTTAATTCAAATGCTTATGACATGCAGGTACTTAGTAGGAAAACTGTCACTTATAAACATAAGGCTGTTTGTCATCAAACATGTAAACATAAAACAGTGCAAGTGGATTAAACTTAATAATAATAATAAGAAGAAAAAGAAGTTGGAAGGGACCTTGGAGGTCATCTAGTCCAATCCCCTGCTAAGGCAGGAAACCCTATACCATTTCAGACAAATGGCTGTCCAGTCTCTTCTTAAAAACTTCCAGTGTTGGAGCATTCACCACTTCTGGAGGCAGGTTGTTCCACTGGTTAATTGTTCTAACTGTCAGGAAGTTTCTCCTTAGTTCTAGGTTGCTTCTCTCCTTGACTAGTTTCCATCCGTTGCTTCTTGTCCTGCCTTCAGGTGCTTTGGTTCCTGAGTCAAATGTGACCTTAGAGCAGACATGTCAAACACAAGGCCCGGGGGCCGGATCCGGCCCGGGAAGTGGTTTAATGCGGCCATACCCACCCGGCCCCCTGAGGGCAACCGCAATGCTGATGCGGCCCTCAATGAAATTGAGTTTGACACCCCTGCCTTAGAGCTAAGCAGCTGCTCTGGCTGCGGCATTCCCCACCTGCCTTTCAAGTTGGGATAGACTACAGCTGCTCTTCAACTTTAGAAGGAAAGATGCCCAGACTGCAGCCTGTAAAAAATCACAGACTGCAGCTTCTTCTCCAATTGGTCCCGCTTTCCCTGCGCAGACTAAATGGAAGATCCGCTCCAGGTTTTGCAGCCAGCCCTGTCCCTAAAGTTTCAGCAGCTGACCTAAAGACCCTGACTTTTGAGAAGATTTTCATGGGTTAAAAAGTCTTCTTATAAGTAGCTTTGTTCAAGGCTTACTAATGGCTTTTGGTTTTCTTAAGTGGTTTCTCTTTCCCTTTAATAGTGGTCCTGAGCAACCAAGTGCCATGAATTCTTATCTCAAATCATTCTTGCAACAGCCTTATTGGCATGGCATTGATCAACCCCATTTTACCAACCATGAAAATCCTATTTGGAAGACCAATTTGTCTTGGTTTAACTGGGATGAAAACCTAAGGCTCTTGAATTTTGACAGACATGTCTATCTAATAAGGAAGACTTTGGAACCCTATTGGGTAGTGATTAGATAGGCCTGGAAAGGTGGAGTGTTGTGTGGTTCTAAAATTAAAGCAGTGTGCGTGGGCTTCGCTGTACTACTTTGGAGTCTCATGCAATATCCAGCATTAGAAGGGATAATTGGTTTTAAAAAAAAGGTAAAGGTTATCTGGCACATGTGTGCTAGTTGTTTCCAACTCTAGGGGTCAGTGCTCATCTCCATTTCAAAGCCGAAGAGCCAGCGCTTGTCCGAGGAAGTCTCCGTGGTCATGTGGCCGGCATGAGTAGACGCCAAAGGCGCACGGAACGCTGTTACCTTCCCACCGTGGCGGTCCCTATTTTTCTACTTGCATTTTTACGTGCTTTCAAACTGCTAGGTTGGCAGAAGCTGGGACAAGTAACAGGCGCTCACTCTGTTACGCGGCACTCGGGATTCGACCTGCCAAACTGCCGATCAGAAGATCGACAAGCTCAGCATCCTAACCCACTGAGCCACCGCGTCCCTTAAAAACAAACAAGCAAACAAACAAAAAAAACCTCCTAGTAAAAATATCCATAGCAATCATGGGGATGTAGTTAGAATACTCTTATAACAAGAAAGTAATAAGAGCCCTCTTATTAGTTACATGCCACTTTTGGGAGAATTTGAAATATTTTGTTTTTGTGTTTCAGCCACTTTTACAAGATCCTTTTGCTAGATAGATCAGGATTACTACAAAAGTCTTTAGATGAGGGAATCTGCTAGCTCAAGGCTACTAGTTCAAGGATTGCTCAAGACTGCTTCTGCATAGGAATGTAAGATTTTTACACATGAATAAGAGTGTTGCAAGACTTGAATTAAGGTCCTCCTGGGTTTCCCTGGTGACCTAATGAGCTAGATATCTTTCAGAGATGAGAAAGATAGCTGGACAGCCAATTTGGTACAAGGGTTAGGACAGCAGGCTAGAAATTGGGAGTCCATGAGTTCTAGCCTCCTCTGAGGCAGAGAGTCAGTTGAATGACCTTGGGCTAAATCATTCTTAGCCCCCAGGAAGAAGGCGGCAATAGCAAAGTACTTCCGAAGGCGTTGCCAAGAAAACTGCAGGGACTTGTCGAGGAAGTTGATAGGAGTCAACACTGACTCAAAGGCACTGGAAAAAAAAATCTAGATGGGTGATACAGAACAGAAAGCCTGTCCGGACCAGTGTTTCCCAATCGTGGCTGGCTGGGAAATTCTGGGAGTTGTCGTCGCCACCAGGTATGATTACAATTGAGTCCAAAATTTCTGTTGCTAAGTGAGATGTTTCCTAAGTGGGTTTTGCCCCGTTTTACGACCTTTCTTGTCACAGGGGTTAAGCAAATCATTGCAGGTGTTAGGTTAGCAACATGGTTGTTAAGTGAATCTGGCCGCCCTATTGATTTCGCTTGTCAGAAGGCTGCCAAAAGGTGATCACATGACCCCGGGACACTGCAACTGTCATAAACATGAATCGGTTGCCAAGCATCTGAATTTTGATCACATGAGTATGGAGATGCTGCAGTGGTTGTAAGTATGAAAAATGGTCATAAACCACTTTTTTCAGTGCCATTGTAACTTTGAATGGTCACTAAATGAACTGTAAGTCAAGGACTACCTTTATACATGCCAGTGTTTGGAATATAAAGTTTTAAATGAGTACATATAATAATAGTAATATAATAGAGGAGTTGGAGGTCATCTAGGCCAACCCCTGTTCAGGCAGGAATCCCTATATACCATTTCAGACAAATGGCTGTCCAGTCTCTTCTTAAAAACTTCCAGTGTTGGAGCATTCACAGCTTCTGGAGACAGGTTGTTCCACTGGTTAATTGTTCTAACTGTTAGGAAGTTTCTCCTTAGTTCTAGGTTGCTTCTCTCCTTGACTAGTTTCCATCTGTTGCTTCTTGTCCTGCCTTCAGGCGCTTTGGAGAATCGCCTGACTCCATCTTCTTTGTGGCAGCCCCTGAGATATTGGAACACTGCTATCACGTCACCTCTTAGTCCTTTTTCTCATTAAACTAGACAGGACCAATTCCTCTACTTACAACCAGTTGTTTTGTGACAGTGCCTTGCACTTAACAATCATCACAGCATCCCATGGTCCACGTGATCTGAATTCAAGAGCATGGCAACCAGCACGTATTTACAATAGTTGAAGCATCCTTGGGGTCACGTGATCACCATTTGAGACCTTCCCAGTTGTTTTCTGACAAGCAAAATTACTGGGAAAAGCTGGATTTGCTTAGCAACCGCGTGATTCATTTAACAGCTGCAGTGATTTGCTTAACCATTATGGTTAAAAAAAAAAGCTCATAAAATTGGGCAAGACTCATTTAACAATCACCTTGTTTAGCAATGGAAATTCTGTTCCCGATTGTCGTCATAATTCGAGGATCGCCTGTCCTATAATGGCCTTGTTACTGCTCTTAGGTAGATAATGCTTAAATTTACTTTTCCTTTTGGTGTTGCAGTGGAAGGCCAACAGAATATGGCATCTGTTGCACAGCAGTGGGGCAAGACCCCTTCGGCAAGTTTGCAAGATGATAATTTAAATTTGCTCGGTTGAATATTATAACTTGCTCTAAATGCTATTCCAGGGACGTGGTGGCTCAGTGGGTTAGGACGCTGAGCTTGTCGATCAGAAGGTCGGCAGTTTGGCGGGTTGAATCCCGAGTGCCGCGTAACAGAGTGAGTGCCTGTTACTTGTCCCAGCTTCTGCCAAACTAGCCCCTAGAGTTGGAAACGACTAACACGGATGTGCGGGGGAACCTTTACCTTTACCTTTTTAAATGCTATTCCCAATGCTATTCATGCATTATGAGTCAGTTCTGATGAATAAACCATAATAGACAAGATTCTCACAGCATGTAATACTTAAAATAACCAGGTTTACCATTTTAAACCATAATGTGGCTTGCTTGCACATGGTTCAGTGTGTGATTCATCATCATCATCATCATCATCATCTTTGGTCATTTGTCTATCCCAGGGGACCCTTTTATGATTTGTGGACTTCAACTCATGGCTGAGGAATTCTGGGAGTTGAAGTCCACAAGTCATAAAAGGGCCAAGTTTGAAGTCCCCTTGTCTATCCACTACAGGATGAAGGCCTTTTCTGCATGTTTCCAACCAATAGGGACCTGACCTCTCTTTTGCCAATTGGGCTGGCAATACTTGCTGATGTCGTCGCTCCATTTTGTTTTACATCTTCTTTTATCAAGTGGGATCCATTCTATGAGTGCCTTGGTCCACCTGCCATCAGCTCTTGCTGTGTGACCAGCCCATTTCCATTTCAATTCTTTCACTCTCTTCATGATATCGTATACTTTCCTTTGTTCTCTGATCCATGTGTGGGTCTTTCTATCCGGTCTTGTGATGCTGAGCATGCATTTTTCCATGGCTCTTTGCGCCACTCATAGCTTTTGTATCACTTGTGAGGCTAGTGTCCATGTTTCACTGGCATATGTTAGAGCAGGTAGCACACACCGGTGTGATTTATAAACCATTTTAGTACCCTGGTTTAATGTAGTCTGTTAGCTAAGCCAATCGTGGGTTTTAAAATTATGATTGAGCAAACTATAGCCCAGTATTTTGTGTAATACACACAGCCTTTATCAAAACTTAGTTATTAATTAAAACCAGGGTGGCCTATTAAGCTATCGTTGCTATTTCCATTCCTCTTAGTAACCTACAAGTGGAGAGGAAATTCTGATCACATTCCAGATTATAGATAGTTCTACAGGGCACATTGTGCCCTGTAGAACTATCTATAATCTGGAATGTGATCAGAATTTTATCTAAGTGACTGGTTCAAAATCAATAGATGGAGATACACTGTTTACTAGGCCATGCCCTTAGTGAGCATGTTAAGCAAACATTCACTGTGTCTGTTTGGAAAAGGATATGTAACCAGGTCACACAAGGATCCTAAACACACAAATAGATCAGTGGAATGACCAAAATAGAAGAAATTTTGTATTTTGGAATCTCAATTATAGCTTACGTGAAGCTCCGATCACATTATAGATCACAGCACTGTGGATCATGGATAGTTGTACAGAGTTTGCAAACTCTCATCACTGTAATTGTGGTAACTGGGTTTCCTTCTAGTAGTTTCTAGTAGAGCAGTACAGAGTTTCATTTCTGCTTGAAATGAAAGTCGGGCATAGTGGTTAGAATAGAAAGCTGGTTTGATCTAGTGCAGGGGTAGGCAACCTTGGCTCTTTTATGACTCGTGGACCAACTCCCAGAATTCCTGAGCCAGCATGGTTGGCTCAGGAATTCTGGTAGCTGAAGTCCACAGTTGCCTACCCCTGGTCTAGTGAGTAAGGCTCCAGGCTAGAAGCCAGGTGACTGAGTTCTAGTCCTGCCTTTGGGCCATATATATATGTATATATAAGGAAATAAGATTTGTCCTGTGTTTGGGGCCTATGCAAGTGTATTCTAAATACTTAACAAACATTTAACACATATCTCCCTTGCTTCTCAGCTAACAAAGAGAGAGCGAGAGCCTTGGCCTAGGGGTTAAAACAACTGCTTAAGACGCAGTTGGCCCAGATTCGAATCTCAGAAGGGTATGGCTGACTGATGAGAACAAATA
The DNA here is from genome assembly GCA_024449315.1 of Daboia siamensis. Classification (NCBI taxonomy): domain Eukaryota; kingdom Metazoa; phylum Chordata; class Lepidosauria; order Squamata; family Viperidae; genus Daboia; species Daboia siamensis. Next base: position 184,296 of record JAKJMR010018505.1, on the reverse strand, counting down.
AGTTTGAAATGATCATATCTGTCTCCCTTTATTCTTTGTTAGCAAGCCAAAAAATTTACATACATACATACATTCATACATACATACATGTATATATCCCCAACCCACTTCAAACAGAGAAAGAAGTAGTAGTAGATACAGTAAACATTTTAAATTACTTATAAAGTAATAAAGATGGGATAAAAATAAAATAAAAGGGTCAAACAGCACATCAAACAAACTCTTGTTATACCTCAATTTTGGGAATGTTCCCTGAACTGGCTTGAATTGGAGTTTAATTGGAGTTTAATCACATGTATAGGGCAGCCTATTACTTATCTAGGCCTTAGGGTTTTGGACCAGGTGTAGCGAGGCCATGGGTTCAAACCCTGATGCAGTGCTACCGTATAAAGGAAGAGAACTTTATGTGCTGTTGTGAACTCCTTAGAAGGAAGGAGGAAAGTGTTATAGTTGTTATAAAGATCATTATCAGGAAACAATTGGTGGCTGAATGCAGAAGCCCAGAGGATTAGTTCCAAAACAAGAAAGTTATGACTCAAATATGGGAGACATGCTTCCTGATAGACAATAGAACATGTCAAGCACTCCGACAAATAACTTTGGTGTGGAGATGAACAGTGAAGGAGAACTTATTTCCTTATGTAGCAGGCTGTTCTGCTAGCTGATAAAGTAGTATAGTCAAGAAGTTCATCCTGAGGTCTAGCCTCAACAGATATCCTCGTAATAATTTCTGTATTAGTTCTGGTCCTATCCTTAGAGGCAATAGAAAGAAAGTCCAGTCTTTCTTCCGTGTGATAATCCTTTAGATTTTTGTTTCTCTACCTCAGTAATTTTAAGATGTGTGGACTTCAACTCCCAGAATTCTCCAGCCAGCTCTGCTGGCTGGAGAATTCTGGCAGTTGAGGTCCACACATTTTAAAGTTACTGAGGTGGAGAAACATTGCTTTAGATATTAACCTTACAGGCCAAACACAGGTTCTTTTAACTGTTTTACAGAAAACTCGTTTATAGAGACTAGTATCTTGGAAGCTCTGCTTTGTGGTAACTTAATTTGTCATTAAAAGGGACACAGTGGCTCAGTGGGTTAAGACGCTGATCTTTTCGATCAGAAGGTCGGCACTTTGGCGGGTCGAATCCTGAGTGCCGCGTAACAGAGTGAGCACCTGTTATTCGTCCCAGCTTCTGCCAACCTAGCAGTTCGAAAGCACGTAAAAATGCAAGTAGAAAAATAGGGACCACTACGGTAGGAAGGGAACAGTGTTCTGTGCGCCTTTGGCATCTAGTCACGCCACATGACCACGGAGACGTCCTCAGACAAGCGCTGGCTCTTCGGCTTTGAAACGGAGATGAGCACCAGCCCCTAGAGTTGGAAACGACTAGCACGCATGTGCGAGGGAACCTTTACCTTTTTAATTTGTCATTATTCTTTCTGAATTGTCCTGGCAGAACTGAACCCAGTGTATGATCAAGTCAGAGTACAATCAGGACAGACTAGAGTTGACCTATGTTGAGGGGAGATGAGAATTGAACCGTGATCGGGGTAGAAGAGCGCTGAGCTATCATCTATAATCTGGATTCTGTGTTCCCATTAATAAACTTCCAAGATGGCTTTTTCCTTTTTAACAGCTGCATCACAGTACTGGCTCACGTTTAAGTTGTCAGTAAGAACATCCACTTCATTTCCACATGTTCTGCTATGGAAACCAAGTCACCTCCCAAACGCAAGAGTCACCTTGGGTTTGAAATGAGCGGCAAATAAATTTAATTAGTAAATAAAAACACACGTTTTCATTTCCTTTTTCTTCCTAGATGCAGAACTTTACATTTCCTTATGGCTCACACTTCCTGTGTTATTTATTTATTAGATTTTTATAATAATAATAATAATAATTTAATTTCTATACCGCCCTTCTCCCGAAGGACTCAGGGCGGTAAGTAACTCATGGTGGCGAAAATGCCTAATATTCTTCCTCCTCCTATTTTCCCCACAATAACAACCCTGTGAGGTGGGCTGGGCTAGGCTAAGAGAGTGAGTGATTAGTCCAAAGTCATCCAGCCAGTTCTCATGACTAAGTGGGACTAGAACTCACAGTCTCCTGGTTTCTAGACTGGCGCCTTCACCACTACATCAGACTGCACTCTCTCTCTCTCCCCGTCCCCTCCCCCCCTCCCTCTCTCTCTCTCTCTCTTTCTCCCTCTCTCTCTCTCTCTCTCTATATATATATATATATATATATATATATATATATATATATATATATGTATAACCTTCTCTTCTATACTGTTAGTCACCACTCCTAGTTTTGTTTTACCTTCACATTTAATAATCATCCCCTCAGCACTCTCATCCCATCGTTAATAAAAATGCTGATCAGAAAGCCCCGTGGCAGTCGGTTCCCATTCCCAAGCTGATGTGGAGACATTGACGCATGCTCTTTGGGTGTGGTCATTCAGTCATCTGTGATGGCATCCAACAGTTGTATCACTTAGGCCGGGGGTAGGCAACCTTGGCTCTTTTATGACTCGTGGACTTCAACTCCCAGAATTCCTGAGCCAGCATGGCTCAGCATGGAAACCTCTCCATGTCCCCTCAGCATGGCTGGCTCAGGAATTCTGGAAGTCCACAAGTCATAAAAGAGCCAAGGTCGCCTTCCCCTGACTTAGACCATATTTTACCATGTTATTAATGAGGATTCATCTTCCCTGACAATGAGACAGCAGTCGCAGGGCAAAAATTTATCTAGAAGCGTGCCCTGTATTTCATGACTAAAAAAAAAAATGCAGCGCAGATGTAATTTTCGTACTGAGAAACAGGGTAACAAAAGTTCAAATGGATTTCCCTTCCTAGCTTGAAATCTGTCATCATCACCTTGGGGCGTATTTAAAACAGATTGCGAAGTCTCCACATCAAAAGAAACCATAAAGACTGCTGAGTCACCCCAAAAGAGACACCAAAGAAACTTTCTCTTTTGGTTCTTTCAACATAGACCTAGATGTTTGCATTCGGTGTCATCAAGACTAAAGATCTCTGATCTGGCACTTAGATGGATTAAGTGTAGATCTTGGAGGCATTCTCTTGTTTGTATTATGTATTATGTTACAAAGAAGTTACACAGTCCATCTACTCTATACAAGTAGTCCTTGACTTAAAACCAATTGCTTACTGACCAAGTTACCGTGGACTCCGAAAAAGCTATTTACCACCCAGTTTTGAAGTTTCTGCAAACATCCCCCCCCCCAGGTCGCGTAATCGCGTTTTGATGTTTGGCAACTGGCCCACATTCATAACTGCAATTTATGACATTTTTGCTGGAAAACAGTGTTTATTTCCAGTTTCCAGCAAAACCGCCCCACAGCAAACAATGGATTTGCTTAATGACTGCTGCATTTCACTTTATGACCGCTGTGCAAAAGGTTGTAAAATCGGGTATGGTCATGTGATGATCCACTTAACGACTGTCATGAGTTAGGACTGAAATTGCGGGCTCAATTGAGTTGCAAGTCGAGATGTGCCTGTACTGTGGTCAAACTCTTCCAACAGACTGTTAAATTTTAATATAACCAGTGTGCAAAACCTAGGATATGATGATACAGTCTGATATCATTCCTGTGTATATCCTGAAATGGATGGACAGCTATTATTTTATGGAACTATATGGAATCATAGATGTGATGTGGGAAGAATCCAGTATATAACATTCAGTTACGATTAAATCCACACATCCTAAAGTTGCCAGGTTTGTGAAACACTTGATTTAGAATGTTTTCAGCCAATAAAGATGTAAAGTCTACAGTAGTGGCCAAAATTGTGGAAACCTTTTGGGAAAACTGTATTTTTGAGGTTCGATGGCTAATAACACCACTTATTTTTTGGAGTAGTACCATAAAGTTATATATCAATGGAAAGATAATTTAATCAAGAATGTAACGCAACATAAGTTTGTTCAATTATCTGTGCTGTATTGTATGAAACGTTATAGCCAAATAACCGGAAAAAGGAAGCACAACTTGCTTAGATTGATATCAGGTAGCTTTCCTTCATCTGATTGTAGCCAATGAGCATGAGTGCTTAGAGAGCCAATCAGGTGTCATCTTGTTTTGGCAATGAGCCAATCAGATCACAGTAGGATTCAGTTACTGATGTCATGTATTGAAGCTGAGAGGAGGACATTTGTCAGTGTGTTATGTGATCATTTATCAAGTTGGCTGGGTTTTTTTTTCCTTTCCTTTAGTGAGCTTGTAAAAAGTAATAAAATTAAAGTAATGGTGCAAAGAGTTGACTGGTTGACCAGAAAGCGATGTAAAGGTAAAGGTTCCCCCGCACATGCACGTTAGTCGTTTCCGACTCTAGGGGCCGGTGCTCATCTCCGTTTCAAAGCCGAAGAGCCAGCGCTTGTCCGAGGACATCTCCGTGGTCATGTGGCTGGCATGACTAGACGCCAAAGGCTTACAGAACGCTGTTACCTTCCCACCGTGGCGGTCGCTATTTTTCTACTTCAGGGGTGTCAAACTCAATTTCATTGTGGGCCGCATCAGCATTGCGGTTGCCCTCAGGGGGGCGGGTGGGTGTGGCCTGGGTGGGTGTGGCCTACTGGGTGGGTGTGACTAAAGTGCATATGGCCTACTGGGTGGGCATGGCCAGCTCTGCATGGTTCGCATCAAGGGTGCCTATGGGGGCCTGGGCAGGAGTGGGAAGATCTGATGGTCTCTGGCAGGAGGAGGGCCTCTGGGCCAGGGCCAAGGCAGAGGGGGCCGTTCCCTCACTGTTTCCAGGATGGCTTCACGGGCCGCATGAAACCACTTCACGGGCCGGATCTGGCCCCCGGGCCTTGTGTTTTACATGTCTGTTCTACTTGCATTTTTACGTGCTTTCGAACTGCTAGGTTGGCAGAAGCTGGGACAAGTAACAGTCGCTCAGTCTGTTATGCAGCACTCGGGATTCTACCCACCAAACTGCCGACCTTCAGATTGACAAGCTCAGCGTCCTAACCCACTGAGCCACCACGTCCCTAATAGAAAGCAATGTAAAATAGTATTATTAAGTGAACAAGGCTACAGTTCTAAAGAAATTAGAAGAAAAATGGGTGGAAACTTAACCAAAGGTGGCATTTCTACTGTACACTTTTCCCAAAAGGTTTCCACAATTTTGGCCACTACTGTGCAGATGATCCTTGATGTATGACCACAATTGAGCTGCAGACTTCCATTAGTAAGCAAGGTAGTTGTTCAGTGAGTTTTGTTCCATTTTATAACCTTTCTTACCACAATTTTTAAGTGAATCACTGCAGTGATTAAGTTAAGAACACAATTGTTAAGTGAATTTGGCTTCCCCATTGAGTTTGCTTGTCAAAAGGTCGCAAAAGGTTATCACGTGACACACACACACCCCCCTGGATTCCTCAAGCGTCATAAATATGAATCAATCGCCAAGTGTCCGAATTTTGATCACATGACCATGGGGGATGCTGCAACGGTCGTAAGTGTGAAAAACAGTCATAATTTTCCATTGCTGTTGTAACTTCAGTCACTAAGCGAATGGTTGTAAATCGAGGACTATCTGTACTGAAGCTTTATGATGGATTTTTTTTAAATCGCAGTTATTTCTGGGTTATTTCTTTTTTTAATAAATATTTTATTTTATAGTTTTACAATCATAAGTACTTAATAAACGTGTTGTCCTAGGTCCATTAGTAATTCAGTGGTACATATTAACTTCTTCAATCTAGGCGTGATATTACCACCATCCAATGCTTCCTCTCCTTCCTGTAGTCTACATTTTCCCACATTAGGCAAATATAATTCTTATTGTTGTTAATACACATACAATTGAATATCAACATCTTTGTTACATTTTCCTAATAATATCAATAATGTTGGTTTAAAATATCTTTTCTAACCAAAATAGATCTTCATTGCATTTGCACTTAATATCTATTTGTTCAATTAATATCCTGTTTTTCCCCGCTTTTTTAAAAAAAATTTAATTTCCCATCGGTGTTCGCAATATCTCTGTCGCTTATAATTTCTCATAATAAGTTATACTTGGGCAACCAAAAGCTTCCCTTATTCAAACCTTCTTAGCATTTTCATATTTCCCTTCTCATACCAAAATATAATATTCTAATTATAAATCCTATCTTTCTAGTTATAATAATAATAATACTTCTATTTCTAACCGTTATTTATTCTCAGCCATGTTCAAACATCTGATTAAGAGTAAAATATCCCATCTAATGGTTGGAAACCTCTATTTTTCTTCAGGACTGCTGGGTCATTGAAGATGGACTACTGGGGTATGTTAGAATGGGTTTTTGGATATGCTGGTATTTGTAGAGGGTTTGGAAAGATTTTTTTAGGCAGCATTTTGAGTCTTCGACTGGTGATTAGTTTTTCCAAATGGAGCCTCCAGAGCAACTTCCTAGGCAGATCAGAAGATAATAAGATTTATGCTTCCTTGTTTGTGGGACCTTTTGAGCAATGGATTGTCTCTGGATGACTCAGCACCAATCAGCTCTTGGGTGATAGGAGGCTTCAGGTGGGAAGTGCTGCTGTCAGCCGCTGCACAGGGCAAATTACGATTGCACCCACGATAGACGTAAGATCCTATTCTTGATTACATTCTTGATGCTGGGTGGCTCATTATGGTTGATTCTTCTGTCTGGGAAGAAGGACCAACTTAATTCATCCATCCCAGGCTTCTGGTAGACCTGGCTGGGCTTCAGAGGGCTCCCTGAGGCATAGTCTGACTGAGATCTTAAGGTGGTGCTTGGAATGAGAATGCTCACACCTGAGTAGAGTCTGCTTGTTTGTGGGTGCTGGCGAGTCCCCTGGTTTTCAGAGGACTTCCTGATGATAAAGTGGCACAGAAGACTCCTAGACTAGAGGAAGACCAGTGAATCCAACGGAGAATGGGTGAGAGCCTTCCTTAGGATTATATCCAGGAGATAAAGAGCAGTGAAAAATAGTTGTTGTTTTTTTAATTGCTGTTGGTCAACTGCTTGTAAAGGGCAGCCCTAAACCTTCGGGGTGGGTTGGAGGAACATTTGCAAGGGCACTGGGAGGATTATATCCGGTATTTGGTGGACGCAATCCTTCAGACCCCCTCCGAGATGAACTGTCGGTTCAGGTTCTATGCAGTTAATGAAGATGTGGTCTCGCTCAGTTACTTGGGATAAATTTGAGCCTGTTGGTCCTGAGGAGGTAGACAGGGTTCTTGGGGGGTGTCAGTGTAGCAAGCTGTGTTTTAGATCAGGGGTCCCTGTGGACTGGCACCGGCCTGTGGCATGCCAGAATCTGGGCCGCACAAACAAGCGGTAGCACAGAAAACCATGCACCTCTCTCCTCCGAATTGGTCCCTGGTGCCTAAAAGGCTGGGGGCCTCCATTTCGGGCTGGTTAAGGCCTTCAAGTAGATGAGGGGTCTCCAACCTTGGCAACTTTTAAGACTTGTGGACTTCAGCTCTCAGAATTCCTCAGCCAGTTTGAGGAACGGTTGCTGCAATTGGGTATGTCTAGTTTAATGAAGAGAAGGGTGAGGGGTGACATGATGGCAGTATTCCAGTATTTGAGGGACTGCCACAAAGAAGAGGGGGTCAAATTATTCTCAAAAGCACCAGAGGGCAGGACAAGAAACAATGGATGGAAACTAATCAAGGAGAGAAGCAATCTGGAGTTAAGGAGAAACTTCCTGACAGTGAGAACAATTAACCAGTGGAACACCTTGCCTCCAGAAGTTGTGGGTGCTCCATCACTGGAGGTTTTTAAGAAGAGACTGGGCAGTCACTTGTCTGAAATTGTATAGGTTTTCCTGCTTGAGCAGGGGGCTGGACTAGAAGACCTTGAAGGTCCCTTCAGTTCTGCTCTATTCTATTCCTATTCCTATTCCTATTCCTATTCCTATTCCTATTCCTATTGTAATCTACCGGTACTCTATTCTACTTTACTCTATTCTACTCTACTCTACTCTACTCTACTCTACTCTACTCTACTCTACTCTACTCTGCTCTACTCAGTTGCTAAATGAATGCTTGTAGAAGGAGGTCTACTTGCACATCACTTGTTTTCTACTGAGTAATCTAAAATCTTGAGTTAGAAGGGCGTACTAGGTGACTATGGTTTCACACAAGCCCTAAAAATTATAGATGTAACCCCCAGAATTTCTCCAGGAGTTATTGTCTTATTTTAATTGTTAATGTGACCAAAGGATATAATTTATCCCATACGTAGGGAGTAATAGTAGGGAGTAATAGTAATGGTTCCTTAATGGAGATGAAATTTACATTAAATGATTAGCTGTCCTTTCTCACTCCCTTTTCTGTTAATCACTGAGATGAAATCTCTTCTTTGATGTCTCTATCACTGTGGAATGAATTGATGACTTCATTGAATAGCTTCCATACCTGTCCTGGGACTAATAGGCACTTGTTCCAAGTTCACAATGGATCAGGGATAAACATTGCTGGTTCAGTGGACATGTTCTGAATTTCAGGGTCACGCCGTGGTTATTGCTTCCCCCCAATATGGCTATGGTGGGAGATTAGAGTAGGATAGGGTGGGGTAGGGTACAGTAGAGTAGTATTTCTCAATCTTGGCCCCTTTAAGCTGCGTGGACTTCAACTCCCAGAATTCCCCAGCCATCATTGCTGGCTGGGGAATTCTGGGAGTTGAAGTCCATGCAGCATAACATGGTCGTGGTTAACACTGGAATGGAGTAAAAGAGAACAACAACAGAATAAAGTTGGAAGGACCTTGCAGGCCTTTTAGCCCAATCCTCTGCTCAAGCAGGAGACCTTATACCAGAGGTCCCTAACATTTGGGGCACCAGGGACCGGTTCCGTGGAGAGAGGGTTTTTTTGTGGACTGGAGGGGGTGTGGTTTTGCGTGCTCCCTGCATCCTGCGGATAGGGCTTCGCTTGTTTGCATGGACCGGTTTCTGGCATGCCACTGACTAGTGCCAGTCCACGGACCAGGGGTTGGAGACCCCTGCCCTATACCATTTCAGACAAATGGCTGACCAATCTCTTCTTAAAAACCTCCAGTGATGGAGCACCCATAACTTCTGAAGGCAAGTTAATTATTCTCACTGTCAGGATTAGCTAAGATTGTACTTTTAAGAAGGATGGAGAACTGAAGTTTTCTGTAAGTTTGAAAAGCAGGACGCAAATTGAACAAGGGCATTTTGTGTTACGAACTCGGTGGTTAGAAATACACAGAGTTGAGAGATCTCTATGAAAAAAAAAATACTTCTAGCTCACAGGAAGGGGCCGACTCTCCACTGTCATTCATTAAATTGCAATTAGCCCAGGCCTTTTTTAAAAAGACGTTAGTTGCATTTTCATAATTGTGCTCTTCATATAAATAATTTGGATCACCAGAAATGTTTGTACTACGGAGGGGAACGGGCAGTACCAACTGGAACCTCCCTTTCTAATAAACACAGATACAGTAATTTGCCTTTTCACGTTGTCATATATAAGCCACAATTAAAAGTAGTGCTTTTATCATATATTCTTTGGCAAATATATGATTTATAAACCATGCCAGCACTGTGTGCACTGTCAGGAAATTTCTCCTTAGTTCTGGGTTGCTTCTGTCCTTGTATAGTTTCCATCCGTTGCTTCTTGTCTTGCTTTCAGGTGCTTTGGAGAATAGCTTGGCTCCCTCTTCTTTGTGGCAACCCCTGAGATATTGGAACATTGCTATCATGTCACCCCTTGCCCTTCTCTTCATTAAACTAGACATACCCAATTCCAGCAACCGTTCCTCAAACTGGCTCAGGAATTCTGGGAGTTGAAGTCCACAAGTCATAAAAGAGCCAAGTTTGCCTACCCCTGCCCTATACCATTTCATACAAATGGCTGGCCAGTCTCTTCTTAAAAACTTCCAGTTTTGGAGCATTCACAGCTTCTGGAGGAAGGTTGTTCCACTGGTTAATTGTTCTAACTGTCAGGAAGTTTCTCCTTAGTTCTAGGTTGCTTCTCTCCTTGGTTAGTTTCCATCTGTTGCTTCTTGTCCTGCCTTCGGGCACTTTGGAGAATAGAAGAGAATAGAAGAGGGAGTCAAGCTATTCTCCAAAGCATCTGAAGGCAGGAGAAGAAGCAACGGATGGAAACTAGTCAAGGAGAAAAGCAACCTAGAACTAAGGAGAAACTTCCTGACAGTTTGAACAATTAACTAGTGGAACAAACTGCCTCCAGAAGTGATGAATGCTCCAACACTGGAAGTTTTTAAGAAGAGACTGGACAGCCATTTGTATGAAATGGTATAGGGTTTCCTGCCTGAGCAGGGGTTTGGACTAGATGACTTCCAAGGTCCCTTGCAGCTACTACTACTACTACTACTACTACTACTACTAATTATTATTATTATTATTATTATTATTATTATTATTATTATTATTAT
>JAKJMR010018505.1:162574-173534 GCA_024449315.1 Daboia siamensis | reverse complement strand
TGTGTGTGTGTGTGTGTGTGTGTGTGTGTGTGTGTGTGTGTGTGTGTTCTAATCCAAGTTATAAAGGGAGAAACGGTTACACTGCCCAGACTAGGTTGCAGCGGGGATGTCTAGAAGTCCAGCATTAAAGTAAGAACGTTCCCTGCTTATGTGCAACTCAAAGCTCGACATGACTGGGCACTAAAATAGCCTGAAGATCATTTCCTGTGCTTTATTTTTGACCCACCTGATTTGAAGCGCCCAGGAGATGCCTTAGTAGTAGTGGTCCTTTCCTTCTCATGAGAGGGAAGGATGCGGAGACCTGCAAACTATGTTTCCCTGCGAATGGGATCTCCCGATTCCACTGAATCTCTCCTAGTTCCTGTCTTATTAGGTTCCAGGTGGGAAGAATTAAGAGGGCCTTTGATTTAGCTTTAGGTTGGGCCAGCCCAGGAGAAGGTTGTAACTGCCTTCCCTACTTCATCTAAGACTTTTAGGGTACGAGGCAGTAAAAGTGGTCCTCAACTTACGACCACAATTGAGCCCAAAATTTCTGTTGCTAAGTGAAGCGTTTGTTAAGCGACTTTTGCCCCAGTTTACCACCTGTCTTGCCACACGTTAAGTGAATCGCTGCAGTCGTGAGGTTAGAAAGTTAGAAAGTGAATCTGGCTTCCCCATTGATTTTGCTTGTCAGACGGTCACGCAAGGGGATCACGTGACCCTCCGGGACATTGCAGCTGCCATGATCCAGTTGCCAAAGGGTCTGAAACCGAGCGAGGGAGATTGCAGCAGCGCGAGATTGGCCGATTCGCGTTCCTGGCAATCTCCCTTGCTCGGTTTCAGCTTTGATCACGTGACCCTGGGGATGCCGCAACGATTGTAAGTGTGAAAAGTGGTCATAAGTAGGGCTTTTTTTCTCACCGAACGCTCAGAACGGAGTTCCGGCACCTTTTTTGGATGGAACCTTGTAGGGTAGGCAAGGCGGGTTGTGTGACAAGTGTGAGTTCCGGCACCTTTTTCTTTTACAAAAAAAAGCACTGGTCATAAGTCACTTTTTTGCAGCGCGCTCGTTACTCACAAACGGTTGTGAGTTGAGGATTACCTGTACATTCCTCCTTAGTGCAGACAGTCCTCATTTAACAACCACGATTGGGACCGGCAAATCTGTCATTAAGCAAAGGATTGCGTAAGCGAAACTGCAGCTGTGCTTACGGTTTTGTTTTATCTTTGCTTTATGGTTCTGGAAGGTCATAAACGCGAGAACTGGTTGTAAAGTTAGTTTTTCATCATCATCATCATCATCATCATCATTGCAAACCGTTGCTAAACAAGACAGTTGCCCAATGAGGACTACCTGTACTTGTTAACAATAGGGAGAGGCCGCGGCGGTGCCAGGGCTTAGTTGTAACTTTGGAGAACTTAGTCTGTCTGGGGAGACCAAAGGCAAAGGCCCATCCGTGGTCACTCAGCTGCTGCAGAAGTTGTCCAAGTAACATGAGTGGCAACAGAAAGCTGGTATGGGTGTACAGGTGTAATCCAGAAGGCTGTGAGTTCATATCTCTGCTCCTTCAGCACATTTTTCTAAGCCGCTCCCTCTACCTGGGCCCTGCACCTGCTGGTTGATTTTGCTGCATGTGGCAGCGTTCAAGAAACCAGCAATCTAATACTGTGCGCCAAAGTGTGCTCCTTATGTTAATTCAGCCTCTGCCAACCAGGTGTCTTTACCTATGTGCAAGGTTAGAACTCCCACAATCCCTCCCTCCCCTCCGCTGAGTATTAATGAGAATTGTGGGCTTTATTTTCCCTCCCATTGTCTAAATAAATCATGGTGTCGGCCGAGCTTCAAGCAACCGAATGCATCTCCATAAATCTGAATTAATTGGATTCCTTAAATGAAAACGTCTGCCTATAGCTCGGCTTTCACTGGCTGAGTTCCCCTGCTGTAGTATTGTTCTGTCATAACCTGCAACATACTTTATGCAAGGAATAATTATTACAGGTCGACTTAACAACCATTCATTTAGAAGCTGCAGCAGTTTGTTACAGAGTTACAGTGTGGCACTGGTAAAAGTGATTTATGACCGTTTCTCACAGTTATGACCTTTGCAGCATCCCCACGATCATGTGTTCAGAATTCAGAGGCTTGGCAACTGGCTCGTGTTTATGGCCATTGATTGCTGGGTCCCAAGATTATGGGATCCCCCTTTTCCAACCTTCTGACAAGCGGTGGGGATGCCAGTGGGGAAGCCAGGCTGATTTAACAAGCAAGTTACTAACTTCTCAACTGCGGCGGTTCATTTAAGAACTGTGGCAAGAAAAGTTGTAAAATGGGCAAAGCTCATTTTAACAAATGTCTCCCTTAGCAGAAATGTTGGGCCCGGCTCTGATGGGTGAGTGGAGGATTGCTGGTTTTGTTCTGTTGTAACCGCGTTTGCTGCAACATAGCTTATTTGAGATAGTGGCTTGGTTCGCACCCCAAGGTAAGCCCTAAACCCTGCTTTACAAATTCTTTTTTTCTTTTTTCTTTTGTATAGATTTTATTAATTTTTATAGGGTTAGGAATAAGGTAGAGTCGGGGTTAGGGTTGGTATTTGGGTTAGGGTGAGGATTAGGGTTAGGGTTGAGGTTGGGGTTTTTCCAAGTAACGTTCTCAATATTTAGCAAACAGCATATTGTTATTGTTTAACAAACAATAATAGATATAGTTAATTATCATAAACAATATGTTAATTAATCACTCAATAGCCTTCTTCTTGCTAATATATATTCAAAATTGCATATCATGTTCCTTTCTAGCTCGTTTTTCTAGCCATTGATGGAAATTATCTTACGTTCCAAAATACACTGAGTCTTCTTTTCTCTTTAATCTTTAAAGTCAATCTGTCCATTTTTGCACACTCTAGAATTTTCTTAATTAGTACTTCTTCAGCTGGTAAGTTTTCATTTTTCCAAAGTTGGGCAAAATACAATTCTTGCTTGTCGTTAGTATGTGTAGTGTTAAATATCTGCAACCTCATAATTAGCTCCTATTATTCCTAACAGAAATAATTCTGGTTTAAAGTCTATTTGTTGTTTAGTCGTTTTCTCTAGTGGTTGCGTCCCCATCTTGCTAAGTGAAAAACAAACATGCCACACAATGCGTTAAAGCAGGGGTGTCAAACTCAATTTCATTGAGGGCTGCATCAGCATGGTGGTTGCCCTCAGGGGGCCGGGTGGGTATAGCCAGGGTGGGCGTGGCCTACTGGGTGGGTGTGGCTAGAGTGCGTATGGCCTACTGGGTGGGCGTGGCCAGTTCTACATCATTCGCATCAAGGGTGCCTATGGGGGCCTGGGCAGGAGTGGGACAGATCTGAGAGTCTCTGGCAGAAGGAGGGTCTCTGGACCAGGGCCAAGGCAATGGGGGCCGTTCCCTCAGTTTTTCCAGGATGGCTTCGCGGGCCACATGAAACCACTTCGCGGGCCGGATCTGGCCCCCGGGCCTTGTGTTTGACAGGTCTGCGTTAAAGGAACCCAGCTGTGGACAGGTGTTAAAATTCTCCAGTAGGCAATATTGTGTCCTTCTCTTCCAGAGGTTATTGATCCTTTGTGTCGTGTTGGTTAGAGATGGGGCATTGAAGTAAATTAGGCTCCCCTTTTTTCACCTTCCAGCCAAATCTGAGAGAAAACATCATTTTCTCTCTTCTCTTTCCTCCCCTCCCCCTCTCTCTTTGACCTCTGAGAAAGGATCTCCTGGGACAGATTTCACACAAGAGGGATCAGGAAGCAGCAGATCCCGCTCTCTGCCTTGTCAAACAAGTCTGTCACACCAGGAGTACGCAGTGACCTTTCCACTGTGGTGAACTCTCTCAGCCTTTTTGCAATCAAAGCGTCTTTGTTGACCTCCCCTTGTCTGTCTGTCTGTCTGTCTGTCTGTCTGTCTCTCTCTCTCTCTCTCTCTCTCTCTCTCTCTCTCTCTCTCTCTCTTTTTCCGCTCTCTGATCGATTTGAACCACTGTCATTCCTCTTTGCTGCTAGGCTTGTTTCACGGGACATCCATTATTTTTTTTATGCTTGCCTGAAAGGGGGATTTAATCACCCGGGCAAAGAGCGAGAGACACGTGCCGAGGAGCAAACCTCTCCTTGCCCGATGAAATATTTGTGGCCTTTTCTGCCTACTTAATATTATCCTCACACGGGTTTTGACTGGCACAAAGTCTGCCGGGAATTCTCACTTGAGGCTGCTAAAGAACTAGACTCACCCTGTATTCTGTTTGGGTGGCCTAAATTGATTGCCTGAAAGGTGAGGTGTTAGACATTAGTTGGGAGATTCATCTCTTGAATTGCCTACCTTACGGAATGGGCCAACTCGCCAGGGCCAACTCAATCAGACTAGAGCTGGAAGGGACCTTGGAGGTCTTCTAGTCTAACCCCTTGTTCAAGCAGGAAACCCTGTACTATTTCAGATAAGTTGACTGTCTAGCCTCTTCTTAAAAACCTCCCGCGATGGAGCACCCACAGCTTCTGAAGGCCAAGCTGTTCCACTGGTTAATTGTTCTTGCTGTTAGGAAGCTTCCCCTAACTCCCCATAGGCCAGCTCGCCGCGGGATAATTCGGCAATTCAGTTTAATTGTTTAAAATAAAATAATAATAATAATAATAATAATAATAATATAATAATAATAATAATAATAATAATAATAATAATAATATAGTTATTATTATTTTACTTTTTGTCATTCACATTTCATTTTGTCCTTCCTTTGGCATCCTTTCTTGAATGACTCTATTCCAACATTTCTTCGATGTTAGTGCAACTCTTGTTCTGTGACAAATTGTCCCATGGCGAGTTAGCCATGTTGAGTTGTCCCACGGCGAGTTGCTTGTGGCATGCTGTCTGTGTGCAGTGGCGCGCTCCGAACCTCCGGTTAGCACCCTTTTCCCTGGGGATGAGGGTCATCAGGCCCCTGAGCTTAGGCTGGCTTATTTTAACGCCAGATCCGTTGTTAATAAGGCTCCCCTCATTCAGGACTTGATCGAGGAGGAATGTGCGGATCTGGCGTGCATCACGGAGACTTGGTTGGGCTCGGAGGGAGGGATTCCTCTGACCGAGTTATGCCCTCCAGGTTTCTGTGTGCTACACCAGCCACGGGCTCAGGATAGGGGTGGTAGGGTGGTGGTGGTTGTCCGGGAGACTTTATGCCCGCGGGAGACCACCATTCTCCAGATGGCTGGGAGTGAGTTCCTCCTCCTGAGATGTGGCCCTCAGGCTCAGTTGGGCTTGGTGCTCACATACCTGGCGCCCAGCTGTGTGGCAACAGCCCTGCCCGAGCTGCTCGATACCCTCTCAGGGTTAGCGGTGGAGTTCCCCAGGCTTATAGTTCTGGGGGACTTCAACTTGCCTTCACTGGGAGGGTCGTCTGAGTTAGCTTGGGAGTTCATGGCTTCCATGACGGCCATGGGCCTGACCCAAGTGATTCAGGGCCCGACTCATGTGGGGGGTCACACTCCTGACCTGGTGTTCCTGTCTGGACAGTGGTTGGATGATCTGGGAGGGGGTTCACCAACCATTGTTCCCCTGTCATGGTCAGATCAACATCTCCTGCGGCTGGTCTTCCGTTATGCCACCCCCCGCCACTGGGCTGCGGAACCGACCAGGTGGTTCCGCCCCAGGCGCCTAATGGACTCGGAACGGTTCCAGATGGCGCTTGGGTCTATACCCATCGCCCTCACCCACAGCCCAGTCGATGCCTTGGTGGATGCCTGGGAAAGGGCAGCCGCCGGGCCATTTGACTGTGTTGTACCCTTGCGACCTTTGACCCGGCGCAGATCCCGTTGGGCTCCATGGTTCTCTTCGGAGCTACGGGAGATGAAGTGTCGGAGACGGAGTCTAGAGAGCGGTTGGAGGTCCAGCCGATCCGAATCTCACCGATTGCAGCTAAGAACCTTTATAAGGTCTTATCTTGCGGCGATGAGGACGGCGAAGTCTAATTACTTCACTGCCCTCATCGCGTCCCCAGATAATCGCCCGGCCGCCCTGTTTAGGGTGACTCGTTCCCTCCTTAATCAGGAGGTGAGGGAGGATCCCTTACAGGGACGAGCCGAGGAGTTTAGTCATCATCTGGCGGACAAAATCGGTCAGATCCGGGCCGGTCTGGACTCTGACTGGACAGAGTCTGACATGGAGGAATCGAGCGGTCTTGAGCATGTTATCTGGACTGAGTTCGATCCTGTTTCCCCTGATGATGTGGACAGGATCATGGGGAGGCTGAGCACCACCACCTGTTTGTTGGATCCGTGCCCCTCCTGGCTGGTTTATGTGGCCCAGGAGGAGACACGAGGCTGGTTCCAGGCAGTAATAACTGCTTCTTTGAAGGAGGGTGTCTTCCCTGCCGCCTTGAAGGAGGCGGTAGTGAGACCCCTCCTCAAAAAGCCTGTCCTGGACCCGGCTGTTTTAAATAACTATCGTCCAGTCTCCAACCTTCGCTTTTTGGCGAAGGTTGTTGAGAGTGTGGTGGCGCATCAGCTTCCTCTATTCCTGGAGGAAACTGATTATCTTGACCCGTACCAATCGGGTTTCAGGCCCGGACACAGCACGGAGACGGCATTGGTCGTGCTGGTGAATGATCTCTGGCGGGCTCAGGACAGGGGTTGTTCCTCTGTCCTGGTCCTATTAGATCTCTCAGTGGCTTTTGATACCATCGACCATGGTATCCTACTGCGGCGTCTTGGGGTTGGGAGTGGGAGGCACCGTTTTACGGTGGTTCTCCTACTATCTCCTGGGCCGCTCGCAGTCGGTGTTGACGGGAGGGCAGAGATCTACCCCGAGGCCTCTTGTTTGTGGAGTTCCTCAGGGGTCGGTTCTCTCGCCCTCCTGTTCAACATCTATATGAAGCCTCTGGGTGAGATCATTCGTAGTTTCGGGGTGGGGTATCATCAGTACGCTGATGATACCCAACTTTTTCTTTCCACCCCGAACCAACCCAGCGATGCCCTCGCTGTGATGTCCCGTTGCCTGGAGGCGGTCCAGATCTGGATGGGGAGAAACAGGCTTCGTCTCAATCCTGCCAAGACTGAGTGGCTATGCATGTCAGCATCTCGGGTTAACCAGACCATTCCACCTTTAATGATGGGGGGTGAGGTGTTACCCCCCATTGATAGGGCTCGCAACTTGGGCGTCCTCCTTGACTCCCAGCTCAACTTTGAAGATCATATAAGAGCTGTGACCAGGGGGGCTTTTGCCCAGGTTCGCCTGGTGCGCCAGTTGCAACCCTATCTGGACCTACGCACAGTCACTCATGCGCTCGTGATCTCCCGTTTAGACTGCTGCAACGCTCTCTACATGGGGCTGCCCTTGATGACCACTCGGAGGCTTCAGCAGAGCTGAAGGTCGTAGTTGAAAAACAGTTATAAGTCACAATTTTCAGTGCCGTAACTTTGAACGGTCACTAAACGAACTGGTTGTAAGTCGAGGTATCCCTGTAACCAGCTTCATTTGTGGCCTTATTTTGTTTATTTATTTTGGGGGATAGCTTTCCTGATCTGGGCGTGTGAGCTGCCGAATGTCTTATGTTCCCTATTTCCTTGAAAGAATTTCTTTAGATTTCATTGATTTCAAAACATCTCTTCAAATGGGGAGCGTCATGTTTAAATTGTTTCTTGGTGTCACCAGGAGTGCTCTGACTGGTCAGACTGCAGATCATTTAAATGTGATGTATCCAGAATAACCAGTTGCCTTTCACGAAGACTCACAAGGAACGATAGAGATGTAAAACTGTCCATTGCAGAAGGTGGTCATTAGTAGGTTAACCTCTATTAAATTATCTAGTTTTCTACTGACCTCTCCAGTGTCAAGCCATGGAACCCTGCTTTATATTGTCCAGCAGTGGCCCATTTCCTGTTGATTTTTATAAAAATATTTACACTTGAAATGTGGCTAGAGAGGGGTGTTTGCTAAGGTGAAGCTCTGGTGCAAACTGACACTAAAATGAGAACATAGTCTTAGACCTTGTTCGGCTGGACAACACATCACCAATGTGCTGGAGAGCACCAGAGAAAGGGGATTAGAACTTGGCAGTTCCCCTCCCACTTCAATTGTGACACTGGGAGCATGTTGTGCTTGCAAAACAATTACTTGTACTGGTTGCGCCAGTGTGACATTCCTCAGCTCCTTGGCAGACAGTCTGAAAGTCTGGGTTCTTCTCCAGGTCATCTGCTTGTGACTCAGTCTGGCATCTCAGCTTGACATGTCTTTTGTTGCTAATGGACGCAAGCCAATTTAATCCCAGAAACTCCGTGGGTGCCAAGAGGACGCACACAAATTGGATTCACACATCCCCGAGCCATCTTTTTTCTCTGTCTTCTCTTCATTTGACTAATCCACAATTGTTCGGGTTCATTAATCCTTCAAATACAGTGGACCAATTGGAATTTCTAGGTATACATAACATTCTTAGCCAAACAAAATGCATTATGACTTAGCATAAATTGAGCTTATAGGATTGCTTACCAGGATTAGAGACTTGTCCTTAGCATACTTCTTCTAAGGTTGCCAGTTGCTGCCCTGGTTGTTAGGAATAGAGTTGGTTGGTTGGTTGGTTGGTTGGTTGGTTGGTTGGCTGGCTGGCTATTAAATTTATATGCCATCCATCTCACTGTCAAACAACTTTGGATAGCTTATAAAAACAGATCATAAAAACAAAAATACTGGGGTTGGGGAATTCTGGGAGTTGACGTTGAAGTTGAACTCCACATATTTTCAAGCTGCCAAGGTTGAGATACACTGCTTTAGAGCATACTAAATTTTCATTTTTCAAAATGAAATAGGGATGACATGATAGCAGCGTTCCGGTATTTGAGGGGCTGCCTCAGAGAAGAGGTGGGTCAAATTATTCTCCAAAGCACCAGAGGGCAGGACAAGAAACAATGGCTGGAAACTGAACAAAGAGAGAAGCAACCTAGAATCAAGGAGATACTACTTCCTGACAGTGAGGACAACTAGTGGAACAGCTTGCCTTCAGAAATCGTGGGCGCTCCATCCCCGGAAGTTTTTAAGAAGAGACTGGACAGTCACTTGGTACTGCTGCTCAAGTAGGGGGCTGGACTAGAAGACCTCCAAGGTACCTTCCAGCTTCTATTCTATTCTATTCTATTCTATTCTATTCTATTCTATTCTATTCCTTCTATTCTATTCCTTATTCTATTCTATTCTATTCTATTTATTCTATTCTATTCTATTCTATTCTATTCCTTATTCTATTCTACTCTACTCTACTCTACTCTACTCTACTCTCTAAAGAAAAGTTGTAAAATGGTGCAAAATGTACTTAACAAATTTCTCACTTAGCAACATAAATTTTGGACTCGATTGTGGTCGTAAGTTGAGGACAACCTGTACAGGGCCTTTATGAAGTGACTGAATTTTGATCATCTCACTGGGGATGCTGCGATGGCCGCAAGTGCAAGGACAATTTAAGTTGTAAGCCACTTTTTTCCATTCCACTGTAACTTCGGACAGTCATTCAATGAATGGTTGCAAGTTGAGGACTTCCTGTATAGTAGGACAGTGGAGATGTAAGGTTAGCATTTTTGTTTACCTTATTTATTCTTGGTTTTCATTTTTGCAATAAAGGTAAAATTTATTAAAGCCGGCTCAGCAGAGGAAGAGGCATGGCACAGGTCTCTCGGTGATGGCTTAACAAAATGTCCTTATTCTGAAGAACTCCAGAATGCAGTGATCAGGATGTCCCACTTTATCCAACATCTTTGGATTGCTCTCCGGGCCTAATTCTGTCTCTGATTCTAAAGAGTTTCGGAGTACGAGCTTGCAGGATGTAAGACTTGGTCCCCCAGGTTGGTAAAGATTCAGGAATCCGTTCTGTCAACAGTCAGCTGCAGGCTTTTTGTTTATCGATAAAACATCTGCCTTTTCACTGCATCACGAGAAGTGCTGATACAAAGAAGATCAAAAAACGTCCAGGCTAATATGGAATTTCCACATGAAAAAATATTGGTTCTAACTGGGAAATACTTCTGATGCTGGGGCTCTTGTACAGGTAGTCCTCAGACTTATGGCCACAATTGAGCCACAAGATCTGAAGTCAGCTTTTGGCTAAGTGCCTAAGCTGTGGTTTTCAAGGGTGAATTGTGAAATAGCCTTGCCGGGACAGGGATTTTCACGTCTGAAACGTCCCTAACCGTAAACAGAAGCTGCCAATGCCCTAAACCAGGGGTAGGGAACCTTCTTTTATTGACTTGTGGACTTCAACTCCCAGAATTCCTGAGTCAGCATGGCTGGTTCAGGAATTCTGGGTATTGAAGTCCACAAGTCATAAAAGAGCCAAGGTTCCCTACCCCTGCCCTAAGCTGTGTTAAGGAAAGAAGAGACCAAAAATTGTGGACTTCCAAATTATGCTGAATTCTGACCAGCCAGAGGGAGGGATGCTGGGAGTAGTAGTTTAGCAACGGGCAGAGGACCGTAGGTTTCCCCGTCCTTGTAAGGTAGTCCTCGACATACGACCACAATTGAGCCCCGAAATTTCTGGTGTTAAGCGAGACATTTGTTAAGTGAATTTTGCCCCCCTTTACAACCTTTCTTGCCACAGTTGTTAGGTGAACCGCTGCAGTTGTTAAGTTAGTAATGAAGGTGTTAAGTGAATCTGGCTTCCTCATTGACTTTGCTATTCAGAAGGTTGCAAAAGGGGAATCCGTGACCATGGGATGCTGCAACCATCGTAAATAGGAATTGGTTGCCAAGCATGTGAATTTTGATTACCTGGCCATGGGAGACACTGCAACAGTCATATGTGTGAAAAAGGGTCATCACAAGTCCACTTTTTTGTGCCACTGTAACTTCGAATGGTCACTAAATGAATTTTGTAAGTTGAGAACTACTTCTAATCACACCCCATTCATCTCAATCTGTCTAAATGTATTCTGTAAGAAGAAAAAATAGAAGAAGAAGGTGTCGAAGCCACAGGAACCTTGGGGGGAAGTGATCATGCAA
>JAKJMR010018505.1:141678-157574 GCA_024449315.1 Daboia siamensis | reverse complement strand
TGACCTCCAAGGTCCCTTCCAACTTTATTATTATTATTATTAAATATATATTTCAAGAATATTCTGGTTCAGGCAGCTGCCGATGGGCCTGGGAGAAGATCCTATCATACGTCTTTCTGGGCAGAGGGAAGCTACCGTGTCTATCACAAAGGTCCTGTGTGTTGCAAAAGGTTCTAGGACAGAAATTGTGTTTATAATCTGCCCGGGACCTCTTGGGTCCCCCTGCGTGGATTTAAATTCACACATTGAAAAAGTCAATAATAGCAAAGAAACATCAGATCAAAGGCGGTTTGATATCTACTAAATGTTTTCAACTTTGGGACCTTGACAGCTCTCTGAGGGATTGTACGGTTAAAGTGCTTTCTCAAAAATGCCTTTGAGCAGGATTGGTAGATTAAATCCTGGAAAAGTTGCAGCCATAGAATTGGGAAGTGACCGGTTCCCTGCTGCCTAACCTCAGAAGTGGGGTCTAACTTGCATAGGTTTAAGTTACTGAAGAATACATTTTGGTTGAGTGTCGGAGAAGGTCAGTGGTGAAGCTGGTTCCCGAGAGAAGTGTACTTCTCAACTTTGTCAACTTTGGGATGTGTGGATTTCAACTTCCAGAAGTCCAGCCAGTCAGCATGCTGGCTGAGGAATTCTGGGAACTGAAGTCCATACAGCTTAAAAGTTGTAACCAAATGCTTCAAAGCCATAAGTGGCTCCTCAAAGCATTCAGCAAATCTCTATGAAGATTCTCCATCATCCAAATCATGGTTGTCCAAAAAGTGCTTTCTTTCAACCAGGACTTTCTTGTTTTGCTTGAAGACATTTTGCTTCTCACCCAAGAAGCTTCTTCAGTTCTGGCTGAATAGTGGAGAATGGAAAGATTTATATTCCTTGCAGTCATCTGGTCGTTAGTACTCTTTGGGAGAGTCATTGAGGCCACTTGGAGGTTTATCTGGGCCTTCAGGGTCGGTAGTCTGCAATTTTTCTGGAAATCCATTCACACTCCTGTACCATTCGAACAGATGACAGCAAGAAATATAAATCCTTCCATTCTCCACCCTTCAGCCAGAACTGAAGAAACCTCTTGGATGAGAAGCGAAATGTCTTCAAGGAAAAACAAAGTCCACTTGCCTTTCAAAAAAAAGCACCTTCAGGACACTCAGCAAATCCCTCAGTGATCCTCCAGAAGTTGTTACAAGTTGAGGACTACCTGTATAGCTTTTCCAGTTAGGGGACCTCCAGGTGTATTAGAACGACAACTACCAGTTGTCTCCAGCCAACGTGGCCTCCCTGAAGAGCACAAGGTTGTTTGCAAGGCTCTATTTACTTTTGGTTTCTAGGAAAGCGTCATAAATAAACTCAGCTTCTTCCTGTTCCCTTTGTTCAGAGAAAATGGAGATCTCGCTGGGCCAGTGGCTCCTCATCCTCTTCCTTGTGGCTGTCCCACTTCTGTATGAATGGAGTGCCACCTTCAAGTATTTCTGCAAGGTGGCGTTCTACAACAGCTACATCCTCTTCCTGGCTATCATTGCCATCCCGATCTGTGCAGTCCGTGGGCGCGACGTGGAAAATATGAAGTGAGTCTTGTTTAGGTGTGTGATAGTGGGGTCCATACCTCTTGGGCTAGGACAGGGGTTAGGCAACCTTGGCTCTCTTATGACTTGTGGACTTCAACTCCCAGAATTCCTGAACCAGCCATGCTGGCTCAGGAATTCTGGGAGTTGAAGTCCACGAGTCATAAAAGAGCCAAGGTTGCCTACTCTGGGTAGCTAGGAGAAAGCCTTCATCAGACTTAGACCTATCTCTGATCACAGCTGGGTTAGATATCCACCTTCCTGATGTATATTGGACCTAGCTCCCATCTTCAGCTAAAGTAGCTGGTGGAAAAGGGGAAATGTAGTTTAACTCAACTCGACCAGTGGGAAAACTGGGGATGGGTCCATAACTTTGAATAGGTGTGGATTTCAGCTCTCAGAATTCCCCAGCCGGCGTGGGAATTCCCCAGCATAGCTGGCTGGTGAATTCTGGGAGTTGAAGTTCACACCTATTCAGAGTTCTTAAGTTTGAGGAACCTTTGCTGTTGATAGGGTTAGGGTCCAAAAACGGGCTCTGCCGGCTTAACCACCCTAACCCGTCTTGTCTCCTGCTGTCAAGGACTGCAAATTGCTGGTTTGGGTGGGATACTGACCAATACAGGATGCTCCATGAGAGTGGAATCTAAGCAGGAAGGAGGCGAATGTATATGTCCTTGCAGCCTGGTTATACCCCGGTACCTGTTTTAAGAAGAGATGTCCAATGTCACCTTGAAATAGAAAAAAGGAGGAAAAGAACAGACTTGAAGGGAGAAAGATTGTACTTTTGCCCTGAATTAAGAAATACTTAATTTTTATGCCTTGGAGCGCCTCATTTTCACATTGCTGGCTCACGATTTCTTGAATAAATCACTATTAGGATAGGTTCAGGCCACTGCAAGCTGCAAAACCTGTTTTACAGCTATATTAGCGAACAGTCTTGTGGTAAGCCGCAAACCAACCAGCCACATTTACGTTATGTCTTTATTTAAAACTTTTCTGCTCCACTGCCATCAAAGTGACCCTTGGTGACCTAACTAGAATATAAGCAGAACTTTTGTTGAATATCCATGGTCAGAAGAGTCTGTGGAGATTCTCGGTCATCCAGGTCATGGTTGTCCCAAAGGTGCTTTTTTTTTTCCACGAGGCAACTGGATTTTCTCGTTTTTCTTTGAAGACGGTTCACTTCTCATCCAAGAAGCTTCTTCAGCTCTGACTGGATGGCAGGGGAAATGGAAGGATTTTTATGCTCCTTGCAGACAGCTGGTCATTTGCATTCTTTTAGGGCAGGGGTAGGCAACCTCGGCTCTTTTATGACTCGTGGACTTCAACTCCCAGAACTCCTGAGTCAGCTGACTCAGGAATTCTGGAAGTTGAAGTCCACGAGTCATAAAAGAGCCGAGGTTGCCTACCCCTGTTTTAGGGGGTCGTTGAGGCCACCTGGAGGATTACCTTTGTCCTCAGGGTCACCTGAGCAGTGCAAATGGGTGTGGAGCCTTCCTGGAACTGCCGAAAGGACTGTGTGGTAGCCTGGGAGATAGATGCCGTCATATCCCTCCCCCTTGGTTGAGGAAGGGCTGTTCAATTTTGACATATATCCTCTCTCAACAGGGAGGGGGGATGCTTTTTTCAAAAGGCAGCTGTGTTTTTTATTTTATTTTTTTTGGTTTTTCCAAGAAGCTTGAACTGAACTTGAACTGAAAAAGCTTCTTGGATGAGAAGTGAAAGGTCTTCAAGAGGTGGGGGGAAGTCCAGTTGCCTTTTGCAAAAGCACCTTTGGGAAAAGAGCACGAAAAGTAAGAAATACCGAAGGTGTTTCAGAACAAAAATTAAGCAGTAAAAATGAAGGAAGAAAGAAGAGCACATATCAACTCAGGCAAAAGGCCTTTGAAACAATGGTTGTCTTCCGGTCAGATATCTCCCCAAGCCAGCCTTTTCTGGCCTCATATATTTATTTTATTTTATTTATTTTAATTGCATTTATATCCCGCCCTTCTCCGAAGACTCAGGGTGGCTTACAAACTTAGCAATAGCCTTCATTCTATGTATATGCCTGCTTGTTAGGGCTTTCACACACACCCCAAGCGGCATTATTACAAAGTCAGCTTATTGCCCCCAACAGTCTGGGACCTCATTTTACCTACCTCGAAAGGATGGAAGGCTGAGTCAACCTTGAGCCTGGTGGGACTCGAACCTGCACTAATTGCAGGCAGCTGGTGTTACTTAAGGAGGCATTAGCCCACTGCTCCACCAAGGCTCTTTTTTTTATATCTCAATGAAGCTCAGGTGGGAACGTGAGGGATTAATAATTGCCTCTTTGGGGGAATGCATGATTTTCCTCCTTCCTTTTGGAAAAAACGCTGAGGCTTGCTTTCGGCGGGGGTGTGCTAGCTCAGAGGTCCCCAAACTTGGCATCGTTAACAATTTGTGGACTTCAACTCCCAGCCAGCTTCCACAAGTCCTTAAAGCAGCCCAGTTTGAAGATCCCTCTTCTAATTCGATTTGTATACCAGCCACGTATGGTGAAGTTGCTGTTCTCCAAACGTTGGTGGTAAAAGCAGCCTCCGAGCGTTGAGGAGGGACCGTATTCCCCAAACCTGACATATCCACCGACATTCACCCTTAATGTTGTCAGATTCAAATCTGATGTGCCTCCGCTTTTCCTTACCCTTCCAGGATATTGCGATTCATGTTACTCCACATAAAATATCTCTACGGGATCAAGATTGACGTGCGAGGGACCGAGAACTTCAACATCAAGGAGCCATATGTGGTGGTATCCAACCACCAGAGCTCCCTTGACTTGCTTGGTAAGACCAGAAGGAAGGTGGGGAGGATGGGAAGGAGTGTAAGAATTTGTTCTGGGCTCTGCCAGTTCATTTCTTGCCGTTAAGTTTGCAAGTGGAGGTTGCCCAGAATCGTTGCATTACAGGATGGGCAGCAAATAAATTGGATGGATGGATGGAGAGATGATAGATAGCAGTAGCGGTTTATAGCTTTTATCCATGGGCTGTTAGGCTCTTGAACGGGAAATAATTTTATAAATTTTATGTATGATTGACTTAAGAGGCCGGTGTGTTGTGCAATTAGCTCACATGGTTTAATAAGATGGAGGGTTTGTTGTCACTGTGATTTGTGGGGGAGGCTCAGCCAATCTCAGTTTATACATGGTTGTACTTTGACAATAAAAGGTTCATTCATTCATTCATTATACTTATATACTGCTTCACAGTGCTTTACAGCCCTCTCTCTAAGTGGTTTACAGAGTCAGCATTTTGCCCCCCAACAATCTGGATCCTCATTTTACCGACCTGGGAAGAATGGAAGGCTGAGTCAATTTTGAGCCAGTGAGATTCGAACTCAAATGCAGTACTGCATTCTAACCACTGCATCACTATGGCTCACAGATGGATGGATGGATGGATGGATAGATAGATAAAAGATAGATAGATAGATAGATAGACAGACAGACAGATAGGTAGATAGTTAGTCTGGCATTTTTCTACTGTTTCTTTTAAACTCCTCTAATAAGCATTAGTTAATTAAAAAAAGTTGGTTTTCCACCACTTCCTAAATTGAAAATTGCCCAACTTAATCTAGGTAATTAAAAAAAGATATATACAGGTAGTCTTCGACTTACGACCACAATTGAGCCCAAAATTTATGTTGTTAAGTGAGACATTTGTTAAGTGAGTTTTGCTCCATTTTACGACTTTTCTTGCCACAGTTGTTCAGTCAGTCACTGCAGTTGATAAGTTAGTTACCCGACTGTTAAATGAATCTGGCTTCCCCTTTGCCTTTGCTTGTCAGAAGGTCACAAAAGGGATCACATGATCCCTGGGACACAGCAAAGGTCATAAATATGAACCAGTTGCCAAGCATCTGAATTTTGATCATATGACCATGGGAGATGCTGCAAAGATCGTAACTGAAAAACAGTCCTAAGTGACATTTTTCAGTGTTGTAACTTGGAATGGTCACTAAACGAACTGTTGTAAGTCGGGGACTACCTGTATTCTGTCTCCACTTTGTGGTTCCTTGAAGCTGTGGCCATCTGATTCAAGGCAAATATTTTTGTCTGTGACAGGGGTGAGCAATTATGGCCCTTTTATGACTGTGACTCAGGAAATCTGGGAGTTGAAGTCCACAGGTCATAAAGGGGCCATGGTTGCCCACCCTTGGTTTATGACTTCTAGAGCAGGGCTTTTCAACCAGTGGTACGGGTACCACCTTGGTTTATGACTTCTAGAGCAGGGCTTTTCAACCAGTGGTACGGGTACCACCTGTAGTACATTGGCACCTAGCAGGTGGTATGTGACCATCCTAGAAAAGTGGTATCAGGGGAGGGGAATGAACCGAAACAGTGGCAGCACCACACAAGCCTGAGCGAGAGACAGTTGGAGCTGCAGGGCTGTCAGGGCTCAACGGAAGCGCCAGGATCAGCGCCAGGCTCCAGCTGGAGCTTGGCACTGATCCCGGTGCTTCTGCTGAGCCCAGAAGAAGCGCTGATCAGCTGGAATGTTGCAGCATCTCCAGGGTCTTGTGATTTACATTCAGATGCTTGGCAACTGATTCATATTTATGGCGATCACACTGTCCCAGGGTCATGTGAAGTGACCAAAACCTGCTGCAACCACCCAGCAGACGGGGGGAGGGGAATAAAAACCAAACACCTCCCACCCCATCCCCCCTGCCAATCCTCAACAGAAATGCTCACAACAATGAAAACTTCGGACAGGAGGAAGAGCGCCGCCGGGCGGGCAGGCAGGTGTCTTGCTCGGCTGTGGCTTGGGGGGCACTTTTTTCAGTGCCATTGTAACTTCGAACAGTCACTAAGCGAACTGTTGTAAGTTGAGGACTACCTGTACTTCATCACTGTTTTCCTTTTCTTTTCTTTTTTTTTGGTCCTCAAGTTTTTGACACCTTGCTAGGCAGCTGGTGGTACTCGGATGTTGCCATATCCTAAAAGTGGCACAATGGGTGAAAAAGTTGAAAAGCCCTGTTGTAGAGTAGCATAACTAATCCTTATTTTTTTTTTTCTGCACAGGTTTAATGGAGGTGTTGCCAGATCGGTGTGTGCCAATTGCCAAGAAGGAGCTGATGTATATGGGCACGGTGGGGTTGGCTTGCTGGCTGGGGGGCATCATTTTTATCAACCGCAAGAAAACCCACGATGCCATCAGCGTTATGTCTGAGGCTGCCCAAACTATGCTGAGCCAAGATGTGAGGGTTGTTTTTGTTTTGTTTTTGAAAGGGAATTGCAGAACTGATGAAATGGAGTGGGGAGGCTGGTGGGATGGAGTTGCGTTTGAGCTAGGGCAATGCCATATCCAGATGGCATTGAACATGGTGAATCGGGATTGAGAGATTGAGGAGTGGGGAAGGAGGGATTGGAGAAAGGGCAGAGAAGAGCAACCAAGATGATTAAAGGCCTCGATAAAACATAAGAACGCGGTGGCTCAGAGGGTTAGGACGCTGAGCTTGTCGATCAGAAGGTCGGCAGTTTGGCGGGTCGAATCCCGAGTGCCGCGTAACAGAGTGAGCGCCTGTGACTTGTCCCAGCTTCTGCCAACCTAGCAGTTCGAAAGCACGTAAAAATGCAAGTAGAAAAATAGGGACCACTATTTTATTAATTTTTTTTTATTTTATTAAATTTATATACCGCCCTAGTCCCGTAGGACTTCCCACTATGGTGGGAAAGTAACAGCGTTCCGTGCGCCTTTGGCGTCTAGTCATGCCGGCCACATGACCACGGAGACGTCCTCGGACAAACGCTGGATCTTCGGCTTTGAAACGGAGATAAGCACCGGCCCCTAGAGTCGGAAACGACTAGCATGCATGTGCGGGGGAACCTTTACCTTTTAATATATACTAAAGGGGACGCGGTGGCTCAGTGGGTTAGGACGCTGAGCTTGTCAATCAGAAGGTCGGCAGTTTGGCGGGTCAAATCCTGAGTCCCACATAATAGTGAGCGCCTGTTACTCGTCCCAGTTTCTGCCAACCTAGCAGTTCGAAAGCCCGTAAAAATGCAAGTAGAAAAATAGGGACCACTACGGTGGGAAGGTAACAGCATTCCGTGCGCCTTTGGTGTCCAGTCATGCCGGCCACATGACCACGGAGACGTCCTCGGACAAGCGCTGGCTCTTCAGCATTGAAACAGAGATGAGCATCGGCCCCTAGAGTCGGAAACGACTAGCACGCATGTGCGGGGGAACCTTTACCTTTACCTTTACCTTAGTTTAAGGAAGAGAACGACGAGGGGGGACATGATAGCAGTATTCCAGTATTTGAGGGGCTGGCACAAAGAGGAGGGGGTTAACTTATTTTTCAAAGCTCCAGAGGGCAGGACAAGAAGCAATGGGTGCGAATTAATCAAGGAGAGAAGCAATCTGGAATTAAGGAGAAACTTCCTAAGAGTGAGAAACAATTAACCAGTGGAACAAATTGCCCCCAGAAGCTGTGAGTGGTCCATCACTGGAGGCTTTTGAGAAGAGACTGGACGGTCACTTGTCTGGAATGGTATAGGGTCTCCTGCCTGAGCAGAGGGTCAGACTAGAAAACCTCCAAGGTCCCTTCCAGCTCTATTCTGAAACTGAATTTGAGACACTTGTGCCAAATTTTTAGAAGGTTTGACTTGGGTTTTTTTTCCCCCCCTATTGAGAGTGTGAATTACCAAGTGTATTTTACGTACAGATAAGTCTTTACCTCACAACCATTGGTTTAGTGCAGGGGTAGGCAACCTCGGCTCTTTTATGACTCATGGACTTCAACTCCCAGAATTCCTGAGTCAGCATGCTGACTCAGAAGTTCTGGGAGTTGAAGTCCATGAGTCATAAAAGAGCCGAGGTTGCCTACCCCTGGTTTAGTGACTGTTCAAAGTTACAATGGCGCAGGAAAAAAGGGACTTATGGACGTTCTTCACCCTTACAATCATTGCTGCATTCCATGGGTCACATGACAAAATCTGGACACTTGGCAGCTGGTTCATATTTATGATGGTTGCAGTGTCCCTGAGTTGTGGGGATCACCTTTTTTTGACCTTTCGATAAGCAAAGTCAGTAGAACGCTACTAACTTAACAATAGCAGCGAATCACTTGACAGCTGTGGCAATCCAGGCGGTAAAAATGGGAGAAAGCTCTCTTAACTGCCTCATTTAGCAAAGGAGATCTTGGACTCAATTGTGGTTATAAAATGAGGACTACCTGTAGTGAATATGTTAAAATGAGGCCTCCCCACAACGCCCCCTGGCCACAACTGGTGGATATTCAGCCAGTCCTTCCCTCTCAGCCCCACAGCCAATGTGGGATAGCAGTGAAATGCTGGGATTAGACTCCGACCAGCTTGTAGTCTACCCTCAGTCACAGAAGCCCCTCTCTTTCTGCCTACCCCACAGGGGTGTCGTCGTGTGGTTAAAATGAAATTAGATTCCCATGTAAACTGGCTTGAATTCCTGGAGGAAAAGTCAGGTATAGTTCCCCTTGCTGGCTGAGGAATTCTGGGAGTTGAAGTCCACACATCTTAAAATGGCCGGCGTTGAGAAACACTGGATTACACCTCTGTGGACTGTTTTGCCAAGCAGATCCTGGCAGTTTCAGGCTGAATACAGGTAAACCTCGACATGCAACAGTTTGTTCAGTGACTTATGACTGTTTTTCATACCTAATGACCGTTGCAGCATCCCCATGTTTACGTGATCCAAATTCAAATGCTTGGGAATGGATTCATATTTACGACCGTCGCAGTGTCCTGGGGTCATGCGATCGATCACGTCTTGCAATCTTCTGACAGGCAAAGTCAGCGGGAAAGCCAGATCCACTTAACAACCTTGTTACTAACTGAACAGCTACATTGATTCACTTAACAACTGTGGCAAGAAAGACGGAGCAAAATTAACTTAACAAATGTCTCCCTTAGCAACAGAAATTTTGGGCTCAATTGTGGTCATACATCGAGGACTACCTGTATTTTCTGGAAACTCCAAGGCTGAATCTACGAATGGCTCAATTTCTGTCATTAATTATTGCAATGAGGCAGCAACTTCTGACAGAAGGTCTCTTTCACAGGAAGGGCTATTTTGGGAAATTGAATTGTATTTCTGTACTGCCTGTTTACTTGCGGCCAGATTTTCGTTGCATAATTCATAGAAGCAAAATTGGACAAGACCTTAGAAGTAACAGAATAACAGAGTTGGAGGGGACCTTGGAGATCTTCTAGCCCAACCCCCTGCTCAGGCAGGAAACACTGTACCAGTGATGGTGAACATTTTAGAGACCGAGTGCCCCAGCTGCAACTCAAAACCCTCTTATGTATCGTCGGGTGCCGGGTGGGCGTGGCCCATTAGGTGGGCATGGCCCATTGGGTGGGTGTGGCTGCAGTGGTAACGGTAGACTGGGTGGGACTAAAAAGTTCAATCAATCAATTCCAACTTTGTAAGATCTTTTTTTTTCCTGCGAGAAGTTGAAATTGATTGATTGATTGAACCTTTTTTAAAAAAGCAAAAAGGTTTTATGAAACCCAGCTGAAGGCCTAGGACTGGGGCGATGGTGCGTGTGCCCACAGAGAGGGCTCTGCATGCCACCTGTGGCACGCGTGCCATAGGTTTGCCACCACAGCACTATACCATTTCAGACAAATGTTTGTTCAGTCTCTTCTTAAAAACTTCCAGTGTTGGAGCTTTCACAGCTTCTGGAGGCAGGTTGTTCCACTGGTTAATTGTTCTGTCAGGAAATTTCTCCTTAGTTCTATTTTGCTTCTCTCCTTTGATTAATTTCCATCCTTTGTTTCTTTTACCTGCCTTCAAGCACTTTGGAGAATAGCTTGACTCCCTCTTCTTTGTGGCAACCCCTTAGATATTGGAAGACTGCTATCATGTCACCCCTCACCCTTCTCTTCATTAGACTAGACCAGGAGTGTCAAACTCAATTTCATTTAGGGCCACATCAGCATTGCAGTTGCCCTCAAGGGGGCGGGTGGGCGTGGCCAGGGTGGGTGTGGCCTACTGGGTGGGCGTGGCTAGAGTGCATGTGGCCTACTGGGTGGGCGTGGCCAGCTCTACATTGTTCTCATCAAGGGTGCCTATGGGGTCCTGGGCAGGAGTGGGACAGATCTGAGGGTCTCTGGCAGCAGGAGGGTCTCTGGGCCAAGGCCAAGGCAGTGGGGGCCGTTCCCTCACTGTTTCCAGGATGGCTTCGCGGGCCACATGAAACCACTTTGCGGGCCGGATCCAGCCCCCGGGCCTTGTGTTTGACATGTCTGGACTAGACGTACCCAATTCCACCAACCATTCCTTGTATGTTTTAGCCTCCAGTCCCCTAATCTTTGTTGCTCTTCTCTGTACTCTTTCTAGAGTCTCAACATCTTTTTTACATCGTGGTGATGTAAAACTGGATGCAGCATTCCAAGTGTGGTCTTACTAAGGTTTTGTAAAGTGGTATTAGCACTTCACATGATCTTGATTCTATCCCTCTGTTAATGCAGCCTAGCAATGTGTTGGCTTTTCTGGCAGCTGCAGCACACTGCCACCTCATATCTAAGTGATTGTCCACTAGGACTGTGAGATCCCTCTCACAGTTGCTACTATTGAGCCAGGTACTCAGTCACCCAGGCCAGTTCCCTGCTTGGTACAGAATCAGCTGAAATGTGTCAGACAATTGCTATCTGGACCTCCAGTGAAACGGGCCGTACCTCATCATGAGCAACTGGTTCTGCTGCTTGACAATTCCAGATCTCGGGACATTCTTCCCAAAAAACTAAGCTGAATATGTTCCTCAGGAGTTTCAACCCTTTGTTCTGTCCTCCATTTGACATCTTCAAATATGTGAAGTCTGCTACAGATTTCCCTTCAGTCTTCTCTTCTGTGGAGTAACATACAAGGAGTCCTTGATTTATGACCCCAATTAAGCCCTAAATTTCTGTTGCTATGCAAGACAGTTGTTAAGTGATTTTTGCCCCATTTTACGACCTTTCCTGCCACAGTTGTAAAGCAAACTGCACGTTGAGTTAGTAACACAGTTGTTAAGTGAATCTGGCTTCCTTATTGGCCAAGAGCCTGCAATGCAACCGTGGAGCATGGCAACCAACTATAGCACACATAGTTCAAGAATATCCCCTCAGGAAATTTCAAGGCACCTGCGATGATGTCACCTCAGCTACACCAGAAGCAGTTAGATGAGAGGTCTTCAAACTTGGCCTTTTTATGACTTGTGGACTTCAACTCCCAGAATTCCTCAGCCAGGCATGTTGGCTGAGGAATTCTGGGAGTTGAAGTGCACAAGTCATAAAGGGGCCAAGTTTGAAGACCCCTGAAGATGGTTAGCTTCCTTAGATAACATCTATCCCATTGCAGTTGTGTGGCCCCATATTATGATTCTTAATACTTTATCTCCAGTTTGTGTGTGTGTGTGTGTGTGTGTGTGTTTGTACACACAGGCATAAAAACGTTTATTGATGCCTTATTTAAACTACATTTGTATATCAGAGATTGCAAGACCTCTATAAATGCCATACACCCCATAAATAATAATTGACTCTGCTTGTCAGAAAGTTCCAATCGGTGATGACATGACCCTGGTGCACTGCAACCATCATAAATATGAGTCAGTTACCAAGCATCCAAATTTTGATCACTTGACCGTGGGGATGCCACAATGGTTGTAAGTGTGAAAAACGGTCATAGGTCACTTTTTTCATTGCCATTGTAACTGAACAGTTACTAAACGAATGGTTTAGATTCACTTTACAACTGTGGCTGCTAACTGAACAACTGCAGTGATTCAGTTAAAGGTGGCAAGATGGGTCGCCAAAATGGAGTCGCTTAACAACCGTCTCGGCAACATAAATTGTGGGCTCAGTTGCGGTCGTTAGTCGAGGACTACCTGTAGCTGTAATGGTCTGTGAGAATGACCTTGGGAGACTAGTAGAAGAAAGCTGTGGCCTAGTCCGGCAGCCCTCAACCTTTTGGGCACCAGGGACCGGTTCCATGGAGAGAGGTTTTTTTCTGCGGACCGGAAGGAGGCGTAGTTTCGTGTGCTGCCGGCATCCCTTAGATCAGGGGTCCCCAACCCCCGGGCTGTGGACCGGGGCCGGGCTGTGGTCTGCTAGCAACCGGTATGCAGAAAAAGCAAAGCCCTGTCCGTAGGATGCAGGCAGCACACAAAACCACATACTTTCCAGTCCGTGGAAAAACCTTTCTCCATGAAATCAGTTCCTGGTGCCCAAAAGGTTGGGGACCTCTGCCTTGTTTGCGTGGGCCGGTCTCTGGCATGCCATGGACTGGTGCCAGTCCACGGACTGGGGGTTGGGGAGCCCTGGCCTAGTCGATGGTCTGATAAATGAAATCTTGAGTCTGAAGGAAGAGCGAGGATGAAGAAAATGTCCCAGAAGCCAGTCTCTGGTTTTCACAAGAATAAAAGGAAGGTAGGGGAGAGAGCTTGCAAGGCTGTGTTACTGTAACTTTACAATAAGGTAGTGTTAGTACTCAAGGTTGGCGTTTCTTGACCGGACTACCTTGAGCGGCTGACCGGGACCCACTCAAAACACCCATTTCTCATGGGACTCTTTGCTTAACCCTTGTGCATCTTCATGTGAAGCCAGAGATCTTCGATGAAAGGGACTCAGTTCTTCTTCCTTTCCTTTGCAGGTTCGGGTCTGGGTGTTCCCCGAGGGTACCAGGAATCACAACGGCTCCATGCTGCCCTTCAAACGGGGCGCCTTCCATTTGGCGGTACAAACCCAGGTAAGGGGTGCCCTGTGGACTCACCTTCTCTTCCCCTCGCCCAGGGTATGGCTGCCAGCTCCTTGACAGATACACCCAGCAAGGCTAAAATATTGGGGAGTTTGGGGTTCGTTGCTATTTGAGCCCATGATACAAACCAGATTATCCCACTGAGCCTTTGGGTTGTTATATATTATGTCAAAGGACGCGGTGGCTCAGTGGGTTAGGATGCTGAGCTTGTCGATCAGAAGGTTGGCAGTTTGGCGGGTCGAATCACGAGTGCCGCATAACAGAGTGAGCGCCTGTTACTCGTCCCAGCTTCTGCCAGCCTAGCAGTTCGAAAGCACGTAAAAATGCAAGTAGAAAAATAGGGACCACTCCGGTGGGAAGGTAACAGCGCTCCGTGCGCCTTTGGCGTCTACTTCATGCCGGCCACATGACCACGGAGACGTCCTCGGACAAGCGCTGGCTCTTCGGCTTTGAAACGGAGATGAGCACCGGCCCCTAGAGTCGGAAACAACTAGCACGCATGTGCGGGGGAACCTTTACCTTTTATGTTATGTCAAGACAACCATTGTATTTGATTACCTTGTATTTGGTTTAACCCGGTTAGGCCTTTTCTGTGGCCTGACCGTTGTACTGATTATCCTGGTTAGTCAGGCTTTTGCAAGCTCAGAGCAGGATCTGAGAGGGTTTAGATTGCCACAACTCTTGTATGTCTCTCTGTGTGTGGTGTGTGTGTGTTTGTGTGTGTGTGAGAGAGAGATTTTGCAACAAGGTGGAACTCTGTCTTCATTTGGGGGAGGGGTTTCCTACAGAGAAGAATGTCCCTGCCATTAGAAGCCCACCAGAGAAATGGTTTTTGAAATTCTTAGCGTGGGGAGAATTTTAATCCTCATTGGGAAAAAAATAAAATAAAATAGTTTTACCCTGAATGCAAACTTAAGTCCTCCAGAGCTGAAATTCCCAGATGAGCTGAAAAGGGAGTAGATACTTCATAAAAGGCAGTGGCAGACAGTAGCAGATGACAACGCAGAGTAAATTAGCCTTACTGTTAACTAGGAAAGGAGGGTTTTCGCGCCTTTACATTCTTCCCATTTTTATCAGAGCTAAAATAAATTGGACGAAGCAGATTTGCAAAGCGTTTGACACTCCTATGTGGTGCCGAGAGAAGAGAATATTTGTAACTCAAGAGTTGAACTGTGATGCTCTTGAGTTTGGCTGGCTGCTTGCAGACCATCTCATTACCCAATTAGGCCTCAAGGATTCCAGAGCAGATTTGCTTGATCTGATATGCTTGTTTAAAATAAAAAAACAACTCCGTGTAATATAAAAGAGAGTTTTGCCTTCAATTAGATACAACAGAATGGAGGAAAAAAAGCTCTTGACTTCACTGTTTTCCTTTAAAAAAACAAAAATACAGGAACTTAAGCATTGTTTTGTGTGTGTTTTTTTTTTTAAAAAAAATCGTTGTATCACACCCTGAAATCTGTTGAAATAAGCTGTGTTATAAATGTGTTTACAACTGAGCAATAAAATAAGTGGCTTGAAACCCATGCAAAATCAGTAGGCAGAGACAATGTCTTTAGAAATATTTTGCTGGAGGTGCATTAAAAATACAAAGCGGTTGGGGAGGTGGTTTTCCGCCTTTAATGGCAGCAGGCAGTTGCTAGGCCCAGCCCAGCCTCTTGTTTCAGGGGCAAAATGGTTGACACATATTGAGCAATTTCCAGCTGCTTCCGCCCTCTCTGTTTACTTTCTTCTGTCTTCTCACAAGGTTCCTCTCATCCCTGTTGTAATCTCATCATATAGAGATTTCTACAGTAAGAAGGATAGGCGTTTCACTACAGGTAACTCCATTTCTGATTTCTCGTTCGTTCGTTTGTGAAGAGCAGAAAGACCTCCTGATACCAATGAGCCTGGCTATTTTCTGGTACTTTCCATCATGGCTTACCTCAAGGTTTTACCCACAGGCATAGTGGAGACTATACAGGTAGTCCTCGGCTAAATGACCACAGTTGAGCCCAAAATTTCTCTAGAAAGAGAAGGCGATTCAGTGAAGCTTAAAAAAAATATATGAAGATTTATTTGGACCGTCTGTGACTTTTCTAATCCAGCTGCTTCTCAAGGATTCCAGGAAAAGTTTAAAAAATAATCTATATGTGACAAGTAAAAAAAACCCCAAAAAACCTGGTCCTGAAACATCAGTTAACAATCCAGTTTGTCAAAAGAGATAGGTAGCCCTCAGTTTACAACCACAACTGAGCCCAAAGTTTCTGTTGCTAAGTGAGTCATTTGTTAAGTGGATTTTGCCCCATTTTACAACCTTTCTTGCCAAGGTCGTTAAGTGAATTGCTGCAGTTGTTAAGTTAGTAACAGAGTTAAGTGAATCTGGCTCCCCCATTGACTTTGCTTGTCAGAAGGCTGCCAAAGGGGATCACATGACCCCCTCCAGGTCACTGCAGCCGTCATAAATATGAGTCAGTTGTCAAGGGTCCAAATTTTGATCATGTGACCATGCTGCAATGGTCATAAGTGTGAAAAACAGTCATAAGTTGCTTTTTTCAATGCCGTTGTAACTTTGAATGGTGATTAAATGAATGGTTGTAAGTCAAGGACTACA
>JAKJMR010018505.1:113690-141668 GCA_024449315.1 Daboia siamensis | reverse complement strand
CCCCCCAAGGTCTGGCCCAGGAGCACTGCGGGGTACGACTGGGAGCAGCTGACACCCACGGGCCATCAACCTGAAGATAACGGGACCAAGACAGAAGAGGGCAGCGCTTGG
Organism: Daboia siamensis; assembly: GCA_024449315.1. Taxonomy (NCBI): domain Eukaryota; kingdom Metazoa; phylum Chordata; class Lepidosauria; order Squamata; family Viperidae; genus Daboia; species Daboia siamensis. The sequence continues at coordinate 141,557 of JAKJMR010018505.1, read as the reverse complement.
AGGGGAGGAGGGGGCAGGGGAAGAGGAATCGGAACCGGTTCTGGCAGAAGAGTGATGGGCACAGCACCTTGCAGCAAAGGAGGGGGCCTTGAAATGGTTGGGGAGGGGGCTGGATTCGGCTGCATGTACAAGGAGACCTGGGAGTGGAGTTGATCCCAGCCACCCTCATTGCCCTCTTTGCTTCTGGACCAGAGTTCTGACTCCCCCAGTAGATGGTACAGTCCTATCCCAGCCTCCATCTCCTCCTTGCTCCCCCGTTTTGTTCATGTGGACTGTTCCATTTAAGTTTTTTGGACTTGGCCAGTGCGCGCTCCCCCTTCCAGGAAGTTTTTTTTCCCGGGCTGAACCACGGACCCCCCGCACACACACACACAGCAACTGAGCCGCCCCTGGGAGCCTGCAGAGGGAGCCATGGACCAGGTTTACCCCGGCTTGCTTCAAGGACCAGGGGAATTTTGGAGAACTTCAAGCTCAGAGCAATACAATGCCGTGGGCTGGCAACGCCCCAGCTGTTTGTGGGGCCTCTGCGTGCAAGAACTCCGGACCCGCCATCGCCTAGGGAAGGAAAAAAAAGAGGGAGCCACTCCGGGGAGGAAATGCTAATTGATCCATCAGAACAATAGCAAAGGGCCTGGGCTGCTCAGCTTGCCTCAGTTCCAATCATGGACCGGACCTGTTTCCTTCCAGGGAGGGGAAGGGAAGGAGAAAGGGAAGGGAATCATCCTCTTTTACTTCTACCCGACAGGTGAAAAAGGAGCCAAAGGGATCTTCTAGGAGACAAAGTAGAGTGAGATCGCTTGGTTGCTTGTGGGTTTGGCTGCAAGATGTAGAGGGGAGGAAAAAGGATGGATTTGGGTGGGGAACGGGCAGAGAGCAGGATATGGGGGCTCCGGTTGCTATATCCCATTCATTGTTGAGAGAATAGCTTAAATCCTCCTCTCCAAGGCGAAGATGGCCTAACTCTTGAGAGCTGGATCAGTTTGCCAGAGGGAAAATTGCAGGAAGGGGAGCTGGCATCATCGGCCTCCTGTCTCAGTCCCAATGGAAAGGGCAGGAAGCCTTGACTGGGGAGGGGAGGGGAGGGGAAGGGCAGGGTGAGCAGGCAGGGCTTGTCCCCAGGTCAAATTAAGCAGCGAGGGTTGCAAAAAGCAGCGGGGTTCCTGCCTCAGGCTGGGGCCTTTGAGCCAGGTATTATGGGACGGGATGGAATTAACACGGGGAGGGGTGGGGTGCCTCCTGCATATCTGATAAAGCTGGTGTGTGTGTGTGTGGGGGGGGCATTGGCATCCTGAGAGCAACTGGGGAGGGCGTTTGCAACAGGCCCTTTTGGGGAACCAGGAAGAAGAGGAAATTGTTGCCCCTTCCAGGACAAGAGATTGAGAGGTACAGAGGTGCTGAATCAGGGACGGCTAGTCTGGTTCGTGGGGTGGTGAGCTTTGCAGTTCCTTGAAATATTCCGCGTACTTCTCTTCTGCCTTCGGATTTTCCCGGAAGGCTTCTGTCCTCTCCCTCAGATGGTGGGTGACCGAGGGGCTTGCTTTCCTCTTTCCAGACGCTCCTTGGGGGGAGGAGAAAAAAGAGTTTCGATCTGGGGAAGGGAGGGGTGAAGAGTGAAGAGATGTTATCAAGTCCGTGTTCCCAAGACCTTCCTGCTTTTAATAAAAACCCTCGAAAATTAATCCCCTTCACACGTGTTGTCTTTTCCTCAGTCTTCGTAGCTGATTGGCAAGGGTGTGTGTGTGTGTGTGTGTGTGTGTGTGTGTGTGTGTCTGCTACCACGCCTGCCCTTTCAGGAGCTCTTTAGAGCATTGTTTCTCAAATTTGGGAACTTGGAAGTCTTGTAACCTTCAAATCCCAGAATTCCGCAGCCAGGGAATTCTGGGAGTTGAAGTCCACATGACTTATTATTGCAATGTTTTTTTCCCCTCAAACTGGTGTGTATTTCCAGTTTCTGGCAAAAAAAAACACCTCCCTGGTGAACAATGGATTTGTTTAACAACCACAGTATTTGCTTAACAACTGCTGCATTTCCGTTTAATTGTCAAAAACAAGGTCGTGAAATTGGGTGTGGTCACATGCTAACCTCAATGACCATAAAAAATTCCAACCGTAATTGCAGGCTCAATTGCAGTTGCAGTCGGACACAATTTAGTACAATAAAATTAATTAAATTTTGGGAACAGATGGCAAACTATAATAAATCAAACGTGGGTGTGTTTTTCTTGGGATGATCCGATGGTACGTGGGCACTTGCAGTTTGTCAGTCCATAATTTGGAATATTCCAGATAATAGTTATTTTGAAGAAAGGCATGACTTGGATTCAACAGAACTAATGCCTCCTGAGATTTTGTCCTAATTGAAAGTGATCTTATCCCACTAGATTCCTTTTGTTGAAGTGGAAAAAACTTCTGCTTTAAAACTTCCTGTTCAGGAGCAGTATAGCTAGTATAGCTAGTTTTCATCTCCACTCCGAACCAACCTAGTGATGCCCTCGACGTGATGTCCCGTTGCCTGGAAGCGGTACGAATCTGGATGGGGAAGAGCAGGCTCCAGCTCAACCCGGCCAAGACCGAGTGGCTCTACGTGTCGGCATCTCGTGTTGTCCAAGATTTACCATCTTTGGTTATGGGGGGAGAGGTGTTACCTCCCGTTGATAGGGCGCACAACTTAGGCGTCCTCCTGGATGCACAACTCGACTTAGAACATCATATAGGAGTCGTGGCCAGGGGGGCATTTGCCCAGGTTTGCCTGGTGTGCCAGTTGCGCCCCTATCTGGACCGAGATGCCTTATGTACGGTCACTCATGCACTCGTTACCTCCCGTATAGATTACTGCAACGCGCTCTACATAGGGCTGCCCTTGAAGACCACCCGGAGGCTTCAGCTGGTGCAAAATGCGGCTGCGCGGGTTGTGATGGGAGCATCCCGATACTCCCATATTACACCCCTTCTGCGTGGGCTGCATTGGTTGCCGGTTGTCCTCCGGGTGAGATTTAAGGTGCTGGTTCTTACCTATAAAGCCCTACATAGCCTAGGCCTGGGATATTTGCAGGACCATCTGTTGCCAGGAACGACTTCCCATCGCCCTGTGCGCTCACACAGAGTGTCTCCTCAGGATGCCGTCGGCCAGACGATGTCAGCTGGTGACCCCCAGGGGGAGGGCCTTATCTGTAGGGGCGCCTACCCTTTGGAATCAGCTCCCCCAAGAACTTCGGATGGCCCCAGATCTCTGGTCCTTTCGTCGTGACCTAAAGACATACCTTTTCCAACTGGCCGACCTGGACTGAAGATGGGGGTTTTAATATTGTTCTAATTTTATTGGTTTTAGTAAATAATCAATGGGGCTTTGTAAATTTAATCTTTTTTAATATTTGTATTTACTGTTTTTATTGCTGTTAGCCGCCCTGAGATAGGGCGGCATATAAGTCCCATAATTAAATTAAATAACTAAATCTGTGATTTGAGGACCATTGATGATCCATGAAGACATTGCAAATGGTCCTAGGGTGGGCACTAAAATAAAAAGATGAATGAAAGGCCAAAATCTCACAAGATAGTCTTGTTTCCAAAATTGCAGGAGATTTTGGTTGGAACACTAAAACCTCTTGAGATTTGATGATCCTACAAGATTCAGTCATTACATTTAGAAAAAAATAATAATTTTAGAGTCCTTTGTTTCCTCAGAGTCAGCATATCGTCCTCAACAATCTGGGTCCTCATTTTACCGACCTCGGAAGTATGCAAGGCCGAGTCAACCTTGAGCTGGTCAGGATCGAACTGCTGGTAATCGTCGGAGTTAGCCTGCAATACTGCATTCTAACCACTGCGCCACCTTTGTAATGTAAATATAGAAAACTGGGGAACTGCTTAAGTATCATAACTCATAGTTTACAAACTACAGTGAAAAAACCCAAATCAAGTAAATATTATTAGATTTTAAGATAGCCAGCGCATTATGCACTTGATATGTGACTTAACACATAACACAAATGCAGTTATTGTGGTTTGTTAACTGGTTCCTGGTTTAATGTATTGTGTGAATACAGCCTCTATCTTAGGCTGTTTATGTGACCAATTTTTGTGCCGGATGCAGCATTAGCCAAGACATCTTGCTGGATTATGGGAGTTGAAGTCTTACATACCAAAAGCCAGCAGTGTGCAGCAGCTGCCAAAAAAAGCTAATACAATCCTGGGCTGTATAGAATCAAGATCATGCAAAGTATTTGTATTATATAAAACTAGTAAGACCACACCTGGAATACTGCAGCCAATTTTGGTCAGCATATCACAAAAAAGATTTTGAGAGTTTGGGAAAAATTCAGAGAAGAGCAACTAAGATGGATCAAAGGCCTGGAGACTAAAACATAATAAAGAACGACTGCAGGACTTGGGTCTGGCTAGTCTAAAGAAAAGAAGAAATAGGGGAGACATGATAGCAGTATTCCAGTACTGCCACAAAGAAGAGGTCACGTTATTCACCAAAGCTCCAGAGGACAGGACAAGAAACAATGGTTGGAAACTGAACAAAAGAGAGAAGCAGCCTAGAATTAAAGAGAATCTTCCTGACAGTGAGGACAATTAACCAGTGAAAGAGCTTGCCTCCAGAAATCATGGGCGCTCCATAACTGGAGATTTTTAGGAAGAGGCTAGTCACTTGTCTGAGATGGTATAGGTTCTCCTGCTTGAGCAGGGGGCCAGACTAGAAGACCTTCAAGTTTCCTTCCAGCTCTGTTGTATTCTAAAAAAGGTGCATCTTGAGGATAATCAATAATGTAGAAGACAATTGCCTGCAGTTGAAGAGAACAGGCTTTAATCTGGTGGTTTAAATATTAGGACTACAACTTCAGGAATTCTCAACCAACCCAGCAATAACAGTTCTGTGGTCAATAACAACACGAACTATCATGCAATCTTACGTTGTTAAATCCAGCAATTTTATTTATTTGCTTGCATTTCTAATTTCCATTTTTCTTATGGCTGCTCACCCACACTTGGCTTTAGGCAGTTTAAGAGTTAAAAACAAGTTAAAGTAGAACAAAAACAGCCCGCCAAGGTAACAAAGCCCATCACAGCTCAAAAGTTGTTTGCCATCATAATTCAACTGACCTGTTGGTCTTTTTTTTTTTTTAAATTGATTTAGTAAGTCTAAAAAAACTAGTATCAGTGAATTCTAGTGTGACTGGAAAGAACAGGAACAGCAGGGGAACTTCCTTATTAAAATTCAGTGTTCAGTAACCAAATAAAAATACTCAAAAAAGATAGATCTTCGTAAGAATTGAGTCCTTTCAAACCCAAAGGAAGAAGTTTAGACGCACAAACAATTCCTTTAGAGTAACTGGCTGGGGATTTTTGTGAATTGTAATCCCACCCATCTTTCTGGAAGAGACAGAGGAGGGCAGAGGTCTGTTAGCCCAAAGTGGTCTGTTTACACAACTCACCAGAAAGGAAGTCGGAAAAAGATGACAAAAGAGGCACGGATCCCTCGCATGAATGGCATGTACATTTCAGTAAGGAAATGTAATGGGGAGAAAATTAAAAGAGGTATCAAAACTCTGTTGGCTTAACCTGGTTTCTTGAATCCATTTTGGAGCTCCCATCAGAACCCAAGGAGCCAGGCTTGCAGAATATACCAAATCTCCAATTTCCCATCCCATCCTGAGATTAAATTTGCCAAAGTCTTTAAAACAATGTTTCTCTCTCCCACTAAAGCAGCCAAAAGGCTTAACTCTGGATGGATACCACCGGCTGTCCCGGGGGGAGCATCTGGAGGTTTCGGTGGGATTTGAAGGCAGCTTTTGTTCTGTAATTAATCCAGCAGAGTTGCAGCCCACTTGCGCTTGGTTTTCAATTAATAAGCCACGCCCACTAGCATAAATAAAGGGAATTAATTTGAGCTTCAAACAACAAGAAGCATCAGCACGGAGTAAGGAGGGAAAAGATATGCTGGTTTTCTGCCGATCCAGTTTCAGTCCAAGATTCGGGCATCACCGGGTGAGGTCGTACCCAAAGCCATTTTTATCATTTTGACAGGCACCTGCATGTAAGGACACCAAAGGAAACAATGAGGCCTAGGAACTGAAAATACTAGCTTAAGAATGAAACCAAACCAAGCTTTATTTTGAAGAGGGATTTGATCTACACCTGGGCTGTGCCTGCACCAGAACTACTATCAACACAGTACTGTAGTGACATGACTCCAATTGTTTAATAAAGCCACTCAAAGCTGTGGTTTCTGAAAGGCAAGTAGTCTTTTGATGAACCAGAATGGACTTCACCAGACAGGTGAAACGTTTGCCTTCGTCAGCCAGTCTAAGGTGAAGCGAGCAATTGGGTAGGACAAGTGGACCCACACAATCTCAAGTGAGTCTTCTGCTCATAATAGCAGTATACATAGTCCTCGACTTACAACAGTCTATTTCTCCTAGGATTGCCAGCCCTGTGACCCAACGGTCAAGGCAATGAGAGTCGGAGTCTTAACGTCACCTTAATTATTAAGTTACCTTAATTATTAAGTTACCTTAACGTCACCTTAATTATTAAGTTTCCCTCCAAACCCAAACCAGGACTGTGTGTGTTTAAGGCTTGGATTCTCTCGCAAAATTGCCAACCCGCAAGGCAGCTAACATAGGTTGTCCTCGACTTACAACCACAATTGGGACTTGTTCTACCGTCACTAAGGAAGGTAGTCATTAGGTGAGTCACGCTCAACTTTATGACCTATTTCGCTACACTCCTTAGGCAAGTCACTGCACTCATTAAACGAATCTGGCTTCCCCCATTCACTTTGCTTGTCAGAAACCAGCCGGAGAGTCACAAATGACGATCAGGTGCCCGGATATGGTGCAACCATCCTCAATATATGACGGTTGCCCAGTGCCCTAATTTTGCTCATGGAGCCACGGGGACACTGCAAATGGTGATGAATCTGAAGACTTATCTTTTTTTTTCTTCTTCAGCACCATGGTAACTTTGAACGGTCACTAAACGAATGATTGTTAAGTCTTTAATTGTTTGTGGGTAGGGTTTTTCGATACTCACAGTCTCCCAGTTTCTCCTCCAGAAAAAGGAGCTGCTCGCTGAGGGATTCCACGTGGTCTAAATAACGAAGACGATTCCACATCTCCTTGATCTGGGTGGGCTCCACAGAGGTTGGCAAGATTGAGATGGCAAGCTCCAAGCGCTGAGAAAGGGGAAGAGCCCAAGTCACTTATTAAGAATCAGGTACTACCTTGGCTTGACAAGCTCCAGAGGAACTGTTCCTCTGATTTTTTTTTACACCTGCGACTCCACCTATGGAGTAGATAGGGTGGGTTGAGAATATGGTGCCGGATTTAGAGAGTTACCATGGCTTAGGATTGGTCTAGAATAGAACTCTGGCCTCCTTTATGGTTTGTGGACTTCAACTCCCAGAATACTTGAGCCAGCATGGCTGACTCAAGAATTCTGGCAGTTGAAGTCCACAAGTCGTAAGGGGGGGGGGCATAGTTCTCCACCCCTGGTCTACAACCTGCATCTTCCTACTTCTAGCTCAACCCCCTTCACTATTTCAGCATACTGGTTCTGGGGTGAAAGAGAAATGGGGGGACTGGATAGGGAGATGGACAGCATATAAATTTAATACATAAATAAAATGATAAGAGAGTAGATCCTTGCTTCTAGAGGGATACCTTAGCCACTACACCACACTGTGCACCTTGGAAGTGCATAATTCTCACCCTGAAATTCTACCACTTTTTAAATGCGTTTATACCTACCCTTTTGTCTTTTTTCAACACATAAAACAGTTTCCCACAATGAAAAGTAGTAAGGATCAAACAAACTAATAGTGGGCTATACATTCCTCCAGGCGAACGGGGGGGGGGGGGGGGGGGGGGAGAGAGAGAGAGAGAGAGAGAGAGAGAGAGAGAGAGAGAATGAAAAATGGACACGGATGTTCACCAAAAATGATTAAATTCTAGGGGAAAGATGTGTTTTTCACTCTCTTCCTAAATACCAGAAAAGGACAATACCTGCAGGAGCCTGTGCCACACCTCAGAGATCCACTGAAGTTCCTTTCCCACATATCATTAATGCTTATAGGGGCCTCTCCTGCCAATTAAAACAGGCTGGTTCTTGGCAGCAGAGCCAGTTCTGCCATACAGTAGACCAGGGGTCTTCAGACCTGGCCCTTTTATGACTTGTGGACTTCAACTCCCAGAATTCCTCAGCTAGTGTGCCTGGCTGTGGAATTCTGGGAGTTGAAGTCTACTAGTCATATAAGGTGACTAGTGGTTTGAAGACCCCTGCAATAGACCTTGGCTTATGACCAGTTGCTTAGCGACCCAAGTTACAACAGATTTACCTTGGGACTACTTACAACCCAGATTCAAATCTGCAATGGTTGTCCTCCCCCCTCCCCCCCCGACCATATTTTATGATGATTTCCCCCCAAAAAACGGCATTTACTTCCAGTTTACTTAGTTTTCAGCCAAACCAAGCCCATAGCAAAACAGGAACAACTGCCACATCCGTTTAACCACCCCAAAAAAGGTCATAAAATTTTGCAACCAACACCACTTACTAACCATGATGGGCAGGGCTCCGTTATGGTCATAAGTTGAAAACTACCTTTGTAGGAGGTTTTTATGAGCGTGTCAGATTAGCCTGGGGAGGCAAGTAATATAGCCAGTGCAGCCCATATATTTCGGTAATTGGGCCAATTGCAAATTCTGGACACTTTTCAAGAATAGCCTCTGGCAAAACTCACTGAAGATAGCTTTGTAAGCAAGATGGCTGCAATTTTAACTCTCCCTAACTCAAAGTTAAGGACGCGGTGGCTCAGTGGGTTAGGACGCTGAGCTTGTCGATCAGAAGGTCGGCAGTTTGGCGGGTCGAATCCCGAGTGCCGCGTAGCAGAGTGAGCGCCTGTTACTCGTCCCAGCTTCTGCCAACCTAGCAGTTCGAAAGCACGTAAAAAAAAAATGCAAGTAGAAAAATAGGTACCACTGCGGTGGGAAGGTAACAGCGTTCCGTGCGCCTTTGGCGTCTAGTCATGCCGGCCACATGACCACGGAGACGTCCTCGGACAAGCGCTGGCTCTTCGGCTTTGAAACGGAGATGAGCACCGGCCCCTAGAGTCGGAAACGACTAGCACGCATGTGCGGGGGAACCTTTACCTTTACCTTAACTCAAAGTTTATCCAGCCTGGATCAAGAAAGGATGTACGTTTCCAAAGCAGTAAAAGAATTCTAAGGATCCCAAAGGTGCTTTTTTCACGAGGCAACTGGACTTTCTTGTTCTTCCTTTGAAGATGTATCACTTCTCACCCAAGAAGCTTCTTCAGCTATGGCTGGCTGGTGGGGAATGGGAGGATTTATATCCCTTGCAGACAGCTGGTCATTTGCATTCTTTTAGGGAGTTGCTGAGGCCACTTGGAGATTCCTCTGTGTCCTCAGGGTCACCTGAGTACTGCAAATGGGTGTGGAGTCTTCTTGGAACTACTAAAAGGACTGTGTTGTAGACTGGAGATACTGTGTTTCCCCAAAAATAAGACCGGGTCTTTTTTTTTTTTGCCTCCAAAAGAGGCACCAGGTCTTATTTTTGGGCCTTACCTCACCTCCAGCACTGACAGCCAGCATTGACAGCCCCACCCAGCCAGTCCACTTCTTCTGGGGCCGAAGTTCTGCAGCTGCATTCAGGCCTGCATTTTGCAGTCAGACCTTTCCAGAAGGCTTAGGCAGCCGAGTACCAAGCTATGGACTCAATCCATAGCTTGGTGCTCGGCTGCTGAGGTCTTGTAGAACCGAGCTACAGACTGAATCCATAGCTTGATTTTTGGCTGCACAGGCCTTCCGGAAAGCCCTGTGACTGAGAAATGCAGGCCTGGCTGCACAAGAGGCCTCAGAAGAAGTGGACCGGCAAGGAGAGGCCTGTCTGCAAGGTAAGTGGGTGCAGGGTGGGTGAGGCAGCTTCACAGCCCCATCCCCGCCCTAGCTTGATTTTTAAATGTGCCTTGCCACAAAATTAGGGCTTATTTTTGGGGTAGGGCTTATATTAGACCCATCCCCCAAAATCAAGCTAGGTATTAATTTTGGGGTAGGCTTTACTTTTGGGGAAACACAATAGATGATGTATCCCTCCCCCTCTGTTGAGAGAGGGCTGTTCAATTTTGAGGGGGGAGTTCAGCAGTTCCAGCTATGACCTATGAATGAGAATCTCCATAGAAATTCTAAGGATCCTGAACCAAAACCTTCCTGAGTATGAATTCTGATTTATACTAAATTCCATGAAGCTGTCCAATCACTTACAGGTACTCCTTAACTTGCAACCATTCGTTTAGCCACTCTACAGTTACCGCAACCCTGAAAAAAGTGACTTCCATCGGTCCTTGCATTTATCACCATCATGGCATCCCCCTGGTCACAGGATTGAAATTTGGTCCCTTGGCAACCAGCATGTACATTGTAATGGTTACAGCATCCAGGGGTCATGTGATCGCCATTTACAACCTTCCCAGTTGGCTGTCGACAAGTGAAGTCAATGGGGGAAGCTGGATTCGCTTCCCCACCACATAATTTACTTAACAATTGCAGTGATTCGCTTAGCAACCACGACCAAAAAGGTTGTAAAATTGGATTCAACTCATGAAACAACTGCCTTGCTTAGAAATGGACATTCTGATTCTAATTTTGGTCATAAGTTGAGGACTGCCTCTATTTATCTGGAAAACAAATACAGTCTGAGAGTTTTAGAGCAAGACTGCCAAGCTTGGCAACTTTAATTCCTGTGGACATCAACTCCCAGAATTCCCCAGCCAGCATGGCTGGCTGAGGAATTCTGGGAATTGAAGTTCACAGATTTTAAAGTCGCCAAGATTGGACATCTCTAGTTTAGAGCAATATTGTTCCATTTTGGTGTCTTTAAGATTGTGTGGACTTCAACTCCATGCTGGCTGGGGAATTCTGGGAGAAGTCAGCACTTCTTAAAATTCTCAAAGCTGAGAAACGCTGCTCCAGATAGTAATACAAATGTTTTAGAGAATAGGACTCACCTCTTCCAGCTGTTCTACTTTTGCTTGAAGTTCCTGGATCTCATTGGGAATTGTCTCCTGAATCCCTAAAGTTTGCACTGTAAGAGAAACATGAAGAAAATGTGAGTTGAGCTGTATCAAAGCAGATACATGGATTGTTTTATCTATGGATAGTTGACAGATCTTAACCTGGTTTCAGGACCCTGCAAGTGTAATCCCATGTGAGCTTTATCAAACCTCAGACTGGCTGATCTAGGAGAGCTCCATTTTCTTGCAAATATATCTAGAATTGCTTCTTTTTTCTTTTCTTTTTTCTGCAAAGCAATTTGATTTCTCTCTCATTTTTATGCCCAAGCAGCGCCTTCACTTCCTTCTGAGAATCCAAAGCCTCCGGAGGAAAAGCAGACTAGAAACTTAACAAAATGAAAACGTATACACGAGTTTTGTGAAATCTTAAGGGGTAGAAACTTGTTTCCGCAAAAGAAAACAGGTTCCTCAACTACTACGCTCAACACCCAGTCAACCTTATTTATGGAGCAGTTGCAAATTACACAAGTCTAACAATATCCAACTGTAATGTGAAACTCTCATTGCTGGGGAAGAGCATTTCCTCTTTCCATGGAGAAAGGTTGTGAAACTGAATGCATCACCTTCTCACTGCATTTCGGCCCTCATGATCTGCACCTCAGTGCAACCAAAGAATTGGATATGTCTAGTCTAATGAAGAGAAGGGTGAGGGGTGACATGTTAGCAGAGTTCCAATATCTCAGGGGTTGCCACAAAGAAGAGGGAGTCAAGCTATTCTCCAGACCACCTGAGAGCAGGACAAGAAGCAACGGATGGAAACTAATCAAGGAGAGAAGCAACCTAGAACTAAGGAGAAACTTCCTGACAGAACAATTAACCAGTGGAACAGCCTGCCTCCAGAAGTTGTGAGTGCTCCACCACTGGAGGCTTTTAAGAAGAGACTGAACAGCCACATTCTGAAATGGTAAAGGGTTTCCTGCCTGAGCAGGGAGTTGGACTAGAAGACCTCCAAGGTCCCTTCAAACTATTATTATGATTATAAACTTTTATTCGTAAAACATGAAACTCAGTCAACTGAACACTCAAATTGACTGGCACTAATGGTTGACACGGGTTGCTACCAGCATCCTAGATATCAACCAGGTACCTCCTTAAAATGTAAGATGTTCCGAGTAGCACAGTTTTTTGTAGCTTTGCTGGAGTTATTGCAGGAAGCTGCAATTTCTTGATGTATTTTGCAAAGTTTTTGGACATAGTTCTCAATGCCCCGATGACAATGGGTCTAACTGTTACATGTTTCATCCATAATTGTGCAGTTTCGATGGCCAGGTCGCGGTATTTTGTAATTTTTTTCAGTTCTTTTTCTTCGACTCTGGCATCTCCTGGTACAGTGATATCAATAAATTGTACCCTTCGGTTCTCTACAATTGTGATATCTCGCATGTTGTGTTCCAAATGGTGATCTGTCTGTATTTGGATGTCCCATAAGATCTTCACCCTCTTATTCTCGACAACTTTTTCCACCCTATGTTCCCACGACTTTTTGGACACAGGCAAGTCATATTTTTTTACACAATGCCCAGTGGATTCGTTTAGCAACTTATTCATGTCTAGCATCTTACATTATTATTATTATTATTATTATTATTATTATTATTATTATTATTATTATTATTATTATTATTATTATTATTATTATTATTATTATATGAACGTTGTCCATGGCGTCGTGATGGGTCAGACACGACTTCGCAACTAACAACAAATGATGATGATGATGATGATGATGATGCAACAGATGCAGCCAGGGCTGTCATAACTCTTGTTGTGCAGCTAAATGACACAGATTGGAGTGTTTAAAACAAGAACAAGGTGATACCTGCAGTGTCAAGGTTCCGACTGCCGAACCCAACCAAGCAAATACCTTTGAGACAATTCCAATCTCTTAACGTAAAATTTTATTGAGTACATCACTTTGGCACTACTGAAAGCACAGTTGCAAAGCTTTCTAGGGTTCACCAATTTCTACTGCCAATTTATCCCAGAACTTTCAAAAACGAGCCCGGGGCTGGTGGTGGTAAACCCTGACCCAACAAACCATTGAATTGGACATTGGAATGCCAAACAGCATAAACAGATCGTGCCAAACTAATCTTATTTCATTCTTTGATAAAGTGACCAAATTAGTAGACCAGCGAAAAGCTGTGTACATAGTGTTCTTGGATTTCAGAAAGCCATTCAGACCACAATCTACTGCTTGCTAAGCTACAAAAAGGTGGAATAGACAACATCACCAGCAGATGGCTTTGTAGCTAGCTGACAAACTGTACTCAGCGAGTAGTCCTCAGTGGTACTACATCCACATGAAGAGAAGTAAGCGGTGGAGTACCACAAGGCTCCGTCTTAGGCCCAGTACTCTTCAATATCTTCATCAGTGAGTTAAATGAGGAAATTGAAGTGGAACTCATCAGATTTGCAGATGACACTAAAGTGGCAGGAATAGCCAAAACCCCAGAAGAAAAGCTCAAGATTCAAAAAGATCTTGACAAATTGGAACAATGGGCCCCATCCAACAAAATGAGTTTTAATGTGGAGAAAAGCAAAGTTTTACATTTAGGCAGGAAAAATCAAAAGTATAAGTACAGGTTAGGCGAGACTTGACTCAAAAACAGTACTGAGAGAGGAGCCTTGGAGTCCTAGTGGACGATCACTTGACTATGAGCCAGCAATGTGCAGTAGCAGCCAAAAAAGCTAATACAATCCTGGGTTGTATAAACATAGCCACAGAATCAAGATCATGTAAAATATTAGTACTGCTTTATAAACCCTAGTGAGACCCCACCTGGAATACTGCGACCAATTTTGGTCACCATACTACAAAAAAGATTTTGAGACCTTGGAAAAGGTTCAGAGAAGAGCAACTAAGATGATTCAGTGGCTACAGGACTTGGATTTGACAAGTCTAAAGAAGAAATAGGGGTGACATGATAGCAATATTCCAGTATTTGAGAGACTGCCACAAAGAAGAGGGGGTCAAATTATTCTCCAATGCACCAGAGGGCAGGACAAGAAACAATGGTTGGAAACTGAACAAAGAGAGAAGCAACCTGGAATTAAGGAGAAACTTCCTGACAGGACAATTAACCAGTGGAACAAGCTTGCCTTCAGAAACGGTGGGCGTTCCATCACTGGAGATTTTTAAGAAGAGACTGGATAGTCACTTGTCTGAGATAGTAGACAGGTTCTCCTGCTTGAGCAGGGGGTTGGACTAGAAGACCTCCAAGGTCCCTTCCAGCTCTATTCTGTTCTTGAGACTGTTTGTTGCGGAGCCTGTTCTAAAGCATGACATTCAAAGCCCTTTGAGATGCTCCCTTGTGCAGCTCCACGACAGCTCTGAGTGTTTCTGCCATTTCCTCCTGTGCCCTACCTCAACCAGGAGCTGTTTGTTGAGTCCAAAGGAAAGTCTCAGCTCTTGGGCGAGGTTCTGCTCTGCCGTGAGATGAGGATGTGAAAGTTGGTAGAAATATGAAAGAGGCACTACTAAGCAACTCAGCTGCTTCCGAGTTTCACTAACACTTCAGCCATGCAGAAAAGGAATTCAAAATACATTCCCAAGGTCATCAGCTGGCTGTTGATGGCCCACACGAGACGGTTCTTGTAAAGCAGGGCTAGGCAATCTTTGGCTCTTTTATGACTTGTGGACTTCAACTCCCAGAATTCCTGAGCCACCATGGCTCAGCTTGGAAACCTCTCCCTTTTCCCTCAGCGTGGCTGGCTCAGGAATTCTGGGAGTTGAAGTCCACGAGTCATAAAAGAGCCAAGGTTGCCTACCCCTGTCCTAAAGCAAAGGTCAAGAGACACAAAATGGATGGACAGAAGCCATCTGGTTGGGCAGGGAACAAAAGTTTAATTTCAGCCATCGGGAATTATTAACATTAAGAATTAGCAGAGGCATTGAATCAAGATCACACGAGATAACTAATACCACTCTATAAAGCCTTAGTAGGACCACACCTAGAATACTGCATCTAGTTTTGGTCACCGCATTATAAAAAAAGAATGTTGAGACTCTAGAAAGTGTGTAAAGAAGAGTATCAAAGATGATTAGAGGCTTGAGGGCTAAAACATATTACTTCCACAGCTGATCCTCTGTGAGGGGATTTTGAGGCATGGTAGAACCGGCCAGCCAGTCTCAGCCCTTGGCAACAACAACATAACAACAACAATAATGATGATGATGTTGGAAGGAACTTGGAGGTCATCTAGTCCAACACCCTGCTCAGGCAGGAAACCCAGATAAGCCCAGATTGCAGCTGACAAAGTTTCCACACTACAAATTTGAAAGTGTCTAAAACAAGCAGAGCTAGCTTGGTGTCATGGTGAAGGTCTCAGGGTCTAAAGTGGGAGACTGAGTTCTGGTCCCACTTGAGGCCCAAAGCCAGCTCGTGAATCTTGGGCCTGTACATCTCTCTCTCAGTCCTAGGAAAGAGCCAAAGGCAAACCACTTCTGAGGAACCTTGTGAAGAAAACTGCAGAGACTTGTCCCAGCTGTTTCCAAAAATCAGACACAACTAGATGGAAGGGAAAAAATATATATGGAGAAATGGAAAACTTGACATGAGTCCATAGGTGGCTCTATAAGCCTTTTACTGGCCTTTAAAACTATAAAGCAGCGGTTTCAAACTTGACCCTGTTATGACTTGTGGACTTCAACTCCCAGAATTCCTCAGCCAGGTATGCTGGCTGAAGAATTCTAGGAGTTGAAGTCCACAAGTCATAAAAGGGCCAAGTTTGAAGACCTCTGCTCTAAAGGAACTTTCTCTAGGCTCAGTTTGTTGGGTTTGCAGATTTCAAGTGATCCAGTACAGGTAGTCCTTGATTTACAGCACTTCGTTTAGTGACTATTCAAAGTTGAAAACCTCCAGTGTTGGAGCAGTCACAACTTCTGAAAGCAAAGCTGTTCTACTGGTTAACTGTTCTCACTGTCAGGAAATTTCTCCTTAGTTCTAGGTCGGTTCATTTCCTTGGTTCATTTCCATCCATTGCCTTTTCACACTGCAAGCTCTCGGTCATCTTAATACCCACCTTTGGCATCAAGCAGAGGGACAGCCTGGCCGGTGGGAAGCAGACGACAGCTCTTGCCATCTGGCTCCAGGGCGTACCCAGCCTGACACTGGCACTTGTAGCTGCCAGCAGTGTTAAGACAGTCTTGTGCGCAGCGAGCAAGTGGCGTGACACACTCGTCCACATCTAAACAAACAAGAACCACAAATTAAAGAGTGATCAGAATGGTGTGTTTTGATTGGGATATCCATATCTGGTCAAGTCTTGGCCAAATCTTTGCCTCCGGAGCGATATTCTTCCTGACACATGCACCATTCTGACCAAGAATGGTAACCATTGTATTTCACTAGTAGGCCTTGCAGGGGTAGACAAACTTGGTCCTTTTATGACATGTGGACTTCAACTCCCAGAATTCCTGAGTCAGCATAGCTGGTTCAGGAATTCTGGGTATTGAAGTCCACAAGTCATAAAGGAGCCAAGGTTGCCTACCTTTGGCTAGGGCATTAAGGTACCTTCACCAGATACCCCCCATTCCCTAGAATGCCCTTGTTTTAACAACTGTACTGTTTTTAATCCTTGTTACAGGCAGCCCTCGACTTACAATCATTCATTTAGTGACCGTTCAAAGTTACACCAAAAAAAAGTGCCTTACAACCATTTTTCACATTTACCACCATTACAGCCTTCCCAGGGTCACATGATCCAAATTTGGAACCTTGACAACTGACTCACATTTATGATGGACACAGTGTCCTGGGGGAGGGGTTTTCCTGTGATCCCCTCTTGCGACTTTCTGTCAAGCAAAGTGAATGGGGAAGCCAGATTCACTTCACAGCCGTGTGACTGACTTAACAACTGTGGCAAGAAAGATCATAAAATAGGGCAAAAGCAATAACTCTCTTGCTGAGCAACTGAAATGTTGGGCTCAATTCTAGATGTAAGTCGAGGACTACCTGTAGTTATCCAGAAACATAGACAAGTAGTGGCTTGAAAAATTTAACTGATTGAAAAGAAACCACTTCATAATATCTGTTTTGACTGCAGAGAAAAAAAACAAAACACCACCATGTCGTGATGGGTAAAGGGATTGTATGTCATTACTCAAACAAAAACCACTTGTGGGAAGAATCCAGAGAAAGAAATATTTTGGGAAATATTAAAAAGACAGAATATATTTCCCCAAAGGATTTTAAAGGCAGAAACCAAACCCCCCATCCCACCCCCAATCTCTCTGCCCCGACAGAAACCAGGTCTGCAGAAATGCAGACGTGATAATCTTCTCAGAAAGATTGGAGCCAGGAAGCTGATGGGATTAGAAAGACAAAGATCCCTAGAAGCAACAGTCCCTCACACCAAAAATCCAACAGTCATCAGCCCCATCCCAGGGAAGCAGGATATGACCTTTGGGACATAGTAGGATTAGCCCACCACCACCATCAGAATACCAGAAGGGCACACTCAGACTCAGGTCAAAGTACATGACACAGGAAATACAAAGCCTCAAACAGGAACAGGAAACAACCTCAAGAGCTCCAGAAGGTATAAACGCCCACCACTCTGCTCCAGGTGGTCTCTTTTTCCAGAACCATCTTTCTGTCTGGTTCTCCTCTTCAATAAACTGCAACCTTCTTTCTAAAGCAGTCCCCACGTTGCGTATTCCCGGCTTGGATTGGACGCTGATGAAGTTTTTTTTCCCTTCAACACACTTTTACTCAATTTGGGGTAATTTACCCTGGTGGGGGAAGCACTGCACTAAGGACTGCAGTTGTGCAAGAGACACTCGATCCCTTCTACGCACGCTGGTTGTATCTTCCAATCATAAACCCTCAACCATCATAAGGACTAGAAACCTTTTTTATTTTTTAATCCGCCGCTCACTCGTCAGATTTTTACCTGCATGAAACTAGAAACCTGCCTGTTAGCCTGGTATGAGAAGAAGGAGACCCAGAAAAATCTGAGCAAAGAGAGAAGCAGGACCAGAAACCAACCCCACCCACCCCCCAACCCCGACTCCTGCCTTCCACTCACCAATCTGGCAATACCGTCCACCCCAGCCGGGCGGACACTGGCACTTATTTGGTTGGATGCAGCTACCTCCATTCTGGCATGACTTGTGGCAAGTGGCTGATGGGAGAAAGGAGAGGGGAAGGCTCAGTGCGTGTACCCACACTTTTAGTGCACCAAGCATATTCATTAGTCTCAAGAGATGTTGCTTTGTGTTCCTGTGTGGAGAGAGACTTTTTTTTTTTTGGAAAAATTAGTTGGCTAAGCTGCGGTACAGATAGTCCTTGATTTATGACCACAATGGAGCCCGAAATTTGTGTTGTTAAGCTGAATCAAGGAACTAAGAAGAAAACCCTCAGCCGTTCTCTTCTAGCGCTGATGGCGTTACCTAGTTTGGGTAGTGAAACGTTTGCAAGAAAACAACCAAGCTCAGAGAGCACCAAGGACCCCTCATTTCAACCAGGAGCTACAAATATTCTCTTTTTATTTAGCTGGGAACACCCAATGTTGAAAAGCTTGGATAGCTCCGATCAGCCAGCACCGAAGGGGTTTCTTTCTTCCTCCCTAATGGCACGCTGGAAACTGTTCTTTTGTGTTTTTACTTTGTTTTATCATACAAGGCAAAATACAAGCCTGAAAAGCAAACCAACAAAACAAAACAAAAACAAACGTCCTGTGTTAACAATAACAAAATTGGTGTGCAAAAAAAGAGAGGGGAAAAAGGTAATCCAAATACTCCTCAAAATTAACATTTAACATATAGAATCCACCCAGGCTAGATGTTGAAAAAAAGAAAAAAAAACAATAATTTCTTCCCTTTTACATATATGTTGTTGCTGTTAGCTACAAAGTCATGTCCGACCTATTGTGACCCTATGGACGTTCCTCCAGGCCTTCCTGTCCTCTACCATCTTCTGGAGTCCATTTAAGCTCACGCCTACTGCTTCAGTGACTCCATCCAGCCACCTCATTCTCTGTCGTCCCCTTCTTCTATTGCCCTCAATCTTTCCCAGCATTAGGCTCTTCTCCAGTGAGTCCTTCCTTCTCATTAGGTGGCCAAAGTATTTGAGTTTCAGCTTCAGGATCTGGCCTTCTAAGGAGCAGTCAGGATCTTGGAGCCCAGGAAAATAAAATCTGTCACTACCTCCATTTCTTCCCCATCTATTTGCCAGGAATTGAGAGGGCCGGATGCCATGATCTTGGTTTTCTTAATGTTAAGTTTCAACCCAACTTTTGCACTCTCCTTTTTCACCCGCAACAAGAGGCTCTTCAGTTCTTCTTCACTTTCTGCCATTAGAGTATATATGAAGAAAGAACAGTCAACAGGTTAAGCTCATGGTGGCGAACCTATGGCACGGGTGCCACAGGTGGCACGCAGAGCCCTCTCTGTGGGCATGCGCGCCGTCACCCCAGTCCTAGGCCTTCAGCTGGGTTTTATAAAACCTTTTTGCTTTAGGCCTCCGCCGACATGTGCAAAAAAAAAGGTTCAATCAATCAATCAATTTCAACTTTTTGTGGGGAAAAAAAGATCTCACAAAGTTGAAATTGATTGATTGAACTTTTTAGTCCCACCCAGTCTGCCATTACCACCGCAGCCATGCCCACCCAATGGGCCATGCCCACCCGGCACCTGACAATACATAGGGGGGTTTTGGGTTGTAGTTTGGGCACTCGGTCTCTAAAAGGTTCGCCATCACTGGGTAAAGCTAAACAGTCCACTCATCTTCAAATCCCTCCGTTGACCATCTGTTGTTGTATTTAGCACATAGAAAGTCCATTGGAAATTGTTCTCTGGGATTTGATCGCTCACCTTCCTCGCACTTCGTGTCCCCCAGGTGACGTTTCTTCCATCCTGGGCAGCAAATGATGTTGGCCTGTAGGATCTCTTTCCGCACCTGTCGCATGGCTACCCGGTAGGTCGTCCTACAGAAGAGAAGCCATATTCATTCTCCTGAGCAGAGTAGACAGAGCAATAGCAACAGCACTTAGACTTATATACCGCTTCACGGTGCTTTGAAGCCCTCTCCCTAAGCGGTTTACAGTGTCAGCATATTGCTTTCCCAAAACAATCTGGGTCCTCATTTTATCGACTTTGGAAAGATGGAGTTTGGTCAGGATCGAATTCCTGGCAGCCGGCAAGAGTTTGCCTGCAATACTGCATTCTAACCAGTGCGCCACCCAAGGCTCCTAAAGTCATTTTATGACACTTCTCTTTTTAGCCGCAGTTAGGCAAATCCAGCTTCCCCGTTGACTATGTTTGTTGGAAGTCAGCTAGGAAGGTCACAAATGTCAGAACATGTAACCCCATGCAACCATCGTAAATACACACTGGTTGTCAAGGGCCCAGGTTGCAGTCATGTTCCTGCTGGTACACTGCAATAGTCGATAGTCGTGAGTAATTTTTCCCCCATGCCATTGTAACCATTAACAGTCTCTAAACCAGGGGTAGGCAACCTTGGCTCTTTTATGACTCATGGACTTCAACTCCCAGAATTCCTGAGCCAGCCAGCATGTCATAAAAGAGCCAAGGTTGCCTGCCCCGGCTCTAAACAAATAGCAATAGCACTTACACTTATATATCACTTCATAGTACTTTACAGCTCTCTCTAAGCGGTTTACAGAGTCAGCATATTGCCCTCAACAACCTGTGTCCTCATTTTACCGACCTAGGAAGGATGGAAGGCTGAGGGAAACTTGAGCTGGTGAATCGAAATGCCGAAAAGCTGGCAGCCGGCAGTCAGCAGAAGTAGCCTGCAGTACTGCACTCTAACTACTGTGCCACCACGGCTCATATGATAATAATGTCTGTCCAGATCAAGCAACCAGGATCATGGGACTCCCATTTATGGGTTCTTCGCAATCATGCCACAATTGGTACCTTAAGCAATCCTATATAGAAGCACCACCTATTACATCCAAATGAAAGTAGCACAGGTAGTTCTCAACTGGCAACGGTTCATTCAGTGACTCTTCGAAGTTACAATGGCCCTGGGAAAAAAAGTGACTTATGACCGTTTTTCACACTTACGACCATTGCAGCATGCCCATGGTCACGTGATCAAAATTCAAACGCTTGGCAACTGCTTCCTATTGATGAGGCTTAGCAGCGTCCCTGGGTCACGCAATCCCCTTGGGTAACCTTCTGAACAAGCGGAGTCAATGGGGAAGCCAGAGGCACTCGGCAACCGGGTCACCAAGTTAACAACTGCAGTGATTCACTTAAGAACGGTGGCAAGAAAGGTCGTACGATGGAGCAAAGTTCACTTCACAACTGTCTCTGCCACAGCATGGGCTCAACTGTGGTCGTAAGTCAAGGACTCCCTATATGTCTCTAAATGGATAAGATTTGAAAAAAGAGGCGGCAATTACTACGTCAGACACAAAACAGCACAGCTGGCTCAATATGGAGCCTTGGTGGAGCAGAGGGCTAATGCCTCCTTAAGTAAGACCAGCTGCCTGCAATTAGTGCAGGTTCGCATCCCACCAGGCTCAAGGTTGACTCAGCCTTCCATCCTTCCGAGGTAGGTAAAATGAGGACCCAGATTGTTGGGGGCAATAAGCTGACTTTGTAATAATGCCGCTTGGGGTGTGTGTGAAAGCCCTAACAAGCAGGCATATACATAGAATGAAGGCTACTGCTAAGCTTGTAAGCCGCCCTGAGTCTTCAGAGAAGGGCGGGATATAAATGTAATAAAAAATAAATAAAAATAAATAAAAATATGACTGTCTTCCTTGGCAACCTGAAACAGGCCCTGCACACTCCAAAACGTCTTTTCACTTTCAGATCCAAAATGTTGCTCAGTCGTTGCATGTAATTTGGCGCCGCTTTAGATTGCTCCCTCTTGAAACACCTGAAATCCATTTTTAATTGGAAATATTACTTGGGAGCGGCAGATGACGAACGCCTAGACTTGACAAGCATCGGGGGGTGGGGGAAGCTGATCTAAAAAAACTGCATTGAATAGGAATGCAGTGTTGTAGCTCTCCCTCTCCTCGGCCATAGATTTAGGACCCGCAGATCTTTCTGGCTCTTTGTCAGACCAAAACTTTGATCATTCATACCTGTAAGTACTGCACACTCGAGGTCCTGGACACAGGGTCAAATATGGATGGTGTTGGGGCTTGGCGTACGTCTCATTGTAGGCTAAGGGGATCCTCAACGTATTTCGGGCACACACTCGGCTGCGGGTAGAAACGGAAGGAAACTGAAAAAGCAAATTTGTCTCTTCTAATCCATGCAGAATTAACCAGAAAAAGCCTAGAGCAGCAGGAGTTGGTTTTATCCTTGGCTAATTTCTGTTGCGCAACCAGTCTGGTATAGTGGCGAAGGCACCAGCCTAGAAACCAGGAAACTGAGTTCTAATCCTGGAAGGAGATTGTGAGTTCTAGTCCTGCCTTAGGCACAGTGCCAGCTGGGTGACCTTGGGTCAGTCAGCCCTTCTTAGCCCTACAAAGAAGGAGGGATGGGCATACCACTTCTGAAACCTTACCAAGAAAACTGCAGGGGCTGATGCACACAACCTCCAGGAGTCAACCTAGAAACAAATGAACAAAACCCAAACCACCCACCCTCTCCTCCAGCAATTCATCTTCTCTTTCCCACCTCAGCAGGATAAGGGGGACACTGAACCCAGGGCAGTGGTTTGGAGCAGAGAAAAGCAGGTACAGAAAGAGGAATAGTCTGCCACAAAGAAGAGGGAGTCAAGCTATTCTCCAAAGCACCTGAAGGAAGGACCAGAAGCCATGGATGGAAACCAATCAAGGAGAGAAGCAACCCAGAACTAAGGAGAAACTTCCTGACAGTGAGAACAATTAACCAGTGGAACAACCTGCCTCCAGAGGTGGTGAATGCTCCAACACTGGAAGCTTTTAAGAAGAGACTGGACAGCTATTTGTCTGAAATGGTATAGGGTTTCCTGCCTGAGCAGGGGGTTGGACTAGATGACCTCCAAGGTCCCTTCCAAATTATTATTATTATTATTATTATTATTATTATTATTATTATTATTATTATTATTATTATATTATTATTATTGTTGTTGTTGTTGTTGTTGTTGTTGTTGTTGTTATTGTTATTATTATTATTATTATTATTAACAAGAAAGTCCAATTGCCTCCTGACAAAGTACCTTTGAGACAGTACTTCTATTTGCCACATATGAAATAAAGCTTGATTAGTTACCACACATAAAGTTTATCAAAGTCTCTTGAAGAGGGAAAAAAAAAAATCCGTTTTCAACTTTAGGCAAACCAGCTGTCTCGATTTGAGATGTTCTTTTTTAAATATCCAGTTGCTTTGATTCAACTTTTTCATAGCAACTTGCAGTTTATGTATTTCCAACTACTTCTATTCTGATAAATCCATAACAGAGAAATAAATATTACTGTTACTCTATGAGCATCAGATGTGCTAATACGAAGACAAATTAGTAGTTGTGGGTAATAGTCAATAGAAAGCTAACAATTTTTTTCGAGCAGAATTTTTTTTCCACCTTTAAATAGTTACCTGCTGGGGAGAAAAGTAATATAGAGCAGTTTCCATGAGTATCATTACCCCAGGTAGTCCTCGACTTACAACAGTTCACTTAGTGACCATTCAAAGTTACAACAGCACTGAAAAAAGTGACTTGTGACCATTTTTCACACTTACAACCTTTGCAGCATTTGATCACAGATTATGTGATCAAAATTCAGATGCTTGGCAACCGACTCATATTTATGACGGTTACCGTGTCCCTTCTGACAAGCAAAGTCAGTGGGGGAAGCCAGATTCACTTAACAATCGTGTTACTAATTTAACAACTGCAGTGATTCACTTAACAACTGTGGCAATAAAAGGTCGTAAAATGGGGCAAAGTTCACTTAAGAAATAATTTTGGGCTCAGTCGTGGTCATAAGTCAAAGGCTACCTAGGTTTCCGAGAAAAAGTCTATCTATGGAGGCCACCAAGAGCTGACACCGATTTGATGGCACAGAATCAATCATTAATTTAAAAAATTACCACTGTAATGAAAGCCGTAATGGTGTACAGCATTGGTCCAAGTTGCTAGATTGAACAGTGAGCGATTGTGAGTTCAAGTCCTGCCTTAGGCAAAAGTCACCTGACTGACTTAGGGCCAATCACTCTTTCATCTCTGGGAAGAAAGCAAGGGCAAACCACTTTCAAAAAACTTTCCAAGAACACAATCAGTGGATTGTAATATTAACAATTATCACTACTACAGGTACTCCTCAAGTTATGGCCGTAATGGATTCTACCCATCAAGGTCCTAACTCATGACAATTGTAAAGCAGACAAATAACTGACCTGATTTTTTTGCGATGGTCGCTATGCAAATCACCCCAGTCGTTAAGCAAACAATGCAGTCCTTAAGCGGACTAATGGTTTGCTCTGGGTGTGAATTTGCCAAAACCAGAAGTAAAAGCCAATTTTTGTCAAAACTGTCATAAAACGTGATTACGTGACTGTCGGACACTGCAAACAGCTGTAAATGGAGGCTGGTTGCTGTGCACCCAGAGTGCGAGCACATGACTGCAGGCAGAACTTCAAATCTGGGTTTTACGTAACCTCCAGCTAGGTCCACAAGAACTTCAAATATTCGCCTAATTTGAGGACTACCTGTATTCAAAAAGCTGCAGAATTTAGCAAGAGCTGTGCCACGAGAGGAAAAAAGAACAACTAAGAATTATCAGTACTTCTCCTATTTGATGAATCTTTTTTTTAAAAGAATAAACTGCCGCAATCCTCAGGATATTCTTGTGGCAATGAGTTCCACAGATACCATACTACGTAGTTCCTGTCAAAAGCATAGGACTTCATTTTTATTTTATTTTTTGCATCTTCACTCTCATTCGCTGAGTTAGCACAGCGCACCGAGTTCAACCGTAGCCAACCACAGTGTTTAATTCAATCCAGGCTTGTGTTTTTACGCAAACATGCCTCTAGATTGTTTTGAAGGCATGACTAAATTTTTCAGATGCTTCCCAAGAACAATAAAGAGGAACTGCTCAGTGCTTGAACCTTTTGACTGCGGCAGGAGCTCTATATTGTTCACCATTTTGTTCCCTTCTTTCTAAATCGCCTTACCCCTCTCGTTGCTTGCTCTGGCTGAGCGTTTCCTTTAGAAGGAAAATTACAAGGAATTTCCCACAAAGCAGGACAATGGGAACGGTGGCTAGCTTCCCCATTTCCCAGCGCGCAGGAAAGCCTCCAGAGCCTAGGACCTGTGAGAGCGAAGAAGAAATGTTAAACAAGGCAACAATAAAATACAATAAAGTCAAAGGAGTGTGTGTGTGTGTGGGGAGGGGGGAATCTGTATTTCCTGTCTCTTTGGACCCCTCCTAATGCTTGGCCAGCCAAAAGGGGTTCTCCTGGAACCCTCCCCCCCTCCATTCAGAAGGGCCTCCCAGTCATCCCTTGGCTTCTCCAGAAACCACAGCTCAGCAGTGGGGGGGAGGTGTGTGTGTGTGTCACAATTTGCAAAACATACCCAGGAAATTTGATGACAACACAGAGCATCCTCTGCAGGATCTTACTCAAAATTCACATGATGCAACCAGCTGAGATTTTCCCCATGCTACTGCATAGACAAAAGTTTTGCCATCCCTGATCTATGACTCAAATGCTGACAACATGTATGTGCATGCACACACAGACACAGACACACACGCACACACACAAATAGAGCAAAGGGTCTTCCTTCTGCAGCCAAGAATAAGCCCCCATTTCAAGCTCTCGAGCTCCCATTAAAGGCAGAATTGCGGAAAGGGCAGGAAAACAGGGCTGAGCTGCAAGGCTCTGGATGGCCCCTAGATGGCGCCACAGCCAAGGGGAGTACTCAAAAGTTGCTGCCCCTGCTGGTGATCCAGAGATTTGCAACTCACATCCCTAAAACAGGAGCAGCTCCTACAGATTACAATTTTTCTGCCCTCTTCACAGTGCAGTATACATGCGTGATCAGGATCTATGTCCTAAAAGGCTGTCCAGCAGCTCATCCGTGCTCACAGACCCTCTTGCACCAGCTACCTGTTTCCGTGGCTCTCCGTATCCTCAGTCAGCCTAGAGACTCCAGAGCAGAAGCTGCTGATTGCAGTGAAGTTGTTGGCTCAGGCTGGCTTGGATGGTGGCGGGGTGTGTGTGTGTGTGTGTGTGTGTGTGTGTGTGAGAGAGAGAGAGAGAGAGAGAGAGAGAGAGAGAGAGATCTGGAGCTGCCAAGTCCCCACCTCTCTTGGATGGCTTCCACACACCCCTGCAGCATGGCAAAGCCCCCGTGTCCCCTGGCATTTCATCCCCTGGCATGAGTCACAGCCCTCCGACCCTGGTCCCGCCGAGGAGGCGAGTGGCCCAGACAGGGCCCCATTGTCCCCTCCGCCCCCTTTGAATTCCTCACCCCCCACAAAACACATGGGCCCATTGTCACGCTCGGGGGCTCTGGGAGGGGGTGGCAGGGCGTTCTGGGGGGGAAGAGAGCCCCCCCCCCCAGGCCGAGATATTTGGGGTGTGAAGGAGAGGGAGGTGCGAAATGGCATGGCAGGGCGTCACCAGTAAGAGACAAGGCCTTGCAAACTGCGGTGGCTTTCCACAATAGGACAAAAGCAGGAACCGGTTTCAGGCCCTGACGGAAAATATCACCCACAGATGTTGGATTTAAAAAAAAAAAAAGAAAAAGAAAAAAAGAACCAGCAGATCTCAGGCGTTTTGACTCCCACGAGCCCTCCCAACGCAAGAAACCGAGGGATGTCTGGGTGGGCCAAGCCACTAAGCCTCAGCATGGCTTCAGGCTTCCTCTACCATTGCCTGGAATTGCCCTCTCGCTAATCCCCAGACCTGGCAGCACCCCAAAGCTGGACCATGAAGCCTTGGCTGGATTGGAGCAGCAAGAGGGACCGTATGGATTCTGAACCATCAGGAGGATCTGGAGACCTCAGTCGCCCAGGAGGCTGGCTCGAGTCCTGGGCATCCTCCAACTTCATCTCTGTTCTGCCAACTTTACGGAGAGTTTTGAAAATTTTGCACGGGGCTAAAGAAAAGAGATTGCACGGTTCTTTGTGGGTCTGAAGGAATTTTGCACCTGTTCCTTAAGGGGAAAAGGACAAGAGGGCCACCAAGAGAGAAAAGGGGGCACCTGGCCGGTTTTTGACCTCTACCCCCCACCACCACCACCACCATGTGCCAGAATATTTTGTGTGGAAGCCAATGTTCAGATTTGCAACCCACGCAACTCACCCCGCTCAAGCGTCAAGCTCTTGGGCTCAGCCCCAGGGCATTGTTTCATTCACACCCTGTGGTGTGTGTTTTGAGGGGCGCATATGTGAAGCCTCTCTCCAGCCGTTTCCACACCCCCACACACAGATGGCAGCCAGAAAAAACACAGCAGCCGGTTTGGGCGCTACGAGGCGTACATGTGTGATGGCTGGGCAGCCTCATCTGCTTGACACCCTGTTGTCTTTCTCGCGATCGGGAGATGGAAAATCAGCACGAGAGTCACCCTCTGGGGAATGCAGAGAGGGGGATCTTCAGAGACCGTTAACCTGGGTTGTTTTGCTTCATTGGCCCAACAGCTGCTCAGAAGGCAGAAAGTCGATAAGTTTCAGTGGTCGGCATCTAAGTTAATAGACAGGCGGGCAACTTTATCAATGGAAGCATTGCTGCCGCTCATATTGCCATGAGTTTCATCAACCTGATCGTTTGTTTTCTTCCTTTTTCCTCCTCCTCCTCCTCCTCCTCCTCCTCCTCCTCCTCCTCCTCCTCCTCCTCCTCCTCC
>JAKJMR010018505.1:76497-93753 GCA_024449315.1 Daboia siamensis | reverse complement strand
TCCATGAGTCATAAAAGAGCCGAGGTTGCCTACCCCTGGTGTAGTTATTATTGTGAAAACAGAGATGAAACTCCCACCTAAGGTGAAAACTTCCACCTAAGGAATCTTTTTACACAAATGAAATCGCCAGGAACTGAGTTCAGTTTGGGGAGAGTTTTAACTTTACTTCAGGTTTTTTGCACAATGAGTATAATTGGTAACAATATTCCAATCTTTAGACCCGTTGCCCTGACACGTTCTCAGTGAAAGGTGAGCTGACTTGCACAGTGGAATTAACCAATTGGGAAAGTGTGGTGGAATGTTTGATTAAACCTTCTAGCTTGAGAATATCCACTTCCATTCTATATCTTCTTTTTCTAGCTGAAGAACCGCCCTTTGTGTTGGACTTCAACTTCTAGAATTCTCAGCAGCCTAAATTGCCAGGTTATTCAATCCTTCCCTGCAAAGAGACCAACTGAAGACAGCTCTAGGAAGACAGCCTACTAAGTCTTCCTCTCAAGTCAATGGTTGTATAGTGGTCTTTTCAATTCCCCTCCTTGCTAGATGGGCTGAAATCCTGCTGCTGGGACCACCAGCCCGTATTCCGAGACTTGAAATCCCAACACATCTGGAATATATTCTGGGGATGTTGTAGCAAGGTGGGATGAGCTGCCCTCTACATGCTTCAGATTTTGTGAGATGACCTCAGGATCCAAGTCATGTTGCATTACATCCCCACATGTGACAGCAGAAACATCTGGAGCTCTTTGAGGTCACTGCTAGAATTTCTTCATGTCTCCACACTGCCCTTGGATATTCCACCAATCCAAGCCACTGCCCTGCAAATTTCACTGGGGAAAGCTATGCCCTTGGCCGAGGCTGTCATCACTGACCCACAGTGTCCTCGTGCAGAGGGCGAGGATTCACTCCGCTGTCTGCCCCATGGCCTCTTCTGATGGGGTAGCGTCCTTAAAAGGTCCCTCGTTCTCTGGAACGGGAGTGAGCTGGGAAGGCTTGGGTGGGTATGGCCATCTGTGAAATTTGGATGAAGGCTGTGGGCGGGGCCTGTGTGGCGAAAGCTGCCCAGTCCCAGGAGGAAGGCAGGGTTTGTCCAGCAGAGAGAGGATATCGTGATGCAGACGCTCAAGTGCCACGTCTTTGGGGAGATGACCCATATGGTTCCGGAGGTTCTGCTTGGCACCATGTTGCAGAAGAAGAGATGCCACTTGATAGCTTCCCTCCCGGGCAGCCAGAAACAGTGGGGTCTGGGCCTGTAGATAGAGTGAAACAGGACCAGTAAAAGAGGCCTGTGTGATCTGGAACCATTGTTAGTGTCATATGTCCTCACATTACCAAGCCCAACGTCAACCATCCAGGTTGGGAACAAATGAATTGCTCAATGGTTCAAACAAAATCTCAAGTCTAAGCAATTTTATTGCATGGCATTTTTGCTAAACGTTCTCAAGAGCCAAACTTTTATTTGTTCACCTGTGGGAAAAGACCATACCATCAAGCAGAGCACACTACAGTTAGCCCAGGAGTAAAGGACATGTAGTCCTCCAGCTTTTGCTGAACTACGTCTCCCAAAGCCCTATTATCTTTGGCTGGAAATTTCACGTCAAACAATCCCACCATATCCCAACCCCTGAGTTACTGGAAGATTGGGCAGGTCCAACTCTGCCTCAAACCTTTTCACTTGCTTCTAGTGCCAAACCTGTCATCTCCTCTTTCTGGCAATCCAGATAGGGGGAACTACTTCTGTCATTCCCAACTAGGCTGGAATAGTGTGAAGAATGTTAAGTAGTAGACTTTGATGCAAGGCAACTTTCTTTATGTTCTAGTGCTTGAGGAATCCCTTTGACTTCTTCACGACTTGGCAGCCTTCTAGAGAAGGATCCACCAAAAGAAATCAAGTGTACATTACCTGATTGTCTAGAATGTCCTTGTTAGCTCCGTTCCTGAGCAGAATGAGGGTGGCCTGAAGGTTGTTGACAGCTGCAGCCCAGTGGAGAGCACTTTTCCCTGTGAGACAGGAGAAATCCAAGGATGAAGCAAAGAATTGGACTCTAGGATGGTGGGTGGGGAAACTGGACTTCATTCAGTAATGGTGGGCAAGCCATCCCTGATTTTTTCCTCCTTCCATTACTTTAGAAAATTCTGAGGAACATCAGAATCCTGCCCTGGATTCTAATGTAAAATAAGTAGATAATGAGAAATGGTGGCCCCCTAGGCCAGGGTTAGGCAACTTTGGCTCTTTTATGACTCACGGACTTCAACTCTCAGAATTCCTGAGTCAGCATAGCTGACTCAGGAATTCTGAGAGTTAAAGTCCGTGAGTCATAAAAGAGCCGAGGTTGCCTACCCCTGGCCTAGGCTGACCATTCTGAACTTGGTCTCCCCAGAGAGGTTGGCCTTCGAAGGTCACAGCTCCTATCCAAGCATGTGCGTTGGCTAGACCTTCAATCTGGTACACTCCAAATGGCTCTGGCTTCAGATGCCATAATGCTAGGCCAACCATTATTTCAGTCTAAGAGTTGGGAGAAGTGAATAGAGATTGTCCTACTCTGTTCTCCTGAAGCTCTGTTAGGTTCTACCTTCAGAGACAGCAACATTCAAAATTATTGTGGACGGCGTTTACATAGATTAGGGATAGGTTTTCTTATCTGCCCCTGATAGGCAGAAAGAGATTTAATGGTTTTATGTTATATATACAGAATAATAGAGTTGGAAGGGACCTTGGAGATCTTCTAGTTCAGGGGTCTTCAAACTTGGCCCTTTTATGACTTGTGGACTTCAACTCCCAGAATTCCTCAGCCAGACACGCTAGCTGAGGAATTCTGGGATTTGAAGTCCACAAGCCATAAAAGGGCCAAGTTTGAAGATCCCTGTTCTAGTCCAATCCCCTGCTCAGGCAGGAAGCCCTATATACCATCTATTCACAACATTAATAGAACAACTCATTTGGCTGGCTCTGGAAAGTACACATGAGGAAAACAATCCAAAACATTCCAGCAATTTATAAAGAAACAAATTTATAACACAACACATAGCTTCCTCTAATAATCGCTGTAGGTTACCAAAGCCCATTGAAATAAAACTGTTTAAAGACCTTCCTAGATACAAGGGAGTAGATGTTAATCACATCTTCTGGGGAGGTATATTCCATAATAGGGAGGCTACTACCAAGAAAATCTGCCTCCAGCTCCACATCCTCTTGTGGAGGTAAAACATACAAGAAGCTATTTACTTATTGGATTCCATCTTCTTCAGCTTACATGTCCTCCAGGGTGCAGACTTCAATTCCCAGAATTCTCAGTAAATAATGTGTTTTCTTGGAGAATTCTGGGAGTGGAAAGCTAACACATCTGGAGCGTGCCATAATTGGGGAATTTGATCTTGACAATAAAAACTACTGAATAACTGAATAATATTTATGCACTAGACTTGATAGAGATATTTAAGCCACGGACGAGCAACCTTTTGCCAATGATCTTAGATTGACTACTGAGGCAAAACTACAAGGACTTCAGGGCCAATTCCAACTCTTGAGGTTTTGTTTAAAGGTAGTCCTTAATTTATGAGTGGAATTGAGCCTGGAATTACACTATAATAAGTGGTAGCACTCATTAAGTAGGTCACATGACCATGCCTGATTTTTACAATCATTTTTGTGGAGGTCATTAAACATCACAATTGCTAAACAAATGTGGTCTTCCAATGCCACCAGTTTCTGGCAAGGTGACTGCAGGATTCTGCAAATGGCCATAAATCCCAGCCCCCTGGTGGTGCAGTGGTTAAAATGCAGCATTGCAGGCAAACTCTGCTCACTGCCAGGAGTTCGATCCTGATCGGCTCAAGGTTGACTCAATCTTCCATCTTTCCGAGGTCAGTAAGGTGAGGACCTGGATTGTTAGTGGGAGTAATATGCTGACTCTGTACACTGCTTAGAGAGGGCTGTAAAGCGGCATATAATTCTAAGTGCTCTTGCTATAAATGCTTGTTGACTGCCAAGCGCCCAGTATGTGATCATGTGACCATGGGAAGATGAAACTTCAAAACCGGGTTGTAAGTAACCCTGAAGAGGTCCATCGTAACCAATTGTAAATTGAGAACTACCCGTAGTCTGACATCTTGCATCTCATAGGGCATGAAGACAGTAACTGTCCCCTGCGCAATTAGAGAATAACTGGTTTCTGTGGATCAGAACAGAGTTCACCAACCTTCCTGGCTTTACAGAACAGCTGCTGGGGGTGTGTGGGGAGGGAACAGAAGGGATGGTTTTGCATGAGTGGCAGGCAAGTGAGTGGCCACGCGCAGGTCGATTTGCGTGAGCGGCAGGCACACATTCCCGCAAATGGAGCACACGTGCCCGTGGTTGTCCACTGCTCACGCAAGTGGAGATGCTCACAAACATACAAGTGCACTCGCCCATTACTTCTGTGGCCTGGTTCTGAAGGGCTTGAGGCTTGGTAATGGGCCACAACCGGGGGATTGGGGACTCCTGGATCAGAACATCAATAGCCCCATCATTTCTCTGGTGCTTCTTCCAAATATATTTCCCTTTCTTAGTCAGAAATGTACAGATCTCTGAACTGCATTCCTTTGGTCATTTCCACCATAGTTCCCTGGAAGAGTTGTCATTAATACTATTTCAGGTTATAACTCAGCCAGCATCTTGGAGCCACACATGAGCCTCACCTCTCTTATCTATGGCATGGAGGTCAGCGTGGTTGGCCACCAGCTCTTCCACCATGTTTTCGACCCCAAGTCGTGTGGCAAGAATAAGAGGGGTGGTGCCATCCTCTGCCGAAGCATCCAGATCTGTCTGCCTCTGCCGGAGAAGGATCTGCCAGAGGCCATTTCACCATCAGGAGAGGCAAAAGCAGAGAGCAAATAACAACGTTTGAGCAATGAAGTTTTAGTGCTAAACCCCCTTGCCCCATGAGGAGCTAGCCTCTCAGTGAAATTTTCAGCAAATTATTCACTTTGGCATTTATTCTCTGAAGGTAATCAAACTACAAGTAGTCCTTGATTTACGACCACAGTTGAGGGGGGCAGAATTTCCATTGCTAAGTAAGACGGTTGTTAATGCATCATATCTAACTTTGTGACCATTTTGCAGTGCTTGTTAAAGAGAAACATTGCAGTTTGTTAAGTGAATCCCGCAGACATTAAGCAAATCCAGCTTCTCCCATTGACTTTGTATAGGGTCTCCTGCTTCAGCAGGGGTTGGACTAGAACAGGGCTTTTCATCCTTTTCACCACTTTTAGGATAAGGCAACATCTGAGTACCACCAGTCGCCTAGCAAGGTGTAAAAAAAAAAAGTGATGAAGTACAGGTAGTCCTCGACTTACAACAGTTCGCTTAGTGACTGTTCGAAGTTACAATGGCCCTGAAAAGAATGCCCCCCAAACCAGAGCTGAGCAAGACACCTGCCTGCCTGCCTGGCGGTGCTCTTCCTCCTGTCCGAGGTGTTCATTGTGAGCATTTCTGTTGAGGATTGGCAGCAGGGGTGGGGTGGGGGGTATTTGGTTTTTATTCCCCCCTCCCGCAGCAGGTTTTGGTCACTTCAAATGACCCTGGGACAGTGTGACCATCATAAATATGAATCAATTGCCAAGCATCTGAATGTAAATCACAAGACCCTGGAGATGCTGCAACATTGCAGCTGATCGGCGCTTCTTCTGGGCTCAGCAGAAGCTCCAGGATCAGTGCCAAGCTCCAGCTGGAACCTGGCGCTGATTCTGGTGCTTCCGCTGAGCCCTGACAGCCCTGAAGAAGCACTGATCCTGGCAGTTCCGCTGAGCTCTGACAGCCCCAGCACGTCACAACTGTTGTAAGTTCATGCCAGTTGCCAAGCACCCAAATTTTGATCAGGTGACAATGGAGAAGCTGTCATAAATGTGAGGACTGGTCATAAGTCACTTTTTAAGTGCTGTTGTAACTTGAAACAGTTGCTAAATGAATATTTAAGTCGAGGATTATCTGCATGCATGCCCAAAGCAACAGACTTTCTCTTTCCCTGGCCCGCAGCCCCGTTTGCAGAATGATCTCTGAGGAAAAGCAAAAGTTAGAGCAGGGGTAGGCAACCTTGGCTATTTTATGATGCATGGACTTCAACTCCCAGAATTCCTGAACCAGCTGGCTCAGGAATTCTGGGAGTTGAAGTCCATGCGTCATAAAAGAGCCAAGGTTGCCTATCCCTGACTTAGAGAATCTTTCAAAAGTGGCATCAGGTTGACCTGCTCAAGAAACAAATATAACAAGATTTCATTGTTGTTAGGCCAGACATGTCAAACACAAGGCCCGGGGGCCGGATCCGGCCCATGAAATAGTTTCATGTGGTCCATGAAGCCATCCTGAAAACAGGAACGGCCCCCACTGCCTTGGCCCTGGCCCAGAGACCCTCCTTCTGCCAGAGACCCTCAGATCTGTCCCAATCTTGCCCAGGCCCCCACAGGCACCCTTGATGCGAATGATGTAGAGCTGGCCACGCCCACCCAGTAGGCCACACCCACCCTGGCCACACCCACCCAGCCCCCTGAGGGCAACCGCAATGCTGATGTGGCCCTCAATGAAATTGAGTTTGACACCCCTGTTGTAGGCTATAGTCCTCAACGTGCGACAGTTATGGAGTCTGCCCACTAGAATTGTCAGTCGTGATGGTCACAAAGTGGATCATCATGTGGCTGACCCAATTTTAGGAACTCTTTTTCCGCAGCAGTCGTTAAACGACCCCATGGTTTACTGTGGGGTGGTTTTTTTGCCATAGAACTGGAAGTACCTGCCAGTTTTTGGTAAAAACATTGTCAATCACAGGCAGGTAAATGTGAGCTGGTTGCCAGGCACCTGAGTTTTGGTCATGTGATTGTGAGGGGGTGTGGTCCAGCCATCAGAACCTCAGAACCAATTCATAAGCACCTTTTTTTGGGGGGGGGGGTTTCCATTGTAATTTCAATCTGTCGTTAAGCAACTGATTGTTAAGTCAAGGACTATCGGTAGATACAACAACAGAATCTGGAAAGCCTGGCCCAGTTTCTTTCTGTTTCATATTATATTATTCCTAATTTCTCTTTTTCTGACCTGGAATACCCCCAAAGCATCGGCTGCTATGGCACTGTGCAAGGGGGTCCGTCCCCACTGGTCCCGGGCATTAACATCAGCTCCAGCTGTCAAGAGTCTGCGGGCAGCATCTGCGCGAGAGTATCGAGCTGCTAAGTGTAGAGGTGTCTCTCTAAAGTTCTCCATTTGCTTGTCTGTCCAAGAACTCTCCATCTTCAACCCCGAAGAACAAGCCAAGGACATCGGTGGAGTCAGGCCACAAACTGGAAACATAAAAAGCATACAGTAGCGGCCAAAATTGTGGAAACCTTTTGGGAAAAAGTGTATTTTTGAGGTTTGATGGCTAATAACACCACTTTTTTTTTGGAGTAGTACCATAAAATTATATATCAATGGAAAGATAATTTAATCAAGAATGTAATGCAACATAGTTTGTTCAATTATCTGTACTGTATTCTAGGAAAAGGTATCGCTGAATAACCGGAAAAAGGAAGCACAACTTGCTTCGGTTGATATCAGGTAGCTTTCCTTCCTCTGATTGTAGCCAATGAGCATGAGTGTTTAGAGAGCCAATCAGTTGTCAACTTGTTTTGGCAATGAGCCAATCAGATCACAGTAGGATTCAGTTACTGATGTCATGTATTGAAGCTGAGAGGAGGACATTTGTCAGTGTGTTATGTGATCATTTATCAAGTTGGCTGGGTTTTTTTTTCCCTTTCATTTAGTGAGCTTGTAAAACATAATAAAATTAAAGTAATGGTGCAAACAGTTGACTGGTTACCCAGAAAGCGATGCAAAGTAGTATTATTAAGTGAACAAGGCTACAGTTATAAAGAAATTAGAACAAAAAATGGTGGAAACTCAACCAAAGGTGGCACATTTGTACTGTACACTTTTCCCAAAATTTTGGGCCCTGTACATGAAACATTCATAACGACAGGAAGATGGACTGGAGACTAAAACATATGAAGAACAGTTGCACGATTTGGGTTTGGCTAGTCTGGAGAAAAGAAGGACTGGGGGGACACGATAGCAGTCTTCCAGTATTTGAGAGGTTGTCACAAAGAGGAGGGCGTCAACTTATTTTCCAGAGCCCCAGAAGGCAAGACGAGAAGCAATGGATGGAAACTAACCAAGCAGAGAAGCAACCTGGAATTAAGGAGAAACTTCCTAAGAATGAGAAAAATCAACCAGTGGAACAGCTTTGCCTTCAGAAGTTGCGGGTGCTTCAATACTGGAGGATTTTTAAAAAGAGACTGGACAGCCACTTGTCTGAAATGGTATAGGATCTCCTGCTTGAGCAGGGGGATGGACTAGAAGACCTCCAAGGTCCCTTCCAGCTCTATTCTGATTGAATATAACTTGCGTGAAGGATTGGCTATTTTAGCTCGGTTTGCAAACTTTAGCCAAGTTTGAATGATTTTGGAAAGAGAGCATTCTGATTCTGATTGGATCAGATCTCAATCCCTTGAAGTAGACCAGATCAAGAATTTGATTCTATTGTTATAAGGGTATAACAACAGATACCCGAATTTCTCTCTGCTACCTCGTATATTATTGTTTTCTTTCTCATACTTTCCCTTTCCCGAGAATTGTTTCTTATAGGTAGTCCTCAACTTATGACAACATTTGTGCCCCAAATTTTCATTGCTAAATGAAACATTTGTTAAGTGAGTTTTGCCCAATTTTATGACCTTTTTGCCACAGTTGCTAAATGAATCACTGAAGTTGTTAAGTCAATAACACAGCTTTCCCGTTGACTTTTTTTTTTATTATTACATTTATATCCCGCCCTTCTCCGAAGACTCAGGGCGGCTTACAAGCTTAGCAGTAGCCTTCATTCTATGTATATGCCTGCTTGTTAGGGCTTTCACACACACCCCAAGCGGCATTTATTACAAAGTCAGCTTATTGCCCCCAACAATCTGGGTCCTCATTTTACCTACCTGGGAAGGATGGAAGGCTGAGTCAACCTTGAGCCTGGTGGGACTCGAACCTGCACTAATTGCAGGCAGCTGGTGTTACTTAAGGAGGCATTAGCCCTCTGCTCCACCAAGATTTTGCTTATCAGAGGTTTGCAAAAGGTGTTCACGTGATCTCAGGACACTGTGATCGTCACGAATATGAGTCAGTTACCAAGTGTCTGAATTTTGATGAGGTGGCTATGAGGATACTGCAATGGTCATAAGTGTGAAAAATTGTCATAAGTCACTTTATTCAGTGTGGTTGTAACTTCTTGGTATTACTCTTAATTTTTTCTTTTTGAAGCAAAATGATAAACATAAACATTTTTTTTTTACTTTTATCCTTATGAACCCCTTACAGATTTGCCCATTTTTCAGCTCTGTCCCTGATTTTTTCCAACAAAATATGGTCACTGTAGAAAAAGGGGAGGGACGCGGTGGCTCAGTGGGTTAAGACGCTGAGCTTGTCGATCAGAAGGTCGGCAGTTTGGTGGGTCGAATCCCGAGTGCCGTGTAGCAGAGTGAGCGCCTGTTACTTGTCCCAGCTTCTGCCCACCTAGCAGTTTGAAAGCACGTAAAAATGCAAGTAGAAAAATAGGGACCACTCCGGTGGGAAGGTAACAGCGTTCCATGCGCCTTTGGCGTCTAGTCATGCCGGCCACATGACCACGGAGACGTCCTCGGACAAGCGCTGGCTCTTCGGCTTTGAAACGGAGATGAGCACCGGCCCCTAGAGTTGGAAACGACTAGCACGCATGTGTGGGGGAACCTTTACCTTTACCTTTTAGAAAAAGGGGGAAGCAGGCTTCTGACAAGCAAAATCAATGGGGAGAACCCAGATATGTTTAACAGCTGGATGTTTCACATAACAACTGCAGTACTTTGCTTAACCACAATAGCAAAAATGGTCGTAAAATCAGAAGTTTGCAAAAGTTGTTTGTTCACGTGACCTCAGGATACTGCGACCGTCATAAATAGGAGTCAGTTACCAAGTGTCTGAATTTTGATCACGTGATCAAGGAAATGCTGCCACAGTCAAAAGTGTGAAAAATGGTCATAAGTCATTTAACAACCACCCCGCTTAGCAATAGAAATTTTGTTCCCAGTTGTGGTTGCAAGTCAAGGACTGCCTGCATCCTTAACAAGGTATTTCCATGTGAAGCTCAGCCAAAATCCATAAAATTACAAACCACAATATTTGTTTCACATCTAGCTCTAAGCTAAAGTCTAATCATATCATTACTTAGCACGGGGAGTGAACAAAATCATTTGCCTGTCTGGCTATTTGAAGTATAAAAGCTAAACAATTTGTTCTTGAAATTATGCAACTCAGCGGGTGCCAATTTCCTGAGATTTGCCAGCGGCAACAATAACAACAAAATCCAGGCTCAGACCCACCCATTCTAAGCACACACAAACAAACAAACCAAATGTCCCTAGGCAAACAAGGTATGGTTTGATCTCATCTAATTGAACTAGGAGGTGATCCCTATTTTATAGATCTGATCTTATCCCCATTCGATATAAAAAGAAAAGAATTCAAATGTAAACATGATTTTGGGTTTTTTTGATGGAGAAGCAAGTTGACCTTCTTTTTCCTTGGCCACTGAGCAGGAAAATGAAAAATGTAGCTGGCTTTGTCAGATGTATAAAATTATACCTGAAATGCTGGCTTGTTACCACATCATCAGCAAGAGCTGCCACATTTGGCACGCTAGATAACCGTTCAGTTTGCACAACTCTTCCTTTGGTTCCTGAATTCCCTGGGTTTGCCCAATAGGTTGGATCACAAAGGGGTTTGAGCAGTGTCAATCAATCAGAATAGAACTGGAAAGGACCTTGGAGGTCTTCTAATCAAGCCCCCTGTTCAAGCAAGAGACCCTACACCAGGGGTGGGCAACCTTGGCTCTTTTATGACTCGTGGACTTCAACTCCCAGAATTCCTGAGCCAGCATGGCTCAGTTTGGAAACCTCTCTCTTTCCCCTCAGCACAGCTGGCTCAGGAATTCTGGGACTTGAAGTCCACGAGTCATAAAAGAGCCAAGGTTGCCTACCCCTGCCCTACACCATTTCATGGCTGTCCAGTCTTTTCTTAAAAACCTCCAGTGATGGAGCACCCACAATTTCTGGAGGCAAACTGTTCCACTGGTTAATTGTCCTCATGTTTAGGAAGTTTCTCCTTAACTCCAGGTTGCTTCTCTCCTTGACAATTTCTCAACCTTGATCATTTTGAGATGTGTGGACTTCAACTCCCAGAATTCTCCAGGCAGCATGTTCCTAGATCGGGGTATTGTTTACTTCTTGTATTGTTGAACTGGCAAACAAGCTAACAGTAAACAGCCCAATCAAAGAATCTCTAAGATAACCCACCACCACCCACACACCAACACTGAACAGGGCAAGACACCAGAATATAAGTTGACAGCAGCCCACACTCCTTACTAGCACTAATGATGTTACTGTCGTGGTTCCAATAAATGAGACAATTCAAACAAATTGCAGGCATATTATTTATCTAAAAAGTCTTAGTAATGAAACATCGGCACTCATGGAGGGATGCCAGAATCTGAAATCTCCTCCCCCCAAACCCATCATAACACACACACAATCCCTGCCCTTATCTACATGTCATAAATCACATTATCCAATTAGTTTTACATATGAGGTCTCACTTCCCATTCTGTACCCGGGCTTTTGCAATCTTATCACAACTTCTGAGTGATTTCCTCTCTCCCAAATGAAGCAATTAAAGTAACAGGCTGTCTCTTATATTGTCAGTGCAAAAACATGTCAATGTTGGCAGCATTGACAGTTACCTCGTTTGGGTAATGAAACATCTGCAACAAACATCTGCAACATCTCCTTGACTAGTTTCCATCCATTGCTTCTTGACCTGCTTTCAGGTGCTTTGGAGAATAGCTTGACTCCCTCTTCTTTGTGGCAGCCCCAATATCTCAGGGGCTGCCACAAAGAAGAGGGAGCCAAGCTATTCTCCAAAGCACCTGAAAGCAGGACAAGAAGCAACGGATGGAAACTAATCAAGGAGAGAAGCAACCTAGAACTAAGGAGAAATTTCCTGACAGTTAGAACAATTGATCAGTGGAACAACCTGCCTCCAGAAGCTGTGAATGCTCCAACACTGGAGGTTTTTAAGAAGAGACTGGACAGCCATTTGTCCGAAATGGTATAGGTTTTCCTGCCTGAGCAAGGGGTTGGACTAGATGACCTCCAAGTCCCTTCCAACTTTATTATTATTATTATTATTATTATTATTATTATTATTATTATTATTATTATTATTATTATTGTTGTTGTTGTTGTTGTTGTTTTTGTTGTTGTTGTTGTTTTTGTTGTTGTTGTTGTTGTTGTTTTGTTGTTGTTTTGTTGTTGTTGTTATTGTTATTATTATTATTATTAAAATGATTTCACCTTTCCTTGGCTTTACAGACCAAGGAAAGGCTATAAGCGTGAGAACTGATTGCAAAATTATTATTTGGGGGGGAGGTTTCCCACCATTGAAACTTTTATTATTATTATTATTATTATTATTATTATTATTATTATTAAAACAATCCAGCTCTGAGAGCACCAAGCACTTCTCATTTCAACCCTGAGCTCCATTGAATTAGCTTTCTTCTTTTACCTGGTTCTTGATGTCTGCTTGCTTTTTGCCTAGTCTCCTTCCTCAGATTTGGGACCGAGACATTGCCCAACATCTGGGTTTTCGGTCTCACGGGGCCTTGATCTGAGATACGGACGGAATCAAGATCCTCCTGCACAAAAGGGATGATTGTAAAGAGAAGAGCACCCCAAAAAACATCTGTGGCATGGACGTTTCCACAACCTCTTCATCCAGCATAAATACCTTTACATCTTTGGGATTCAAAGACTCGTCGAAATGGGGGTTGGAGAAGGTGTCATGATCTTCTGCAAATTCGGTACTGAGTTTCGTTGGCCTACGGTCGTAAGGAGAGAGCAAAAGAAAGTGAGAAGAAAGACTGTTATTTTACGACGGCCAGAATGGTTCTCACATAGCAGAGCAGTTGCCTGGAGCAACAAAGGCCGAAGGGTGGCCCAAAAAATCTGCAAAAAAAGATCTCTAAATCCTGTGATTTCCACAGAGCCCCTAAATCTGCTTGCTGCCTGCAGATATAATGCAGAATATCGGAAGAAAAATTCCAATATTTTAGTCAGCTTTCATACATGGAATGGGATCAGCACCATCTATCTGTCTCAGTTTAGAACAGTGTTTTTCAGTCTGGTCAGTCAATCAATCAATCAGAAGGGAGCTGCAAGGGACATTGAAGGTCTTCCAGTCCAACCCTGCCCAAGCAAGAGACCCTAGGCAACCTTGGCTCTTTTATGACTCGTGGACTTCAACTCCCAGAATTCCTGAGCCAGCATGGCTCAGCTTGGAAACCTCTCCCTTTCCCCTCAGCATGGCTGGCTGAGGAATTCTGGGACTTGAAGTCCACGAGTCATGAAAGAGCCAAGGTTGCCTACCCCTGCCCTATACCATTTCAGACAGATGGCTGTCCAGTCTGTTCTTAAAAACCTCTAGTGATGAAGCACCCACAACATCTGAAGACAAAGCTATTCCTGGGGAATTCTGGGAGTTGAAGTTCACATGTCTTCAAATGGCCAAGGTTGAGAAACCCTGGATTAGAAGATTTGAAGCCTCCTTAATCTAAGCCAGATCAACTTCAAACACTAGGAGTCCTTTCCATCAGGGTTACTGGAGACTCTTCCAGCGGAAATTGCTCAGATCTGAATCTGGGAAACTCTTAAAGCATCTTTGATGCCTCTTCTATTTTTCTTCCACCATCAAAAAGTAGAAATACCAATAGGTTGTTTGTAAACAAACCCTGCATAAGGGACAACTTGATCAGGCCCTGATTTTTTTTGAAAACGTGTTTGCAATGAGGTGTCTATTATTTCATTCCTTCCGGAAAAAAAGTGTTCACTTTCTTCTTTAAATACCAGAAATATTAAGTCATTCGTGGTAGCTTTATTGTTTGCCACTATTAAATTAATTATTTGGGTTCTGCCTTCCCCAGAGAGATGTTTTCCAGCTGATATTGAGCAGACTTATTATAGGACTTAATAGTCCAACCATGTGGGTGGCTGTGATTTGGGAGTCAAACTGCAAATGTGGTTAATTTTAAATGGAAAAAAAATAATACTTTGCATGTTCTCAGCCTGCCCAGCTGAGTAGAAACAGTGGAAGTAAATGAATTTATATCTGATCTGGAAAATATAGGTAGTCCTCGACTTACAACAGTTCATTTAATGACCGTTCAGAGTTACAACAGCACTGAAAAAAGTGACTTACTGTATGACCATTTTTCACACTTATGACTTTTGTAGCATCCCCATGGTCACGTGATCAAAATTCAGATTCTTGGCAACTGACTCTTACTTATGACCGTTGCTGTGTCCCAGGGTCATGTGATCACTTTTTGACCGGCAAAGTCAATGGGGAAGCCTGATTCACTTAACAACTGTGGCAAGGAAGGTTGTAAAATGGGGCAAAACTCACTTCAACAAATCTCTTACTTAACAGCAGTACCTGTATTGGTTATTACTTGAATGGAAAACGAACAAGAAATTGCAATCTGGTGCAATTTTTTAAAAAACCACAAGGGGGCAATATAGCCACAATCCTAGCTAAGGCCAGACAGGAAACATACCAGATTAGAAAATTTTAGGTTGTTGTAAAAGCTACATTAAGTCATTCCTTTGATAGCCTGAGGAGCCAGTGAGGGTCTCTTATGAGCTTCTTGCTCCACCCACTATCCAGCTGCGGGCTTTGCTGTCTATTATTTGATTATTCCCTAGGCCAGGGGTGTCCAATCTTGTCAACTTTAAGACTTGTGGACTTCAACTCCCAGAATTCCTCAGCCAGCATGACTCCCTGGGGATTTCTGAGAATTGAGGTCCATGAGTCTTAAAATTACCAAGGCTGGACACCCCTGCCCTAGGCAGCACTTCTTGGTCCATTGTTCCAAGGCCATTCCCACCTACTTTTACAGCCACTGCCTTACGGATGTCAAGAAGACATGGACACATGTCTAAAGTCACCAGGACTTGCATTCAGTTGGAGGGAAACTTTGAATTACAGGTGAATCTCAAATTGTGATCACTCATTCAGCAACCAGTCAAACTTCTGACGATGTTGAAGGAGGTGGACTTACACCCTCCTTTCAGCTATTACAGCATCCCCACGGCAATGTGATTGTGATTCAGGCTCTAGGTGCCCAACTTGCAATTATAACACTGCACATAGTTACAATTACAGATGCGGTCACATGGTTACAATTTTCCCCTGGCTTCCAACAAGCCAAGACAATGGGGAGGCTGACAGGAAATCGGAAGTCGCAGTCACAATATGTCCTCGCTTAACAACCTTAACGACGGCGCTACTCGATGCAGTCATGAGACGTCATGGTTCACAACTGTGTAACTTAGCAAAGTCTATGGAGATTCTCAGTCATTCAGGTCATAGTTATCCCAAAGATGCTTTTTCAGAAGGCAACTGGACTTTCCTGTTTTTCTTTGAAGACATTTCGCTTCTCATCCAAGAAGCTTTTTCAGCTCTGACTGCATGGGGGGGGGGGGAAATGGAAGGATTTATACTCCTTGCAGACAGCTAGCCATTTGCATTCTTTTAGAGAGTTGTTGATGCCACCTGGAGGTTTATCTGTGTTGTCTGGGTCACCTGAGTAGTGCAAATGGATGTGGAGCCTTCGTGGAGGGATCCGACATTCTCTATCTCTAATCTACAACACAGTCCTTTCAACAGTTCCAAGAAGGCTGCACACCCATTTGCCCTACCCAGGTGACCCTGAGGACACAGTTAAACCTCACAAGTGGCTTCAGGGGCTCTCTAAAAGAATGCAAATGACCAGCTGTCTGCAAGAGATATAAATCCTTCCATTCCCTGCCATCCAGTCAGAGCTGAAGAAGCTTCTTGGATGAGAAACGAAATGTCTTCAAACAGAAAAATAACAACAAGAAAGTCGAGTTGAAAAAGCATCTTTGGGATACGTTAGCAATGGCAAATCTGGTCCCAATTGCTGTCGTAACCTAAGGAATGCCTCTGCTCCAGTCAAAGCAAAGCCTCCGCTCCACTTCTCAATACTCACTTCAGTCTGATTGCATCTTCACCCACCGGATCCCTCCGACAGCGACGGCGCTTCTT
Source organism: Daboia siamensis (assembly GCA_024449315.1). NCBI lineage: Eukaryota > Metazoa > Chordata > Lepidosauria > Squamata > Viperidae > Daboia > Daboia siamensis. Next base: position 77,546 of record JAKJMR010018505.1, on the reverse strand, counting down.
GCCTTGGCGTGGTGCAAATCCTGGTGGGAGCCAAAGAGATCCATGCTCCCGATGCTGAGGTCGACGGATCCTCCACACCCCGATAAAGATAGCCAGAGCCAGCACGAGCGCCCCAACACCCACACAATAAATGAGGGGCCCAGAAAAATGGGAGATGGAGGCTTTGGGATCTGGTTGCGGAAAAAGGAAGACTGTCAAACGTACACCTCATTCTCTTCCTTGCTGCCTCCATTTTTGAACCCATCTACCCTGCAGTCTTTAGACCAGTTTCATATCAGTTCAAAGCTTCCCCTTCTCAAGCCAAGAATTTGGGTTTGATGGACATGCCGAGAATTCCCTGTCAAATATCCTTGTTGACTTTCCACATATAATGAAACACCTGTGCAGATAGTCCTCAGATAACAATCTTAACATAATGTCCCTGTTGTGACTCTGGGCCAGTCCCTCTCTCTCAGCCCAATCCACCTCACAGGATTGTTGTTGTGGGGAAAATAGGAGGAGGAAGGTATGTTGGATATGTGTGCAGCCTTGAGTTAATTGTGTTATCTATCTATCTATCTATCTATCTATCTATCTATCTATCTATCTATCTATCTATCTATCTATCTATCTATCTATCTATCTCACTGGTTCCCAACCTTTTCTGTACCCCATGCCCCTAGAACACTTCTGATATATTCTTGCACTCTGTCGCTCAGAAATTCCTATTAATGTTCCTACATACCATTTTCGACAGCTTCAAGCCAGGCTGCGACCACTTGGTGAGGGATCAGGGATGACAAAATCCCTTTGGCCATCAAAGAGCCCAAAAGGTTCAGGGCAGATGTGGCAGATGTGGGGCACTGCCCTTGGCACGAACTCCCTTCCACAACCAGAAAGATGGTATACCTGGAATCAAAGGAGAAACAAAGGTGGCTGATAGGTAGAGTGACCATATTTTCCTGGAATTACTTCCATCCATCACCCAAATGCCTGTCCTTCCGACTACTGGAGCACCCAGAGCAATGGAGTTTTTATATATATATATATATATATATATATATATATAT
>JAKJMR010018505.1:49104-76397 GCA_024449315.1 Daboia siamensis | reverse complement strand
TGTGTGTGTGTGTGTGTGTGTGTGTGTGTGTGTGTGTGTGTGTGTATATGTATGTATGTGTATATATATATATATATATATATGTGTATATATATATATATATATATGTGTGTGTGTGTGTGTGTGTGTGTGTATACATATATATATATATATATATATATATATGTATATATATATTTGAATTTATATACCGCCCTATTCCCATAGGACTCAGGGCAGTTTACAGGGAAAATTAAAAGTTAAAATACATCACATACAATTAAAAATGATTAAAACTAAGATTAAATTAATCCCTGAACTTAACTAAAACCCCATTAATTAAATAATTAAAACCCCTCAGTCTGGGCCAGACAACTCAAAAAACCAAGTTTTCAAGTCCCTACGAAATGAGCGAAGGTCGGGGGCGGTTCTAAGCTCCGTGGGAAGCTGGTTTCAAAGGGCCGGCACACCCACAGAGAACGCCCTTCCCCTGGGAGTAACCCGCCGGTACCTTAACCGGCGGTACCCTAAGAAGGCCCTCCCTGTGGGAGCGCACAGGACGATGGGAAGTTGATGCCGGCAGCAGGTGTTCCCTTAGATAATCCGGACCGTGTTCCGAGAAGATTTCTGTAGGCTGATAGGCAACGCTTGCCTCCCCACAGAGATGAAGTTTTGTCATATTTTGCAGAACTTGGAGAACCTTATAAAGATTTATCTGTGTATAAAAAGCATTGCTCTTTATAAAGGATTGAGAATGATGAGATCCTGAAAGGAAGGTTGACATGAACTTTATCATAATCGCATCTAGCTAGGACCTAAGGACATGGTTTGATCGAACATCCATGCAAGTATTTCATGATGTTCTGCATTATAACAAGGCTGAAACTATATGAACTTGTTTCTGATCTGCTTCAATATAATTCAGTGTTTCCCAACCTCAAGAACTTTAGGATGTGTGGCTTTCTTTTGTATGATGCCAGCATCATATGGACAAGAAGCAATAGATGGAAACCAATCAAGGAGAGAAGCAACCTGGAATTAAGGAGAAACTTCCTAACAGTGAGGACAATTAACCAGTGGAACAGCTTTGCCTTCAGAGGTAGTGGGTGCTTCATCACTGGAGGCTTTTAGGAACAGACTAGACATTCACCTGTCTGAACCAGTATAGGATCTCCTGCTTGAGCAGGGGGTTGGACTAGAAGACCTCCAAGGTCCCTTCCAGCTCTATTTTCACTGGCTGATATTTAATTTTTCAGCTACAAGTAGATCTCACTTACCAACTTCCTCATTTAATGACTGTTCAGTTGCAATGGTGGAAACCGCCCCCCCCCCCAAAATAATAATTTTGCAATCAGTTCTCACACTTACAGCCTTTCCTTGGTCTGTAAAGCCAAGGAAAGGTGAAGTCATTTTAACAACAACAACAACAACAACAACAACAATAATAATAATAAAGTTGGAAGGGACCTTGGAGGTCATCTAGTCCAACCCCCTGCTCAGGCAGGAAACCCTATACCATTTCAGACAAATGGCTGTCCAGTCTCTTCTTAAAAACTTCCACTGTTGCAGCATTCTCCGCTTCTGGAGGCAGGTTGTTCCACTGGTTAATTGTTCTAACTGTGAGGAAGTTTCTCCTTAGTTCTAGGTTGCTTCTCTCCTTGGTTAGTTTCCACCCGTTGCTTCTTGTCCTGCTTTCAGGTGCTTTGGAAAATAGCTTGACTCCCTGTAAGCACAGGGAGTTTTGGTTTCACTTAGCAGCCACTTCACCTAATGAATGAGTTGCAGGTCTTCATTGTGGTCACTAAATGAGGACTACCTGTAAAAAAAATTCTTTAAGTGGCAGGCATCCCGAGGGAGTTTAGGATAAAGACATCAAATAAGAGAAATAAGAGAATTCATCCTACCCGACGGTCTCTGCTAACTCTTTTGTCCGAATTCCTGTCCAGTTGCTCTGGCTCCCCAGCTCTTCCTTCCCTGTGTAAGGGTAAATCCGCTCCCGTTGCTGACGGTCCTGTTGAATTCGTAGCTCTGCCCGTGTAGCAACGACCAGGGAACGCAGGAGCTCCGGCACACTCTCCCGGGAAAGCAGGACCACCAGCGCCAACGCGGACTCTGCCGGTGGAACAGAAGAGGCGCAGTCCCCACCATCCCAACCACAGGATGCCGAGTGGCAGCCTCTGTCGCAGTGTCCGTCCGAGAAGCGGTCCCAACAATATCGCGCGTAGGAAGGGCTGAGGAGAAGGGGTCCTTAATGGGGCGCGCACTGGGCAAAGACAGACATACATTCTTTCCGTTCCCTCCTCTACAACCCGGCAAGGAGGCAGTGGGGGCTGCAGGACAGGAGCTGGGGTGGTGATGGTGGTCTGGGACCCCTTCCGTAGAAAGAGCAGGAAGAACCCCCAACACAGTGAGCCCTTGACTCACAACCACAGTGGAGCCCCACATTCCCATTGTTAAGCAAGACCCCTAAATGATTGTACCCCGCTTTACTATCTGTTTAGCCACCGTTGTTAAGCAAACCCCTGCAGTCGTTAACTGAGTCATGTGGCCATCAAGTGAACCTGGCTTCTCCCCTTCACTTTGCTTGATGGAAGCCAGCTGGGAAGGTTGCAAATGGCGATCATATGGCCCCAGGACAGTGCAATTGTCATAAACATAGGCCAGTCGCCAGGTGCCCGGATTTTTGATCATGTGACCATGGCGACGCTACGACAGTTGTAATGGTGAAAACAGTCGTAAGTCACTTTTTTTCAGTGTGGTTGTAACTTTGAATGGTCACTAAACAAATGGTTGTAAGCCCAGGACTCAGAAGGAACAGCTTTATAACTGTCAAAGTAAAAGAAGGGGGACTCATATCAAAGGAGAGGAAGAAAAACATTTTAGCATCAGAGACAAGACTAGGTGGGTGGGTGGTTGAAGGCAGGAAAGATGGGCCAGCAAGGTCTACAAGGGATGACCCTATCCTTTCCCCCTGCTTTTGGGGAGTGGGAGTGGGCCAGGCTATGTGATTTAGGGGTTTTACTTAACCAGCTGATTTTTGCAGCAATGACCATCCGGGGGCTCCTGGGATTGCAAGAAAGAAGTTTGGGGACATAGTCCTAAAGTCTGAAGGCTGCCCCCTTGTGTTCTAAAATGGGTTAACAGCAACAGGGTCACAAACAGCAAAACTGATTCTCAGCGGTTAAAGATTGTCAACTAGAAAACTGACAGTCTGGGTTCGAGACCCAGTAACCGCACGATGGGGGTGAGCTCCTGTTCCTTGCCTCAGCTCCTGCCCGCCTAGTAGTTGGAAAGCATGAAAATGCAAGTAGATTAATAGGTACCATTTTGGTGGGAAGGCCACAGCATTCCGTGCGCCTCCGGCATACAGCCATGTCGGCCACATGACCACGGAAGAAATTTTTGGACAACGCAGAAACGGAGATGAACAACCTGCCCTAGAGCTGGACATGTCTGGACAGGGAAAGCTTTAACTTTACCTTTACACAGCACCAGTGTGTGCAATGCTTTGTTTCCTGCTATGCAGCTACCCACCTACCCCCCCAATTCATGGTACCATCTGGGGAAAACTCACTTGCACTCCTTCTGTGGGACGCAGTCAAATCCATCGTAAAGGCACTCCTCATTGTCACAAGAGGGCTGGCAGTGCCCATCTCGGAAAACCCGCTGGCACAGGTCGTGCTTCAGGCAGTTCTTCCAAGGATCGAGCAACCCCAGGGCACAATCTCCCCCATCCCAGCTGGTCTCCGGAGAGCTGCAGATCCGGTCACAGTGGGCATCTCCTGCCAAGGATGGGCACCTGGAGAGCATGGTGGCATTGGCGGCAGGGCAGGGGGCTGAGGAACATGGAGGCAGGTGGCAGTCTAGCCCAGAGAAGCCTTCCTTGCAGAGACATCGAAGTCCAGTTGGGCGGGCAATGCAAGTTCCTCCATTGCGACAGTAGGAGGACCCACAAGATGGTGCGGGCAGATCACAAGTCGATCCATCATATCCCTGGGGTAGAGGAGATCCTTTCTCAGTCTTGTTTGATTATTTTCATTCAAGTCACTGGCAACAGGGTGGCACCTCAGAATTTTTCCCATTTAGCTCTTGGTGGGGGGATGCAGAAGCAACCTTATGCTAGATCAGATCCTTGGGCCGTTCAACCAAAGAACATCCCATCTTCTTACCAAACATTTACTCAGCATTCCCTAAGCTTAGACCTCTGTCTGGGTGATGAAATCTCAAAATGAAATTTGACATAGAGAAAAGCAAGATCTTACACTTAGGCAAGAAAAACCCAAAGTACAGGTACTGTACAGACTAGGTGAAACCTAGCTCAATAGTAGCAAGTAGCTGAAAGAGGGATCTCGGAACCTTAGTAGACAACTATGAGCCAGCAGTGTGCTGCAGCAACCCAAAAAGCCAATGCAATCCTAGGTTGCATTAGCAGAGGAATAGAATCAAGATCACGCAAAGTCTTAGTATCACTTTATAAAGCCCTAAAGACCACCCTTAAAATATTGCATCCAGTTTGGATCACCCCCAATACAAAAAAAGATGTTGAGATTTTGGAAAGAGTTCAGAGAGGAGCAACAAAGGATGATTAGGGGGCTGGAAGCTAATACACACGAAGAACGATTGCAGGAACTGGGTATACCTAGTCTAGTGAAAAGAAGGGCCAGGGGTGACATGATAGTAGTCTTCCAATACCTGAAGGGCTGCCACAAGGAAGAGGGGGCCAACTTATTTAACCAAAGCACCAGAAGGCCAAACAAGAAACAATGGATGCAAACTAATCAAGGAGAGAAGCAATTTGGAACTAAGGAGAAAATTCCTAATGGTGAGAACAATCAATCAGTGGAACAAATTGCCTTTGGGAGTTGTGGGTGTCCCATCAATGGAGGCTTGTAAGAAGAGACAGGACAGCCATCCGTCAGAAATAATATAGGTCTCCTGCATGAACACAGGGTTCAACTAGATCAGACAGGTCAAACACAAGGCCCGGGGGCCGGATCCGGCCCGCGAAGTGGTTTCATGCGGCCCGTGAAGCCATCCTGGAAACAGTGAAGGAACGGCCTCCACTGCCTTGGCCCTGGCCCAGAGACCCTCCTCCTGCCAGAGACCCCCAGATCTGTCCCACTCCTGCCCAGGCCCCCATAGGCACCCTTGATGTGAACGATGTACAGCTGGCCACACCCACCCAGTAGGCCATATGCACTCTAGCCACACCTACCCAGTAGGCCACGCCCACCCCGGCCATACCCACCCAGCCCCCCTGAGGGCAACCGCAATGCTGATGCGGCCCTCAATGAAATTGAGTTTGACACCCCTGAACTAGATCAAGGCTTTTCAACTTTTTCACCCATATGGCAACATCCGAGTACCACCAGTCACCTAGCTCCAGACATCTCTCGCTTAGGCTTGTGCGGTGCTGCCACCGGTTCAGCTCATTCCCCTCCCCCGCTATTACTTCTCTAGGATGGTCACGTACCACCTGCCAGGTGCCCATGTACCACAGGTAGTATCCATACCACTGGTTGAAAACCCCTGGACTAGATGACTTCTATGATCCCTTCCAACTCTGTTACTACTATTGTTACTGTTATTGATGAGCAGCTGCCATCATTCCCAGTCAGCACAGATGTGAGACTGTGTGACTAGGAAAGTAGGGAACTGGAGTCCAAAATATTTAGTAGGCATCTGGTGAAGCTTCTTCTGAGAAAGTAGTCCTTCCCAGTTCTGTGTGTCCAATGGCCTCCAACCTTGTCTTTTCAAGAGTTTGTTTGTTTCACCTCCCTCCTTCCATGGTTTCGCTTGTTAATCTCCATCTGGTCCTTAGTGTTAATTAACAAAAGTTTCATTAAGGTAAAGCTAAAGGTTCCCCCACACATGCTAGTCGTTTCCGACTCTAGGGGCCGCTGCTCATCTCCGTTTCATGGCCGAAGAGCCAGCGCTTGTCCGAGGACGTCTCTGTGGTCATGTGGCCGGCATGACCAGATGCCAAAGGCGCACAGAACGCTGTTACCTTCCCACCGGAGTGGTCCCTATTTTTCTACTTGCATTTTTACGTGCTTTCGAACTGCTAGGTTGGCAGAAGCTGGGACGAGTAACAGGCGCTCACTCTGTTATGCGGCACTCGGGATTCGACCCGCCAAACTGCCGACCTTCTGATTGACAAGCTCAGCATCCTAACCCACTGAGCCACCAGCAGAATTAGCCATGATTTATATCCGTCTGGGTAAGGATGAAACCTGGACTGTTTTGTTTGAGCAAAAGGATGCTAGAAAATACTCTAAGAGCTACTGACATGGTCCACACAACATGCTTAACCTTAAACCCAGATTATCCAAACAGCATAGCTGTGTTCATGTCCACATTATGCTGAAACAAATATTGTAAATCTGTTTGGCATTCTTGCATGATGTCTTATGAGATTTTGGAATTTTAAGAGATTTCATTGATTTATTTCTCAGTGATTGACTGGGCCTCTGGCAAGCTTGATGACTGAAAAGTTACTAACTTTTGTATTCAACTTTAACCTACTCCACCATCTAACTTGACATAATAAGAGAGTTGGAAAAGTGTCAAGCATGAGACCCTAACCCATTTCAGGCAAATGGCTTTCTAAACTCTTCCTGGAAACCTCCAGTGATGGAGCACTCACAACGTCTGGAGGCCAATCGTCCCAATGATTAATTGTTCTCACTATCAGGAAATTTCTCCACAGTTCTAGCTTTCCTTCGTAGGTTTCCATCCATTGTGTCTTGTCCTGCTTTCAGATGCTTTGGAGAATAGCTTGATTGCCTCTTCTTTGTGGCAGCATCTCAAATATTGGAAGACTTTTGCTTTCAAATCCTACTTTTTTTGGGGGGGCTCAACCCCTTTCATACCTGTGGACAATGGCAGATGAATTCAAGAGAGTTCTTGGGCAGCAGGCTACAGCGTCCACCATTAAGGCAAGGATTTGATTGGCAGCTATCAATCAAAGAGTCACACAGACGTCCTAGAGGGAAGAAGAAACACAGTCCCAAGGAGGACAGAGTTCATTTTCATTTTCACCTGAGTTGGTTTTTTTTCTTTGCAATCTGCCAGCAATGTCCCTTTTTTTTTTGTGAAACCTGCGGCAATTGGATCTTAGCAGTTTCTGCCACAAGGTGAGTTCCTGATGATTTGTAGGCAGCTCTCAACATAAGACCAGAATGGATCCCAAATTTTGGTTGCTAAGCAACATAGTCATTAGGTGACTTTTTGCCTCATTTTAGGACATTTCGTGCCACAATTGCGAGGTGAAATCACTGCAGTTGTTGAATTAGTAACACGGTTATTAAGTGAATCTGGCTTCCCCATGGACTTTGCTGGTCATAAGCTAGCAAAAGGTGATCATGTGACCCCAGGACATGTCAACCGTCATAAATATGAGCCAGTTGCCAAGAGTCCAAATTTTGATCACGTGACTTTGTTGATGCTTTAGCAGTTGTAAGTGTGAAAAATGGTCATAGGTTACTCTTTTCAGTGTTGTTGTAACTTTTAAGGATCACTAAACGAATGATTACAAGTCAAGGATTACTTGTATTAACTTTCTGCTTTGACAATATACAACAAACACAGCTGAAATTTGGCACACAGTTATTATGGGAATCAATATTATTTTGGGTGAAAAAGTACAGGTAAACCTTGACTTACAATCATGATGGAGCCAGCCTATCACGGACACATAAGTTGTGACAGTCGTAAAGCAGGTCACCCACGTGACTGACCTGATTTTATCACTTTTTTTGTGGCAGTTGTCAAGCAAAGACCACAGTCATGAAGCAAACACCACATTCTTCAAGGGAGAACCGGAGTCATCAAGTGCTCATCATTGTTCGGTAGGGGCCAGTTTTGCCAAAAGACTGGAGCCGTGTTGGCACATGGTTAGAATGCAGTATTGCAGGCTGACTCTGCCAACTGCCAGCAGTTCAATTCTGACTGGCTCAAGGTGGAATCAGCCTTTCATCCTTCCAAGGTCAATAAAATGAGGACCCAGATTGTTTTGGGGGTGGGGTGGCGATATGTTGACTCTGTACACCGCTTAGAGAGGGCTATTAAAAAACTTTGAAGCAGTATATAAATTAAGTGCTAAGTGCTAAATGCCACTTTTGGCAAAACTATTGTAAAATGCAGTCATGTGACCGCAGGGCACTGCAAATGGTCATAAATGTGAGGAGGCTACTGAGCTCTCTCACTTCTGTTTCTCACTTCTCTCTCTTTTAAGAGCTGTGGTGGTGCAATGGTTAGAATGCCATATTGCAGGCTAATTCTGCTGACTGCCAGCAGTTCGATTCTGATCGGCTCAAAGCTGACTCAGCCTTTCATCCTTCCAAGATCGATAAAGTGAGAATTCAGATTCTTGAGGGACAATAATTTGACTCTGTAAACTGCTTAGAGAGGGCTGTAAAGCACTGTGAAGTAGTATATAGGTCTAAGTGCTGTTGCTATAGTACTATTACCTTACCTGAATATCCAGGGTTGCAGAGACATTGGAAACCATGTTCACCAGATTGGCAGCTCTGGGACCCGGGCCGGTGGCAAGGCTGGGAGAAGCAGGCATCCACCACCCCCTGACACCTCTCTCCCACATATCCAGGGGGGCAGATGCACAAAAACCCCTCAGGCTGAGCCACGCAGGTCCCGCCATAGTAGCAGGGGGGGCTGGCTAGAGAGCAGGGATCCAGGTGACAATTGGGTCCTGGAAGGACAAAAAGAACGGTCAGACTGCTCTGTCCTTCGTCCACACACTCAACCTCACTAGCTTTCATTTTGCTTTAGGCAAAAGGTCCTTACAGTTGAAATGATGAGAGGCTGGGTTGGGAGAAGCAGTGTGGGTCCAAATTTGCAGCACAGTTGTGTGATCCAGCACAAAGAATGACTCTGATCCAGTGTCTCTCAACCTCAGCCACTTTAAGCCATGTGGACTTCAACTCCCAGAATTCCTCAGCTAGGGAATTCTGGGAGTTGAAGTCCACACGGCTTAAAGCGGCTGAGGCTGAGAGACACTGCTCTGATCACTCCAATGAATCACTGTGGATGGATACAAAATAATTGTAGCCATAACAGTTCGACTATTGGCGATATATCCCCACAGAGGGATATATCGTATTTTGGGGGGCACACCCCATTTTCCTTGGGCTGACATGGCAGCTCCTTCCCAGCAACATTTGCCATGTAGGGCCATAGAATTTATTATTTCAGTGTGGGATGTTCCACCTGGGACTTGCCCCCCCCCCTCCAAGCTTTCTGCCACTTTGATTGTTCCTGGCTGTGTGTGTGTTGCTCAGGTCTACACAGTTCTCCCCCTCACCTTTGGTTCCTGCTGGACATAAGCATTGAAAACCGTCTATCGTCTTGGTACAGCTTCCTCCATTTAGGCACTTTTGTGTTGGCGGGCACTGGAAGGAGAAGAGTTGTCAGCAGATTCGTCACTATTGTATTACAAATGAAAAGGTCACCAAGAGGTGATCTTCTCACTTCATTTTTTTTTGGGGGGGGGGGGAATTTAGAGTTTACTGCAGCATAGCAATGGTCATCTCTGCTCCAAAGAATGCCTCAGTTGGTTGCTGATTTCACTACAAGCAGTTAGATCACAGTATGTGTAGTCCCTGACTTATGACTGATCGCTTAGTGACTGAATTGTGATGGATTCCCTGGAGCTTTTTACGACGCAGTTTCTGAGTTCTGGTGGCCACCCCCGCATGGTGATTGCATTTTGGGCACTTGGCAACCAGCCCACTTTTACAGCCATTTGCACTGTTCTGTGGTCACAAGATCATGATTTACAGGGTTTTTTTGGGCAGAAATCAGGATTCACCTCCGATTTCTGGCAAAAAGTGCCCACTGGGGAAAATGGATTTGATTTATAACAGCAATGTTCACTTAATGACCGCTGCAAAAAAAAGTCATAAAATCAGGCATGTTCACCAGGTGACCCATTTAACAACTGCCATAACTTACAAGTACAAGTCCAGGCTTATCTATAGTCATAAGTTGAGGACTATCTATAAGCAAGCTGTGCCTTTTGCTATACAGGTACTCCTCGACTTACAACAGTTCATTTAGTGATGGTTCAAAGTTACAACCATACTGGAATAATGACGTGACCATTTTTCACACTTATCACCACTGCAGCATCCCCATGGTCACGTGATCAAAATTGGCAACTGACTCATATTTATGACCGTTGCAGTGTCCCGGGGTCATATGATTCCCCTTTTGCTAACTTAACAACTGCAGAGATTCACTTAACAAGTGAGGCAAGAAAGCTCGTAAAATGGGGCAAAATTCACTTAACAAATGTTTAACTTAGCAACAGAAATTTTAGGCTCAATTGCAGTCGTAAGTCGAGGACTACCTGTAGTAGTAATAAAACCTGAGAACCCCTGACCTGGGACTGCACTATTTAAGCAAACAAGTCCAATTCACTTGTATCACTTACAGAAATCTTGTCAGCTTCTCCAAGAACACGTCCAGCCACGGGGATCCCTTTTCCTTTATTGTTCGATTCCTGTGTTGAACTGATCTTAGGATTCAGATGTTTTACCTAAAATTTAAGCCAAATTGAGCAAGACGAACGACTGGCAAGGCAATCAAGTCAAAAACGAGGACTGAAAAATGAGGAAGTGGATGTGCTCCCGGGGTGGAACAGAGCAGTAACACCACCAGCCTGTGCATTTTTAAACGGCAGCTGGCTTTGCAGGTCGACATCAAAGGTCCTTGAATGGATTTCCATGCAATGGCATTTTCTCTGCTCATTCCTGAAGGGGCAACTACTGTTAAAAGGGATTTCCACACACACCCAACCTCTGATCGGTTACATTCCCTCCTTGAGAGTTTAGATTAGATTGGATAACCTTTACTGTCTTTTTTTTTCTTTTACTGTGGGCACAACGGCACACATTAAAAATGAAATTTAGTCGCTCGCTCTCAGAGTGTTTCAAGGACCTGTCACAGTGATGGGGAAGCTATGGCACGTGTGTCAGAAGTGACACATTACCTTTTTGGGTGGACGTGCCGACGATCACCAAACAGCCAACGACGTTTCTCAAAAGCACCTTCTCATGCGATTTTTGGAGGCTGTGTGGGCTGTGGGAGAATGGGGTGCACTCCCGAGCCTCTGAAAATTATGTGAGAATGGGGCATGGCTTTGCACAATTTTTGGAGGCTGCGGAGGCCACGTGAAAATGGGGTGTGGTCCAGCACAGCCTTCAGACCCTCCAGAATTTGTGCGAGACGACCGTGTTCTATATGCAACTTCCAGAGCCCTGAAAATGGATTTGTCTTAGCTATATGTCATTCTTGTAATTGTTTGATATTTCTTTATGTAGTACATAACACCACAGCTGTATTTTTAAAAAAAAAATAAATGAATTTGTTAATAATAATAATAATAATAATAATAATAATAATAATAATAATAATAATAAATTGGAAGGGATCTTGGAGGTTATCTGCTCAGGCAGAAAACCCTATACAATTTCAGACAAATGGCTGTCCAGTTTCTTCTTAAATACTTCCAGTGTTGGAGCATTCACCACTTCTGGAGGCACGTTGTTCCACTGGTTAATTGTTCTAACTGTCAGGAAGTTTCTCCTTAGTTCTAGGTTGCTTCTCTCCTTGACTAGTTTCCATCCGTTGCTTCTTGTCCTGCTTTCAGGTGCTTTGGAGAATAGCTTGACTCCCTCTTCTTTGTGGCAGCCCCTGAGATATTGGAGCACTGCTATCATGTCACCCCTCGCCCTTCTCTTCGTTAAATTACACATACCCAATTCCAGCAACCGTTCCCTATATGTTTTAGCCTCCAGTCCCCCAATCATCTTTGCTGCTCTTCTCTGTACTTTTTCTAGAATCTCAACATCTTTTTTACATCGTGGTGACCAAAACTGGATGCAGTATTCCAGGTGTGGTCTTACCAAAGCATTGTAAAGTGGTATTACCACTTCACATGATCTTGATTCTATCCCTCTGTTAATGCAGCCTAGCACTGTGTTGGCTTTTTTGGCAGCTGCAGCACACTGCTGGCTCATATTGAAGTGATTGTCCACTAGGACTCCAAGATCCCTCTCACAGTTACTATTATTGAGCAAGGTACCACCTATACTATACCTGTGCATTTGATTTTTCCTGCCTAAATGTAGAACCTTACTTTTTTCACCATTGAATTTCATTTTGTTAGATAGCGGCCAGTGTTCAAGTCTGTCCAGATCTTCCTGTATCTTAAGCCTATCTTCCAGAGTATTGGCTATTCCTGCCAGCTTGGTGTCATCTGCAAATTTGATGAGTTCCCCATCTATCCCCTCATCCAAATCATTGATTATCTTTGATTTGTGTATGTGTATGTGGGGGGAAAATGACAAATCAGCAGTATTCCAAGGCTGGCCTTACCAAGAGATTATCTACCACTTTACAATGCCTTGGTAAGGCCACGCTTGGCATGCTGCATCCAGTTTTGGTCACCTCAATGAAAAAAAGATGTTGAGACTCTAGAAAGAGTGCAGAGAAGAGCAACAAAGATGATTAGGGGATTGGAGGCTAAAACATATAAGGAACGGTTGCTGGAATTGGGTATGTCTAGTTCAGGGGTCGGCAACCGGAAAAAGGAAAAGAGCCACTCAGAACCGGTTCCATCACACAAACAAAAAAGTGGGAGCCGCAAAAAGTGTGCGCGTGTGCATCTACGCCCTCGCCTCCACACCCAAGAGTGCTCCAGCCCATCAGCAGCCGCGTCTCCGCTGGTCGCGCCTGCTACTTAGAGGTCCTCCAACTCGGTTTCCCAGTGGCTATGTCCCAGAGCCGAGTTACGCTCGAGGGGCCGGTCTTCCCAACAACCCCCCCCCCCCATCCTCGGGGCTCTTGCCAGGGAGAAGGCCCGGGTTGGCAGCTTTAGCTTGGCGCCAGCCTCCTTTCTATTCGCAGGCCTCGAGTGGATGGATCCCTACTGTTCTCTCGGTTTGAGGCTTCCCCATTTCTCTCTCCCCGTCTGAGGTCAATGCTCTGGTAAATAATAAATCAGTTGGAAAACAAGCCGCTCGGATTTATGGTCCGAAGCGCTAATTAGAAACATCATTTGAGCAATAAACTTAAACACTTTCAAGCAAATAATGCCTGCAGAAAAGAGAGGGAGCGAGCCAGGAAGCTGGTCCTTGCCTACAGTGGCCAGGCCCTGGTGGCTTTTAAAAGCCTGGGGCCTTGCCGGGAACGGAATTTTTAAGGGAGGACTGTGAGAGGGAAAATGGAGGATTTTCACCTGGAGGTTGCGGGGGATCTGGCAGCTTTCCAAACGCAGCGCCATTGTCTGTTCGGGCAGAGGTGCGCGCGCACTCTCCAAAGGTTTGGAGAGCTGCGCGTGCACCTCTCTGAACGGGCGGAGGTGCACGCGTACCTCCGCCTGATGGCGCTGCTCGTTTGGAAAGCTGCCGCGGCCTGTTTGCAAAGCTACCGCCTTCGGAGGAAGGCAGCAGCCTGCAAACAGGCCATGGCAGCTTTCCAAACTGCCGCCAACCGTTGGGAGACCTGCCGCGTTCGTCAAACATGGACAAACGCGGCAGCTGTGCAAACGGGATGGCGGCGGTTTGGAGAGATGCGCGCGCATCTCTCCAAACCGCCGCCGTCCCGTTCGGAGACCTGCCACGTTCGTTCATGTTTGACGAGTGCGGCAGACCTCCGAACGGGACAGGTCTGGGAGACTGCCGCCCATTGGGAGACCTGCTGTGCTCGTCAAACATGGATGAACGCGGCAGCTGTGCAAACGGGCGGCGACAGCTTTCCCAACGAGCGGCACCACTGCCCGTTCGGGCGGAGGTGCGCGTGCACCTCTCGGAACGGGTGGTGCCACTCTCCATTTGGAGAGGTGCGCGTGCACCACTGCCCGTTCGAAGAGGTGCGCGTGCACCGGGCGACTGGGAGCCGCAGGAGACGGCTCAAAGAGCCGCATGCGGCTCCGGAGCCGCGGGTTGCTAACCTGTGGTCTAGTTTAATGAAGAGAAGGATGAGGGGGGACATGATAGTAGTGTTCCAGTATCTCAGGGGCTGCCACAAAGAAGAGGGAGTCAAGCTCTTCTCCAAAGCACCTGAAGGCAGGGCAAGAAGCAACGGGTGGAAACTAACCAAAGAGAGAAGCAACCTAGAACTAAGGAGAAATTTCCTGACAGTGAGAACAATTAATCAGTGGAATGACTTGCTTCCAAAAGTTGTGAATGCTCAAATACTGGAAGTTTTTAAGAAGAGATTGGACAACCGTTTGTCTGAAATGGTATAGGGTTTCCTGCTTAAGTAGGGAGTTGGACTAGATGACCTCCAGGATCTCTCCCAGCTCTGCTATTCTGTTACCTTTGCATTCTAAACTCACCTGGCAACCACCTTCTGCAGTCCGGTCTGTGCAGTTGTCTCTGTTCTGATTGGCCCTCTGTTCGCATTGGGGGCCACTCCATCCCGGAGGGCAGAAACAGTGGGGTGCAGATTCCTTCACTCTGCATTGGCCTCCATTTTTGCAGGGATCTGTGGCAGATGGTGGAAAGAAACAGATTGGAAAACCCAAATAACAGGCATTTAGCTCAGGAAGGGTTTTGAGATGCCAACTGCTCATTCAGCAGCATTCTGTAATGCATGGAAAAATTGCCCAAAATGTGGAATTTCACCATCTCTGAGCCTTTCTCTGGGTGATTAATGCAATAATAAGAAAAGTTTTGCCTACTCTAATTCTTCCTCTTACGATGGGGTTAAAAGATACAGGAGCGGAGAGGCCCAAAGGAACTTCGAGAATTCCCCAGCCAGCATGGAGGTGAGGGCCAACCGTCCTTAAACGTTGCCCAGTTTGAAAAACACTAACATCAAAGAAACTAACATCAACAAACTTTGGACTCTCACTTTTGCATTTTTTAACGTGTACTTTTGCAGGACAGGGAGGTGTGAGAGAATCAACCAAGAGGATCTTTTAGAGATTGTGCAGAGCTAGTGCTGCTGGATACTCACAGTCTGAGCAAAGGTCCAGGGTAACCTGACATCTGAGTCCTGAATAGCCTCTGGGGCAGAGGCAGTGAAAACTACCAGGGCTGTTAAGGCAAGTTCCAGAATTCAAACAGGGGCTCGAAGAGCATTCGTCCACCTCTACATCGCACGCTGCCCCTGCGAGGGAGGGAAGAGTCAGTGATCCAGGCAGGAAGAGCGCAGTTGTGTCTGAGAGCTGCTGGGCTGCCCAAAGGAGGACTTGAGGTTCAGACCAAGTTACCTACGTAGCCGCTGGGACAGACGCACTGGAAGACTCCCTGGCGGCTCAAGCAAGTAGCCCTCTGGTGGCATGGGCTGGAATTGCAAGCATCCATCTCTGTGTCGCACTTCTGGCCGGTCCATCCAGGTGAACATATACAAAGTGGCCTGGGAGAGAAGCGGAAGGGAGTGGGGAGAAAGAGGGAATTGTTTTGCTTTGTTTTGCTTTGTTTTTATATTTTATTTTTATTTAATTTTATATTTTATTTCATATAATATTTCAATAATAATAATAATAATAATAATAATAATAATAATAATAATAATAATAATAATAATAAGCTTGACTACCTCTTCTTTGTGGCAGCCCCTGAGATATTGGAACACTGCTATCAAGTCACCCCTCGCCCTTCTCTTTGTTAAACTACACATACCCAATTCCAGCAACCGTTCCCTATATGTTTTAGCCTCCAGTCCCCCAATCATCTTTGTTGATCTTCTCCAGGGCTTTTTTTCTCACAGAACGCTCAGAACGGAGTTCCGGCACCTTTTTTGGATGGAACCTTGTAGGGTAGGCAAGGCAGGTTGTGTGACATGTGGGAGTTCCGGCACCTTTTTCTTTTACAAAAAAAGCACTCCTTTTCTCTGTACCCTTTCTAGAGTCTCAACATCTTTTTTACATTGTAGTGACCAAAACTGGATGCAGTATTCCAGGTGTGGCCTTACCAAAGCATTGTAAAGTGGTATTAACACTTCACGTGATCTTGATTCTATCCCTCTGTTAATGCAGCCTAGCACTGTGTTGGCTTTTTTGGCAGCTGCAACACACTGCTGGCTCATATTGAAGTGATTGTCCACTAGGACTCCAAGATCTCTCTCACAGTTATTACTATTGAGCAAGGTATTATTTTATTATTATTATTCATTATTTTATATAATATTTATATAATATTTCATCACTTTATATTTTATTTTATTATTTATTTTTATATTTTATTGTTATTTTATTTTTTATTATATTACATTATATATTTTTATTTTATATTTTATTTTATATTGTATCTTATACTGTATTATCATTTTATTTTATTATTTTATTTTATATTTTATTTCATTACTTTATTTTATATTGTATTTTATTTATCTTATTAATTTTTATATTTTATTTTATTTTATATTATATTTTATTATTATTTTATTATTTTATATTTTATTGTTTTATGATTTTATTTTTATTTTATTTTATATTTTATTTTATATTGTATTGTATTTTTTATTTGATTTTATTATTTTATTTTTAATATTTTATTTTGTTTTTTTTATTTATTTTTGTTTAACAGGTTACACAGGTCCCAACTCATGTCCATGGTAAACCTGGGATGGCCCTGCTCTGTATTGCTCCAGAGGAATTTTGTACTATTCCTGCATAACAATTACAGTCAAATCACGGCTTCGAAGGCCAGGCTGGGCAGAGGGCTTATATCATCTGCAGGCCTTCGTTAAATGCCGGCGTACTCCCCATTGCAACTTCCCTGACTTACCTCATAACATGATGCAAATTATGCAAATTAGACATAAGTATCTGTGTAATTATGCCATGATGCAAATGATGTTAATTGATACAAATGATTAAGTAATGCTATTTGCATAAAGAGGCTGCCATGCTAATGAAGGAAATTGTGAACAATAAGTTACATTTATTTTGCGTGGCTTTTTAAAGGACTTGACTGGATCGCTTGGGATTCAGAGCGGCTCATTCAGTGACCTCCAAAGTTACAAAGGCACTGGAAAAAAAAAGTGACTTATGACCATTTTTCACACTTACGACTGTTGCAAACACCCCCATGGTCACCTGATCAAACTTCAGACACTTTGGCAACTGGTTAGTATTTATGACGGTCGGAGTGTCCCGGGGTCCTGTGATTCTCTTTTGCGACCTTCTGACAATCAAAGGCAATCAGGAAGCCAGATTCATTTTACAACCGTGTTGCTAACTTAACAACTGCAATGATTCGGTTAACAAATGTGGCAAGAAAGGTCGCAAAATGGGGCAAAACTCACTTAACAAATATCGCACTTAGCAACAGAAATCCTGGGTTCAATTATGGTCATAAGTCGAGGACTATCCATACTGATAAACAAATAGATGGAGCTTTGATCTCACTATCCCGGCTGCCAACTTGGCTTTTTGGACCATAATTTGCAGGCAACCAAGTAAAACTCTTTACCCTCCTTAACTTTTGTCGGTCATCCCCGATGACCGACATGTGTGTGTACATGTTTGTGTGTGTGTGTGTACATACATATGTATGTATGTATGTATACATATATGTATATATGTAAGTCTTGGCATATTCAGGTCTTTTCCCATGTAAGATTGAGAGTGTCTTGGCGACGTTTCGACGAGGTCCCACTCGTCATCTTCAGGCTGGTGTCTTCAGCTTCGTGCTTGTGTGAGCAAAGCGTGATCGGAGCACAAGCACAAAGCCGAAAACACCAGCCTGAAGACCTACATACCTGTACTCATGAAAATCTATGAAAACAAATATGTATATATATGTACAGCTACATACATATACATATATAATACATACATACAAATATACATACATACAAATGTACATACACACACACATGTATATATATGTAAGTGTGTGTATATCTACCTACCTACATAGATATAGATATAGATATAGATATAGATATAGATATAGATATAGATATAGATATAGATATAGACTAAGAGCCTTGGTGGAGCAGTGGGCTAATGCCTCCTTAAGTAACACCAGCTGCCTGCAATTATTGCAGGTTCGAGTCCCACCAAGCTCAAGGTTGACTCAGCCTTCCATCCTTCCCAGGTAGGTAAAATGAGGACCCAGATTGTTGGGGGCAATAAGCTGACTTTGTAATAATGCCGCTTGGGGGGGCGAAAGCCCTAATAAGCAGGCATATACATAGAATGAAGGCTATTGCTAAGCACATTTGATTTGTACTTAGATTGTAAGCCGCCCTGAATCTTTGGAGAAGGGCAGGATATAAATAGGATTAAAATAAAAATAAATAAATAAAAATATAGACAGGGCTTTTTTTGTCATAGAATGCCCAGAACGGAGTTCCGGCACCTTTTTTGGATGGAACCTTGTAGGGTAGGCAAAGTGGGTTGTATGACATGTGTGAGTTCTGGCACCTTTTTCTTTTACAAAAAAAGCACTGGATATAGATATACATATATATTTAATAAATTTAAAAACTGGAATCCCAGGTGTAGACATTTGAAATCAGTAAAAATAAAAATGATAAACTCCAGGATATAAGAAAAAATTCTTTATTGCTGAGCTTTCGTCAACAAGCTGTTGACATCATCAGAGCAAGGGCTGATGGTTGCTACACGAAGAAACACGAAGGAGAGGGAATCACTTACACACTCCACGAGGACATCTGCTCCCTTCCACAGCAGAATCAAGCCTGCAACGACCGCACGCGAAGGAACGAGACGACCTCCTTGACTCTACTTCGAATGAAGAGCCTGTCAGCCAGTGCATGGCTGCACACGGCACGACAAGACTTACGCGCCTAACAACTGATATGCGCCAAGCAGCTGCTAGGAGCGAGTTTTAAAAATCAAGCAGAGACCGGCCTTTTCCAGCAAAGCCGTAACCACTGTGATTATACACGAGCGAGCTTGTCACGAATAGATCACACCCACATTCCACGATTTGACCGTTATTGTTACCATATAAGTGTATGTACTGACTCCCTTATCATTCAGCCCTTGTTCTGATGATGTCAGCAGCTTATTGACGAAAGCTCAGCAATAAAGAAGATTTTTTTCTTATATCCCGGAGTTTATCATTTTTATTTTTTACTGATTTCAAATATATAGATATATATTCATGCTGTTGGATTCTTGTATAAATTAACTCTCTTAATTTGAAGAAGGTGATCTACAAATTTTGGTATGTTCTAGTTCTCACAAGGTTGGAAGGAAGGACGGAAGAACTGTGCTGAGACTTGCAGAGTCCTTTTACTATCACCTTATTATAAAAGTGTCCATGGAGATTCTCGGTCACCGCAGTCATGGTTGTCCCAAAGGTGCTTTTTTCACGAGGCAACTAGACTTCCTTATTTTTGTGTTTCGCTTCTCATCCAAGAAGCTTCTTGTCTGAGCTGAAGAAGCTTCTTGGATGAGAAGCAAAATGTCTTCAAAGAAAAACAAGAATGTCCAGTTGCCTCGTGAAAAAAGTACTTTGGGGATTATAATAAAAGTATATTTATTTTACTTTACTCAAAGTAGATTTATATTTACATGCACGACTTTGGTTTCGCGGTCTGGTCCACTTTGAAGAACTGACGGATCCATCCTTACCCGGATTCTGTCCTGCGGCAACTGCCTCCATTCAGGCACTGAAACTCCCAACAAGGGTCAGTGAGTTCCTCACAGAGGGATCCTGTGAATCCCGGAGCACAAACGCAGGTGAAGGAGCCAGGGACATTCACACAGGTGCCATGCTGGCAAGGGTCACCGTGACAGAAATCAGCATCTCTCTCGCACCGAAATCCTTCAAAACCTGGGGACAAAGTCTTGACACCATCAATCTTCTTCTGCCTTTTACCTCACTCTTGTCTATTCCAGAGCTTGTCCTGCACCAGCTCAGACTGCCCCAATTTTGATCACGTGGCGATGGGGATGCTGCCACAGTCATAAGTGTGAAAAACAGTCATAAATCACTTTTTCAATGCGGTTGTAGGGTTGAATGGTCACTAAATGAATGGTTTTAAGTCAAGAACTGCCTGGTCTTTTCTTTGACTGCGTAGTTCTCAATATATATACATTTACTTTGGGGATCAGTACAATGGCTATAAGATGAGTGGCTATATAAAGGTAAAGGTAAAGGTTCCCCCACACATGCGTGCTAGTCATTTCCGACTCTAGGGACCGGTGCTCATCTCTGTTTCAAAGCCGAAGAGCCAGCGCTTGTCCAAGGATGTCTCCGTGGTCATGTGGCTGGCATGACTAGATGCCAAAGGCGCACGGAACGCTGTTACCTTCCCACCGTAGTGGTTCCTATTTTTCTACTTGCATTTTTACGTGCTTTCGAATTGCTAGGTTGGCAGGAGCTGGGACGAGTAACAGGTGCTCACTCTGTTACGTGACACTCAGGATTCGATCCGCCAAACTGCCGACCTTCTGATCGACAAGCTCAGCATCCTAACCCACTGAGCCACCGTGTCCCTTCGAATAGCTATATAAATCTGCTAAATAAAAGCTTAACCCCAGCCAACCTTAGTCTTGATTTGTTCTATTAGAAGAAGACTTAGTCACTCTAAGAGGGAGGCATTCAAAGGGCTTCCAGGGTACAACTCTCTCCCTCTGTTTCCTGCCTTAAAATGGAAGGAACTCTGTGACTTTTAGCCACACAAAGCCACGTGCCACTAGCCACTGGCACTTAGCAATAGTGCTTAGATTTATATGCATAGTGCTTTACAGACCTCTCTAAGCAGTTTTACAGAGTCAGCATATTTTCCCCCAACAATCTGGGTCCTCATTTTATCGACCTCGGAAGGATGGAAAGCTGAGTCAATCTTGAGCCGGTCAGGATCGAACTCCTGTCCATGGGCAGAGTTAGCCTGCAATACTGCATTCTAACCACTGCGTCACCATGGCTCATACCACTAGCATTGATGATACTTACTTTGGGCAATGAAACATCTGCAAGAAAACCATCAAGCTCAGAGAGCAGCCAAGGATCCCTCACTTCAATTCTGAACTACAGCCAGGGGTGGGATTCAGCCAGTTCACACCAGTTCGGCAGAACCGGTAGCTAATTTTTTGTCGCCCAGGCCCAGAACGGACTTCTGGAAGCGTCATCCACAGAGAGAACCGGTTGTTCACCTATTTGAATCCCACCACTGGCTACAACTGTTCTCCTTTATTAGTACAGAGCCCTGAAGCAGAGGCTAGAGCAGTGATGGCGAACCTTTTAGAGACCGAGTGCTCAAACTGCAACCCAAAGCCCATTTATGTATCGTCGGGTGCCGGGTGGGCATGGCCCATTGGGTGGACATGGCCCATTGGGTGGGCGTGGCTGCAGTGGTAATGGCAGACTGGGTAGGACTAAGAAGTTCAATCAATCAATTCCAACTTTGCGAGATCTTTTTTTCCCCACGAGAAGTTGAAATTGATTGATTGATTGAAACTTTTTTTTTTGCACACAGCAGCGGAGGCCTAAAGCGAAAAAGTTTTATAAAACCCAGCTGAAGGCCTAGGACTGGGGCGACGGTGCGCGTGCCCACAGAGAGGGCTCTGTGTGCCACCTGTGGCACGCGTGCCATACTTTCACCACCACAGGGCTAGAGGGTTCTAGATGGCCCTGGGAATGCAGGTTGGGTCTATGTGTGGTTGGGTACAAAGCTGGAAGATGGTGGCCTAAACAGGATGCTCCATAGGGAAGATGGAGGAATCGATCCTCTATGAACCATGTTGCTGGGCTCTCTCTTCATCGTTCTCACTCACCTGGAGGACACAGGCAGGCAAAGCCATAGCTCTGGAATACACAGGTTCCCCCATTGAGGCAATGGCCTTGGGGACACTCTTCAACTTCGCAGAACAGCCCGCTGAACCCTGTGTAAAGGAAAGATCTTAAGGCAGGGGTCCCCAATCCCTGGTCCGTGGACCAGTACCAGGCCATGGCATGCCAGCAACCTGGCCACATAAACAAGCGAAGCCCCATCTGCAGGATGCAGGCAGCACACAAAACCACACCTCCTCCAGTCCAGGGAAAAACCTCTCTCCACAGAACCGGTCCCTGGTGCCCAAAAAGGTTGGGGGCCTCTGTCTTAGGGGACCAAGAAGAAGGAGGACCAAATGAGCATCCGTCAAATTGTTGTGCAGCATGCCTGCTTATCAGTTAAATCTATAACAGGAGAGCCATATTGTCTAGCAAAAAACCAGGAGCACCTTTTCTAACTAACCAGGTCCTAAACCTCCGTGTGTTGCAGCTTAGGCTTCATAATAAAAGCTCACTGAGTACAGTTTGGACCACAACTGAGCCCCAAATTTCTGTTATTAAGTGAGAAATTTGTTCAGTGACTTTTGCCCCATTTTTGCGACCCTTCTTGCCACAGTTGTGAAGTGAATCACTGCAGTTGGCAAGTTAGTAATCTGGTTGTGAAGTGAACCTGGCCTCCCCCATTGGCTTTGCTTGCCAAAAGGTCGCAAAAGGGGATCCCACACCTGTGGGACACAACAGCGGTCATAAGTATGATGTCAAGGCTGCTAACATTGGATGTTTTTGCATTGGAGATGCAGCCATTTTCTTCTTTTTGCTTTTAGAGTTAGATGGTGCTGGGAGGGTGGGGGGAAATCTGCATGAGAGTCCAGCTAGACATAATAACACTGAACCTAGCATGAGAACCAAGGTTGTTGAAATAAGAGATGATAAAGAATTGGTGGGCTGGAGAGATAGAGGGGAAGCTTGTGCTTCAAACTAACTGGGGGATCTGATTTATGACTGTTAACTGGAGGAGGGAATTGTGCTGTGATTGAGAATCCAGTTTTTGGCTTCAATTATGTTAGTGCTGATGCTATGCTACTCAAATAAAGATTCTTTAAGGTAAACAGTGCCTCAAAGTTCTTTGAAAAGTTTCATCTGTCGGAACCATGACATATGAACCAGCTGCCAAGCATTTGAATTTTGATCACATGATCATGGGGAGGCTACTAAGGTCATAAGCGTGAAAAAGGTCAAAAGTCACTTTTTTTCAGTGATGTTGTAACTTTGAACAGTCACTAAATGAACTGTTTTAAGTTGAGGACTTGCAACTATAACTGAGCCTGGAATTACAGCCATATGTCATGAGGGGTCGCTAAGTAGATCATCACATGACTGACCCGATTTTACAGTGTCTGTTGTTAAGCAAACAGGGTGGTCATTAAATGAACACGGCAGTCATTAATTGAACCCATTGTTCCCAATGGGCGTTCTTTGCAAGAAACCAGAAATAAACCCTGGGTTCCAGCAAAAAAATCATAAATCAGGGTCACATGAGTGTGGGACAGCGCAAACAGCCATAATTGTGGGCAGGTTGCCAAGTGCCCAAAATATGATCATGTGACTGCAGGGGGGAGCAGAAATCAGAACTTTGCATCTGGCTCATAAGTACCTTTTTTGAGGTCCACTGTAACTGAATGGTTTGCTAAGCAACCAGTTGTTAAATGAGGATTATCTGTGTTAAATGAAATTAAATATTTTAAGAAAAGCTTAATGCCTAAATAAAAGTGCTGCGTGACTCCAATTTATTTATTATCTGTTCAAATAAAAAAAAATCCATGAAATTTATCTGTAGTTTGCCTAACCCAAGCCTTACCGGATGGGCAGAGGCATTGGAAACGGTCCAGCAGGTCCAAGCAGGAAGCCCCGTTTTGACAAGGCTGGCTGAGGCACTCATTGAGGTTAGATTCGCACCTGGAGCCTGTGTAGCCCCTGAGGCAGGAGCAGGTGAACGAGCCGGGCGTATTGTAGCAGCTTCCTCTGTGTTCACACGGGTTGCTCCCTGGAGCAGGAAAGAGGAAGAATCCAGAGGAAAAACACCGATCACTCCAATTCTGCCAACTTTATTTCAAGGAAAAAGTTTGCCAAACATTTCCCCGGAAGAGGTTAGCATTTGAACCACATTTAACCACAAGAGGGCGGTGGTGCGTTGCAAAATTTGTCTCGGCACCTCTGCCTTGGCTTTTTTTGGCTGAGGCAGCCTGAGGAGCAATTCAGAAATTTGCAGGTGTTTGGGTGACGCTTGATCCGATTCAGAAACAGGTAGTGATGACCTCGTTTAGTGCCCATTCACAATAATGCAAAAGGCAACTTGGCAACCAATCCTTGACTTCAAAGACCTTTGCAGGTCTGTAAAGCAAAGGAAAGCTGAAGTAAGATCGTAAGCACAATCACGGTTTCACTGAGCAACTGCTTTACTTAACAACCAAGTTGCTCATGCTAATGATGGTGGCTAAACGAGGACTACCTGTATTGCTCAGTTGTGGGAATTGGTTATTTTTTTCTCCTCCCCAAGAACAATGTAACTTCTGGGTTGTGATACATATTGGACTGTGCTGCTGCTGCTGCTGTTACTATTATATTATTATTGTTATCTTTGGGATGGTTGCCTTGCTTGGTGGGGTATTTTTTCTTTCTTTCATGAATAGGCATCGGAATTTCATTTTAAAGTGTGCTACTGAATACACAACAAAGTGACAGTAAAGATTATCTTATCTCATCTCATCCTGCCCGACCAGACTCAAACCCGGCATCTTAATCTTAATCTTAAATCTTATCTTGACCCTTATTCCCTCAGCCCATCTTACCCATCCGGCACTCGTCAATGTCTTCGTAGCACAGAGCTCCAGCATAACCCAGCTGGCATGTGCAGATGGCATGACCGGTCTGGAGATCCGTGTCGCAGTGGGCATCAGGATGGCACGGATTGTTCAGGCAGGCATCAGGTAAGTGGCAAAGAAGCCCTGGAGAAGAAGATATGGAGGATAAGCAAAGCCGCCTTGTCTCCATCTCTCGGGGGCCCTTCAGAATTAACAGCCTTTGTGACCATATCCCCAAGCTCCAGCCAAGCTATCAGCGGTTATTTGAGATGTCAGAGAACGTTTACAGCAATAGCAACATGCACCTAGACTTATATACCACTTTACAGGGCTTTACAGCCCTCTCTAAGCAGTTTACAGGTTCAGCATATTGCCCCTAAGAATCTGGGTCCTCATTTTACTGGCCTTGGAAGGACGAAGAAGGCTGAGTCAACCTTGAGCTGGTGGGAATCAAACTGCCAAAGTGCTAGCAGCCAGCAGTCAGCAGAAGTAGCCTGCAGCTCTGCATTTTAACCACTGCGCCACCAGGGTTGTTGTACAGGAAGTTCTCCAGTTACCACCATAACAGAGCCTGCCTATCACGGTCATGACTCATAATAATAATAATAATAATAATAATAATAATAATAATAATAATAATAATAATAATAATAATAATAATAATAAAGTTGGAAGGGACCTTGGAGGTCATCTAGTCCAACCCCCTGCTCAGGCAGGAAACCTTATACCATTTCAGGCAAATGGCTGTCCAGTCTCTTCTTAAAAACTTCCAGTGTTGGAGCATTCACCACCTCTGGAGGCAGGTTGTTCCACTGGTTAGTTATTCTAACTGTGAGGAAGTTTCTCCTTAGTTCTAGGTTGCTTCTCTCCTTGACTAGTTTCCATCCGTTGCTTCTTGTCCTGCTTTCAGGTGCTTTGGAGAATAGCTTAACTCATAATTCGTGACAGTTAGAAAATGACCTTGAAATGAACCATTAAAGTGGTGGTCATTAGTTAACTGAACCAATGGTTTGCCCAGGGTGCAGTTTTGCCAAAACTCTTTTAAGTAGCGCTTCTTTTTGGCAAAGCCAAATAATGCCACGGGGGGGGGGGGGGGGGGCGAAAGCCCTAATAAGCAGGCATATACATAGAATGAAGGTTATTGCTAAGCACATTTGATTTGTGCTTTAAATTGTAAGCCACCCTGAGTCTTCGGAGAAGGGCGGGATATAAATGGGATTAAAATAAAAAAGCCATCGTAAAATGTGGTTAGGTGACCATGGGACACTGCAAATGGCTATAAATGCCCAAACTGCAGTTATGTGACTATGGGCGGGGAGGCAACCATTAGAACTTCAAATCCAGTATCCCCCCCACCCCAGGTAGGTCGCTCAGAACTTTAAATGGCCCCTAGCAAGTGGAGGTAAGTTGAGGACTACGCATACTTTAATTTACACAAAAGACTCCAAACGTGGTGACTTTAAGACTTGTGGACTTCAACTCCCAGAATTCCTCAGCCAGCCATGGGGAATTCTGGGAGTTGAAGTCCACAAGTTTTAAAGTTGTTAAGTTTGAAGACACCCTGGATTACAAGATGGGAAAGGTCACTCATGATCTATCAAGACAGCCCAGGCAATTCTGGTCACACGCATCAGTTGTGAATGATAAAACCTATTTCTCCTTTCCTGCTGTGGCCAAGCCTCCTTCCCGCCATTCGCTTTGGAAGAGCAGAGAGCCACGTGCTTAGAAGAACAGGTGCTTCTCCTTCACGTCAGCCACATTCCAAGTCCAATCCTTGCTATTTCTAGCCAACAACCTCTGAGAAAGATCCATACATTACATGGACTTGTCTGACCAAATTAATTGATTGAGCAGTTGTGACATTCTGTTTTTGGGCCATTTTAAATGGTTATGGCATTATGTTAATAAACAGTGCAACTTTGATCAAGAAAAAGAAAGATTAATATGCCCTCAGGAAGATTCTTCTGCAATAAGGCGAATGTCTTGCTTAGGTATTTTTAAATGCTTCTTCTATAAATCCAGAATTCAATATATATTTGGCACAGACAAAGAACCTTTGCAGATTTGCTTCTTTGTTTCTTGCTTGAGTCTCACCTGTCCAGCCTTGGATGCAATGGCAGGTGTATGACCCAATACCATCCTGGCAGGTGCCGCCATTGAGACACTGATGCCCTGCACAGTCATCTGGATTCACCTCGCAATACTGACCAGTGTAGCCTATTGGAAGAACAGGAAGCAATAAACTTAGAGTCATTGTGGAGCAAACAAGACAGTGTCATCAGCAATGACAAGGGAGGCTTCGCAGAGGTCTTCAAACTCGGCCCTTTTATGACTTGTGGACTTCAACTACCAGAATTCCTCAGCCAGCGTGCTAGTCCACAAGTCATAAAAGGGCCGAGTTTGAAGACCCCTGTTCTAGAGGAACAACTTGAGACCACACAACTCTTCCAGCCTCTCACTTCTTAGGACACTTCTGCATCACACTGTTTCCACTTCCTCAAATCCTCACACAACAATCTGAAAAAGACTTGGGATCATCTGCATGGCTGTTGACCTCAAAATGCTGAGAAATCAGTCCCAACTCCATTTCTTGGGTAAAGTTGGGGAGAAAACTGTGGGGGAAAAAGAAGCATGATTTCATTTACATGGAGGAGGAGGAGGAGGAGGAGGAGGAGGGGGAAGAAGAAGAAGAAGAAGAAGAAGAAGAAGAAGAAGAAGAAGAAGA
>JAKJMR010018505.1:25988-49094 GCA_024449315.1 Daboia siamensis | reverse complement strand
GAAGAAGAAGAAGAAGAAGAAGAAGAAGAAGAAGAAGAAGAAGAAGAATTTACTCTCACCAACTTGCCGTCTACAACCTGAATTAATAGTTTGGATGCACCAATGTTTATGAACAATTGTATTAACAAATACTGTGGTAAGTAAACTAGTGTGTGTGGGGGTGACACCCAGGACTTTCTCCATCCAATGCCCCAATTGCTGGGCATATAGAGAAGTGTTTTCTCCTGTGTAGATCCCAAACAATGACTTGCTCTCCCTTTAAAGGTGAAGGCAAAGGTTCCCCCGCACATGCGTGCTAGTTGTTTCCGACTCTAGGGGCCGGTGCTCATCTCCGTTTCAAAGCCGAAGAGCCAGCACTTGTCCGAGGACTTCTCCGTGGTCATGTGGCCGGCATGACTAGACGCCAAAGGCTCACGGAACGCTGTTACCTTCCCACCATAATGGTCCCTATTTTTCTACTTGCATTTTTACGTGCTTTCGAACTGCTAGGTTGGCAGAAGCTGGGACGAGTAACAGGCGCTCACTCTGTTATGCGGCACTCGGGATTCGACCCGCCAAACTGCCAACCTTCTGACTGACAAGCTCAGCGTCCTAACCCACTGAGCCACCGCGTCCCTTTACAATCCCATTCATCCTCTCGCTTGATCTTTGAGAAAAAGCCTCAATTGACATCACCTTCCTTGGGCATCTTAAACTATTTTTTTGAATACTCTCGGGACTCGGGGTAGAGCTGCAATGCCTTTTAGCCAACAAACACTCATTAACAACAGTAAGAATAATGAATCATAATTCCCTGGCAGGCAGAGGCAGCCGTGGTATCCTCCATCGACGTGATGGCAGGTGCCCCCATGGAGACAGATCTCTGAGGAGCATGGCCCCCTTTGGTACTGGCAGAGAGGACCAGAGAAGTTGGATGGGCACAAACAGCGGAAGGAGCCGATGCTGTTGATGCAGCTGCCACCGTTGAGGCAGGGGCTGGGGGACGCAAAACATTCATTGATGTCACGTTGGCAGGTATGTCCTTCAAAGCCTGGCCAGCACTGGCAGACAATGACAGGGTAGGTGATGACACACGTCCCACCGTTGGCACAAGGGTTGGCAGGGCAGAAATCCATCAACTGGCAGTTCTTCCCTGAAAGAGAGATCAAAGTCAAGACGGAAAAAGATCAGAGAAGAGAAGATCAGAGGTCAAGTTCATCCAGCATCTTCTAACAACCAATAACTTGTAGGAAGTCCCCAGAAGGAAGGAGATGACCATCGTTCTTACTACAGGTGGTTCTCAACTTACAATTAGACCAGAATTTCCGTTGCTAAGCCAGGCAGTTGTTAAATGAGTTACACCCAGTTTTATGATTTTTTTTCTCTCTCTATGGTTGTCAAACAAATCACTAAATGTTTTCTTGGGGCCTCAATTAGGAGATCTGCCTGGCCCTTTTCAGGTGGAAGTGATGAGGAGGTGGTTTTCTCCTTGGTTCCTTTGGGTCAAGCTTAGGGGATTGTTTTTCCCAATAATGTTGGTAGAAGGGGTTCATTATGCTTTTATTGGTTCAGAAAGAGAATTAATCCATGTAAGCCTGCCGATTTGTGATATCGTTCAAGAGGTTTTTAAGGTCCTCCAGAGGTGAGGACTAGTGTTTTCAGAAACCACTTTCCTTTAAAGCTGTCTGAAATCTTTTGAGATTTTGTCAGCTCGGGGCTTTCAGCTTTTTAATTCAATGACAATGTACCGATGTCAGTCAGGAGGGTTATGAGGGCTCTCTGACAAGCTCTTTGGTGGTTCACACATTAGGTCCATCTCCCATTCAATCTTTTTATATGGTCAGTTCTTCCCAAATGTTCGTAGGAAAATGAAGTTTTTAAAAAAGGACAGGGTTGCGACCTCCAAATTGTTATCATTTGAATTTAAGAGGAAAAAGCCAAGCCGTGTCAATGAGCTTGACCAAGGATGGGCTTTAACTTTGTAAAGCCACCCAGATATATATAGCCAGCCAACTCGCACATGGTAGTCTTTTTTTTTGGAATTGAGTGGCCTAGAAACCAGAGTAATAAATCAATCAGTTGCTTTAAAGTGAAATCTCTTTCCACAAATTCTGGGAGAACTTAGGAGGGTGAGCAGCGTCTGGTGAAAAAAGGCAACCTGGCAATTACGGCAATACGATCTAAGGCAAGCCAGAGGTTCCCCAACCATTTGGGCACCAGGGACCGGTTCCGTGGAGAGAGGGTTTCCCATGTACTGGAGGGTGCGTGATTTTGTGTGCTGCCTGCATTCCGCGGATGGGGCTTCACTTGTTTGTGCGGCTCAGTTGGTGGCATGCCGCGGCCCGGTACTGGTCCACAGACTGGAGGTTGGAGATCCCTGATCTAAACTGAAGGATCCTTGGTGCTCTCTGAGCTTGCTTGTTTTCTTGCAGACGTTTCAATACCCAAACTAGGTAACATCCTTAGTGATAGTGAGGAGTGCATCCCAAAGTTGCTTTTTTCAAAAGACAACTGGACTTTCTTGTTTTTCTTTGAAGACGTTTCGTTTCTCATCCAAGAAGCTTCTTCAGCTCTGACCAGATGGCGAGGAAATGGAAGGATTTATACTCCTTGCAGACAGCTGGCCATAAATCCTTCCATTCCCCACCATGCAGTCAGAGCTAAAAAAAAAAAAAAGCTTCTTGGGTGACAAGCGAAATGTCTTCAAAGAAAAACAAGAAAGTTGAGTTGCCTTTTGAAAAAAGCACTTTTGGGATAACTGAGACCTGGATGACTGAGAATCTCCATAGACAGTAAGGAGTGCCCTTTGCTATCAGTTTATATACTGGTGGCTTGCCCTGTCAGTGATGGTGGGGATGGTCTCCATGGTTCTTTGATTGGGATGTTTGGCACCCTGACAAATCAGCCTTCAGTAAACACATAGACATTAACAACATCTCTATAGACTTTGCAAATGAGACAATCAACCAGCCAAAAAAGGGAACAAAAAGACCCAAGCACTTCCCCATCACCAATCAGCAGCCACATCAGCATAGATTAACTCCAAGGTTAACATCAAACCAACAATGAAGTCAACAATACCTCAATCAAGAAACTGCCAAAGAAGCCAACATTAAACAGCCTAGCCCAGGGGTAGGCAACCTTGGCTTTTTTATGACTCGTGGACTTCAATTCCCAGAATTCCTGAGCCATCTGTGCTGGCTCAGGAATTCTGGGAGTCAAAGTCCACAAGTCATAAAAGAGCCAAGGTTGCCTACCCCTGGCCTAACCAAAGAACCTCTAAATCAGGGGTCCCCAGCCCCAGGTCCATGGACCGGTACCGGGCCTCAGCATGCCAGCAACCGGGTTGCACAAACAAACAAAACTCCATCCACGAGATGCAGGCAGCATACAAAACCACGCCCCCTCCGGTCTGCAGAAAAACCTCTCTCCATGTAATCGGTCCCTGCTGCCCAAATGTTGGGGACCTCTGCTCTAAGACCATCCCCACCAACATCGACAGGGCAAAGCCACTAGAACAGGGGTGTCAAACTCAATTTCATTGAGGGCCGCATCAGCATTGCGGTTGCCCTCAGGGGGCCGGGTGGGCATGGCTAGGGTGGGTGTGGCCTACTGGGTGGGCGTGGGTAGAGTGCATATGGCCTACTGCGTGGGCATGGCCAGGTCTACATTGTTCGCATCAAGGGTGCCTATGGGAGCCTGGGCAGGAGTGGGACAGATCTGAGGGTCTCTGGCAGAAGGAGGGTCTCTGGGCCAGGGCCAAGGCAGTGGGGGCCGTTCCCTCACTGTTTCCAGGATGGCTTCGCGGGCCGCATGAAAGCACTTCGCGGGCCGGATCTGGCCCCCGGGCCTTGTGTTTGACATGTCTGGAATAGATTGACTGATCAACACCAAAGTCTTACCCTGTTTCGTAGCTGAAAAAAATGTTTCTATACAATCAAGAGACTCCTAGATAACAATTTACAGATATCACATCCTGGCTGGAAAAGTAGATTCTACCCGTTTGTCATGTTTTGAGGGTGTTGGGGGACTTCGCGGGCCGGATCCAGCCCCCGGGCCTTGTGTTTGACATGTCTGCACTAGAATATAAACTGACAGCAAACCTCACTCCTTACTGATGATGTTACCTAGTCTGGGTTATGAAACGTCTGCAAGGAAACAAGCAAACTCAGAGAGCGCCAAGGATCCCTCCTGTCAACCTTGAGGTACAAATATTCTCCTTTATTAGTACAATCTAAGCCAGGGGTGTCAAACTCAATTTCATTGAGGGCCGCATCAGCATTGCGGTTGCCCTCAGGGGGCCGGGTGGGTATGGCCAGGGTGGGCGTGGCCTACTGGGTGGGTGTGGCTAGAGTGCATATGGCCTACTGGGTGGGCGTGGCCAGCTCTACATCATTCGCATCAAGGGTGCCTATGGGGGCCTGGGCAGGAGTGGGACAGATCTGAGGGTCTCTGGCAGGAGGAGGGTCTCTGTGCCGGGGCCAAGGCAGTGGGGGCCGTTCCCTCACTGTTTCCAGGATGGCTTCGCAGGGCACATGAAACCACTTCGCGGGCCGGATCTGGCCCCCGGGCCTTGTCTTTGACATGTCTGATCTAAGCTCTTCAGGTTTTTTACCTGCATCACAACACATGACCTGAGGCAACCTCAAAGTTCACAGTTGATTGCCTTACCTGTCCATCCTGATAGACACTGGCATTGATGCTCTTTCCAGGAGATCCGCTGGCATGTCCCTCCATGTTGGCATGGTGATGGGAAGCAGGGATCACCAACCACGCCCTGGCATTTCTCCCCAGTGAAGCCAGGAGGGCAGACACACATATACTCGGGGGAGGCTGGAGGAGGAAGAGCCCGGGAGTAGCAGGTGCCCCCGTTCTGGCAAAGCACAGGGGTGCAGGGGTCTGCAAACTGGCACGTGTTTCCTACATAGCCAGGAAGGCACCTGTGGCAGTCAGAAGATGGGAAGGAAACAGAGAAGCCACACACAAAAAATATCTTGATAGAAACAAAATGTTTTTCTGAAGATTTCAACTTAATCTGGAGCTAGGATGGAGAGCATTAGGGAAAATATACAGTCCTATGATCACACATTCAGCAACTGTTTCAGCTTGAGATGACCCTGAACAAGGGAGATGTGTGACCAATTCTGGGATTTCCAACCGTTGCAGCATCCTGGGGGTCATATGATTAGGATTTCTCGTGTTCTCTGCTGGCTTCCCAGAAGGAGAGTCACTTGGGGAAGCCAGCGGGAAGTCAGAAGTTGCGGTCATGCAAGCTCCTCACTTAACACGTCTTTGCTTAACCATGGCGACCAGACTTCTGGAACTGCTGTTGCTAAGCAACAGTCACAGGACATTGTGCCTTATGACTGCATCACTTAACAACAGCAATTCTGACCCCAACCGCCATTGTTAACAGAGGGCTAGCCTTATGGGGAATTGTAATTGAAAACCTCTAAGACTCCACAAGGCCTGCGTATATTGCACTACCACTGTGAAGCGGTATATAAGTCTAGGTGCTATTGCTATAACTTGTTAATCAAGGTTTTTCTGCTGTGCTGGTTCAGACATACTGCTAAGCCCAGAAGCTTATAAACCACGAGGGTTACAGTTACACAACCTTAACTCAACCACATTCTGCTTTACTGCAGTGAGTGTCCCTGGACAGGCTCAGGAAAGCTAAAAGTAAACTAAATACCCTACTTAATATGGTGCTTGCAGTTGTTAGTAGGGTAGAAGCAAGATATCACAGTTCAAGGTCCAAAAGATTGAGTGAGTTGGGGTAAATAGGGGTGCAAATTCATCTTGCTTGCTCTAACCTCCAGAGAGGGGGTTTTACCATATAGACTCAAAAATAAAATAAGAATTTTAAGTGCCAATATGCACTTCCCAAATTGGGCTCAGCTTATACACAGATATATATGGCAATATTTTTTAAACGTAGTCATATGGCAACCATGGCTCTTTTATGACTTGTGGACTTCAACTCCCAGAATTCCTGAAACAGCCATGCTGTAGGGAAAGGGAGAGGTTTCCAATCTGAGCCATGCTGGCTCAGGAATTTTGGGAGTTGAAGTCCACGAATCATAAATGAGCCAAGGTTGCCTACCCCTGTTCTATACACTCACATATAAGCCCAACCATAGATAAGGTGGCCCTTGAATCTTTAATCAAGCTGCCATGAAAATTGGATAATCTGTACATTACCCACAGAAAGGCCAATTGTGAAAATTAAAACATTCAAACATTTTGAGGGTCGGCTTATCCCGAATGGATGCATTTTTCATAGTACAGGTAGTTCTCGACTTAACAACAGTTCATTTAGTGTTACAACGGCACAGAAAAAAATTATTTATGACAATTTTTCACACTTACGACCATTGCACACGGTCACGTGATCAAAATTCGGACGCTTGGCAACTGACTCATATTTATGACGGTTGCAGTGTCCCGAGTCATGTGACCCCCTTTTGTGACTTTCTGACAATGAGGAAAGCCAGATTCAAGTTCACAACAGTGTTACTAACTTAACAATTGCAGTGATTCACTTAACAGCTGTGGTAAGAAATGTTGTAAAATGGGACAAAATTCACTTAACAACCATCTCGCTTAGCAACAGAAATTTTGGGCTCAGTTGCAGTCGTACGTCAAGGACTATCTGCATGTGGGTTAAAAAAACTGAGAGTCAGCTTAAACATGGATGGGCTTATACACAAGTATATAAGTTATCTCCCTGACCACTGCTGTACAATAGGCTGGAAACTATTTCTCCTGTGCATGTTTGGCAAGAATCATCCTGAATTGAATTCCTAGCTGGGCTTGACCCTCTGCCTTCTTGTACTGGACAGAAATAGCAGCAGCATTTCCTGTACACAAAATCAACCCGGGGACAAATCTCTATCTGTAGAGCAGGGTTCTTCAAACTTGGCCCTTTTAGGACTTGTGGATTTCAGTTCCCAGAATTCCTCAGCCAGGCTGGCTGAGGAATTCTGGGAGTTGAAGTCCACAAGTCCTAAAAGGGCCACGTTTGAAGACCCTTGATGTAGAGCAGGCATGTCAAACTCGCAACGTCACATGACGTCGCACGATGTATCTGAACTTTTTCCCATTGCTGAAAATGGGATGGGCGCGGTTTCTCCATGATGCTCTGGCCCACGGGCGGCAGTTTGACACCCCTGCTGTAGAGGCTCTGCTTGTCATACAATTTTAACCTTTATGGGAATCTGGACATTTTTCCAAAAAAAAAAAAAAACTTACACGCAGGAAGATGTCCCGTTGGAGTGGTTCAAACAAGTCCCGCCATTCTTGCAGGGCATGTGAGGACAAGATTCAGCTGGGGAAACGAAAATGCCGAGAAATTCAGAAAAAGGCTCTTGCCTTAATATTTGCAGAGAAAAGTAAGTGTGTGTGTGTGTGTGTGTGTGTGTGTGTGTGTGTGTGTGTGTGTGTAGGAGAATTAAATGCAGAGTACAAAATAAACTACATCACTCAACAGATCAGATATGTTTGTTTTGCCAGGTATCCGAGCAAGGATCAGGTGACCCGGCAATTGGTACTTTGGGATCCAGAGACAACGAACACAGAATAACAGAATAATAGAAGTGGAAGGGATCTAGGAAGGTGCTTTATAAGTCCAACTCCCTGCTCAGGCAGAAGACCCCAAACAAGTGGCAGTACAGTCTCTTCTTGAAAACGTCCAGTGCTGAAGCACCCACAACTTCTAAAGGCAAGGCATCCCACTGGTTAATTGTTCTCACTGTTAGGAAATTTCTCCTTAGTTCTAGGTTGGTTCTCTCTTAGTTTCCATCAATTGTTTCTTGTCTTGCTTTCTGGTGCTTTGGAAAATAAGTTGACCCCCCTCTTCTTTGTGGCAGCCCCTCAAATATTAGAATACTGCTATCACGTCACCCTAAAAGGGACGTGGTGGCTCAGTGGGTTAGGACGCTGAGCTTGTCGATCTGAAGGTTGGCAGTTTGGCAGGTCGAATCCCGAGTGCCGCGTAGCAGAGTGAGTGCCTGTTACCCATCCCAGCTTCTGCCAACCTAGCAGTTCGAAAGCACGTCAAAATACAAGTAGAAAAATAGGGACCACTACGGTGGGAAGGTAACAGCGTTCCGTGGGCCTTTGGCGTCTAGTCATGCCGGCCACATGACCATGGAGACATCCTCGGACAAGCGCTGGCTCTTCGGCTTTGAAACGGAGATGAGCACCGGCCCCTAGAGTTGGAAACGACTAGCACGCATGTGCGGGGGAACCTTTACCTTTACCTTTATCACGTCACCCTAGTTCTTCTTTTCTTTAGACTAGACATGACCCAATTCCAGCAAGCGTTCCTTATATGTTTTAGCCTCCAGTCCCCTGATCATCTTTGTTGCTCTTCTCTGTACTTTTTCTAGAGTCTTAACATCTTTTTTACATCCTGGTGACCAAAACTGGATGCAGTATTCCTAGTGCGGCCTTAGCAAGGTATTGTAAAGTGGTATGAACACTTCACCTGATCTTGATTCTTTCCCTCTGTTCATGCAGGACTATTTACACACCAGTAAATTATTAGCATCAGTACACAGTACACAGAATGAAAAGCATTACATAAAAAGCATACATACCAAGCAAGGTAATATCCTAATTTCTTTTAGGCTATTAGGAACTCCATAATAATGACAGCAGAGACACCCCAATGGGTACTGTACCTAATGCTAGCTTCCATGCAGAAGTCCCTAACTAATAAGAATAATTCTGCAGATTTTTTCAAAACCTGGAATCATGATGTCATGGGCCTGCTATGGTTGGGGGATTGCAAGATCTGACCTTGACTGGCTGGTGTGTAACTTTGAGAAAGGAATCAAAACTCTGAGACTTCAGAATAACAGAGTTGGAAGGGACCTTGGAGGTCTTCTAGTCCAGCCACCTGCTCAAGCAGGAGAGCCTATACCATTCAAGACAAGTGATTGTCCAATCTCTTCTTAAAAATCTCCATTGGTGAAGCACCCACAACTTCTGAAGGCAAGTTGTTCCACTGATTAATTGCCCTAGCTGTC
The DNA here is from genome assembly GCA_024449315.1 of Daboia siamensis. NCBI lineage: Eukaryota > Metazoa > Chordata > Lepidosauria > Squamata > Viperidae > Daboia > Daboia siamensis. The sequence continues at coordinate 40,080 of JAKJMR010018505.1, read as the reverse complement.
AGGAAATTTCTCTTTAGTTCTAAGGTAAAGGTAAAGGTAAAGTTTCCCCCGCACATGCATGCAAGTCATTTCCGACTCTAGGGGCCGGTGCTCATCTCCGTTTCAAAGCCGAAGAGCCAGCACTTGTCCGAGGACGTCTCCGTGGTCATGTGGCCGGCATGACTAGATGCCAAAGGCGCACGGAACGCTGTTACTTTCCCACCGGAGTGGTCCCTATTTTTCTACTCGCCTTTTTACGTGCTTTCAAACTGCTAGGTTGGCAGAAGCTGGGACGAGTAACAGGCGCTCACTCTGTTATGCGGCACTCGGGATTCAACCCGCCAAACTGCCAACTTTCTGATCGACAAGCTCAGCGTCCTAACCCACTGAGCCACTGTGTCCCTCTTTAGTTCTAGGTTACCCTAATTCCTCCCACTTCTACTTTATTCAGTAAACAAAAGGGGGGAGGAAAACCACGCAGGCTGGCTCAGAGTGAGCTGTAAACTTCTAGACTTTTCTTAATAGGATGGAGAAATCAAAATTTGTCACTAAGTTGCTAGAAATAACAATGGTCTTTGGGACTGGTGCTACAGGTGTTGATAGGCTCAATTAGACTTCATTCTTCTTTCGTTCATGGAAAAATCTGTAAAGGCCCAATAAGATCACATGATCCCCAGGATGAAGAATGATGAATACAAGCACATTTCCTGCGGCAAGAAATCTAGCACGTCTAAGAGGAAGGTTTAAATCTAGCAAGAATGATACTTTTCCCCAAGAGATTTCCTGTCCCATGCAAAAAGGAATTATTAACCTATTCGTTTTTGCCTGCCTCGGAGATCTTTTCAAAAACCAATCTCTTCTTAAAAACCTCTAGTGTTTTTTGCAGACTTTTGTGAGAAATAAAGAGGGAATGTATTGTTAAACATTAGAACCAACATTTGAATGTAGAAGAAATCAAGTTAGGTCTCTTACTTGGTATGTTTAGCAAAAATAAGATTTCTGCCCACAAAATTACACCAAAAAAGTTTTTTTATTGAATATACAGTTAAAAAAGAAGAAGTTGCATGATACAACTTCTCTGGTTTAAACAATACTATAGGATTACCTTGTAAAAAGAAAAAAAAGGTTTCTTTACATTATAACAAAATATGCATATACAATCTGTGAACTTCCTAGTAAACATTTCTTTCGATCATATACATTGTGGTTAAATAACTTTCAATTCTATCTTACAGAGAATACTAGTATAAAGATTTCTAAACTGTCAACTTATCAATCAACATTCATCCCAGCATTCCTCCTTGACTCTAGCCCTTTTCTTTGAAAGCCGATAACATTCATTTTTTCTAACTTTAAATTTAAAGTTACAGCAAATTACAGCAAATTTTGCACAACTGCAACCCAGGTGAATCAAGCCAATGGAGTATAAAGCATAATAAATTAAGACAGGGCAAGGCCCTATCTCATCTGCCCCTAATTTTGGCACCAACACGTCCTAACAATTTTCTTTCTTTCTTTCTTTCTTTCTTTCTTTCTTTCTTTCTTTCTTTCTTTCTTTCTTTCTTTCTTTCTTTCTTTCTTTCTTTCTTTCTTTCTTTCTTTCTTTCTTACTTTCTTTCTTTCTTTCTTTCTTTCTTTCTTTCCCTATCTGAGCCTGGTTGTTTTCTTGCAGACGTTTCATCACCCAAACTAACAGAATAACAGAGTTGAAAGGGAACTTCAACTTCAGTCATCAAGGTGCTGGTAATGACCTATAAAGCCCTAAATGGCTTGGATCCGGACTATCTAAGGGAACACCTGCTGCCGGCATCAACCTCCCATCATCCTGTGCGCTCCCACAGGGAGGGCCTTCTCAGGGTACTGCCGGTTAAGGAATGCCGGCAGGTTATTCCCAGGGGAAGGGCGTTCTCTGTGGGCGGGCCGGCCCTATGGAATCAACTTCCCACGGAACTCAGGACTGCCCCCGACCTTCGCTCATTTCGCCGGGACTTGAAAACCTGGTTCTTTGAGCTGTTTGGCCCAGACTGAGGGGTTTTAATTTAATTTAATTTAATTGGGTTTTAGTTTAACTTCAGGGACTGTAATTTAATTAATAGTTTTAATTGATTTTAATTTTGTATACTATGTATTTTAATTTTCCCTGTAAACCACCCTGACTCCTACGGGAATAGGGCGGTATATAAATTTAAATAATAATAATAATAACTTTGAGGTCTTCTAGTCCAACCCCCTGCTCAAACAGGAAGACCCTATATGATTCCAGACAAGGGGCTGTCCCGTCTCTTCTTAAAGCCTCCAGTGATGGAGCACCCACAACGTCTGAAGGCCGTTGTTACATGGGTTAACTGTTCACTGTTAGGAAATTTATTCTTAGTTCCAGGCTGCTTCTCTCCAGTTCTCGATAACTTCCTTCCATTGTTTCTTGTCTTGCCTTCTGGTGCTTTGGAAAATAGCTTGACTCCCTCTTCCTTATGGCAGCCCCTGAAATATTGGAAAACTGTCACCCCTGGTTCTTCTTTTCATCAGACTAGACCAGGGGTAGGCAACCTTGGCTCTTTTATGACTCGTGGACTTCAACTGGCTCAGGAATTCTGGGAGTTGAAGTCCACGAGTCATAAAAGAGCAGAGGTTGCCTACCCCTGGACTAGACATACCCAATTCTAGCAACCGTTCCTCATATGTTTTAGCCTCCAGCCTCCTAATTATCTTTATTGCTCTTTTCCAGACTCTTGTCCAGAGTCTCAGCATCTTTTTTATAATATGGTGACCTGAACTGGATGCAGTATTCCGAGTGTGGTCTTACTAAGCTTACTAAGTGATATTAATACTTCACATGAACTTGGCTCTATCCTTCTGTTGCTGCAACGGAGGATTGCATTGGGTTTTTTGGCTGCCACCGCACACTGCAAGCTCATATTTAAGTGTTGCAAATGGCGCACTGATGATGTTAGCAGTCTAGGTAATGAAACATCTTCAAGAAAACAACCAAGCTCAGAGACCACCAAGGACCCTTCAGTTCAATTCCAAGCTACCGGTATTCTCTGTTATTCATCCTGAGCTTTTCAGTGCTAAAGGAGTTGCCTTTGCCTTTAAACAGACAACAAGTCACAAATGTTTTCCCATGAGCATTCTGAATGAACATCATCCACAGGAGGTAGCCCTCAACTTATAACCATTCGTTTAGCGACCGTTCAACGTTATAAAAACTCTGAGAAAAGTTATTTACAACCGATCTTCACACTTAGAACTGTCAAAGCAACCCCATCTGCCTTACTGTGCAATGAACCATAATAAAATATAACAATTGATGATTATAATTATTGTTAATAAGAAAGTAACAAAATTCAAAGACCAGCAAATAGAAATAGAATGACAGTGGCAAAAGAAAGCAAAAGTAGCACCAATAATAAATATGTGCCTAGGGTGCAAATCTCAAAACATCTGGAGCATCACTTGAACACCATCGGCATTGACAAAATCCCCATCAGTCAATTGCAAAAGGCAGCTTCACCTGGAACAGCTTATAGCCTACGGCGATGTCTTTTAACACTAGCAAGAATTAACATCTGTCTATCTCAAATCCCTGGGAAGGACTTGTTGGGTGGATAAAATTGCCAAACCCAGTTTAAACATCTGGCTGCCTGTGTGTCAAACCATCATGATAATATCAATATTTCGAATTCCAAAACATTGTAACTATCCAAGAGAACAGGAGGATTTAAACTTCACAAGAAAGCAAGAAGAATCTGCTGCTGGGTATGTTTTGTTAAGAAGAATATTTCAGAAACAACGCAGAATCACCCCAATATCCTTTTTTTCCAGGTTGCTCAGTTCCATATCCTGCCAAACACTTTTTTACCTAGCAAGCAGATGCACAATTCTACACAAGTCTTTGCTCATACAGAGAGGTGGACTACCATCCATGACATTTATACAATAACAACTGTGCCAGTCCACAAATTACCATAAAACGGTTAACAATGGAGAGACCCAGCAAGCTCTTTGTAGACATCAAGACTAGAAAACGCAAACAAACACACACACACACACACACACATACCCTGCTGAAAAACTGCATTGAAACTGCTCCATGAGACATTAGCAACTAAAATCTGTCCTCTCTGGTGATGTGCATGCAATATACTTACAACCTGATATTCTTAATATTCTAGAAGTCCCTCAAGATCTGGTTATGTCATTCACGCAAGGGATTCCCAGGAAACAGAGATAGCCTTAGATGGCTCCATAGCAGGGTACTCATTATATATTATGATATTGCCTAGTTTTACAGTATGTTATTTTATTGCTATACGCCGCCCAGAGTGATGTTTTATGAGATGACCAGCTATATAAATTAGATAAAGTCATAAATAAACCAACCAGAGCAGATCAGAACAAGATTTATTGGTTTTATTTTTGCAGCATACTAAACGTGATTATTTAATTAAACAGTTAATATGCCACTTATCTCACTGTTGAGCAAATCTAGGCGTCCCATCGCATCATAAAAACAAGAATATAAAAACACTGAACTGTTAAAAACACTGAAACTTTAAGCCTTAAGAATTAAGAAAAATTGGGCAGACTAGAAGCCAGGAAACCAACAGGGTGGTTAGTTTTTCTGATGGCAGGAAATCAGCCCTTAAGATGAGTTGAGGCTTCAGGGTATTGGACAGACCCAGAAAATGAGACAATTCATTAAGGATGCTACGGAAAGCCTACGTATAAAAATCTACAGTCTATTCCGTTCTACTTCTGTTACTTATTTTAACTTACCTCCAGCAAACGGGATCAACATGAGCAGTAGCAACGGTTTCATCCTCCTTTAGATCCTCCTTCCACACCCTCATCACTCTTCCCAACACATATGAGAGAACCTGGGAGGCAGAATCCACGTGCCCCCCAAAAAGTGGGGTCAAACTGAAGCCCAGGCTATGGATGACGCTATTAGAGTGGGCACCCCGGGGAAGCACCCCAGTTTCTCCAGACACAACCTAGGAGAACCTCTGTGTGTGACACCCCATTACTTCCTTCCCTTAAAAAAATGCAAGACACATCCTGCCGTTTCTGTTCTCCATTGTCGAAGATTTCCTGCCCCACACAATGCCTGGGACGGGAAAGACTTCCTGTTACCCAGGGCGCTGTTGTCAACACTGGACAAAGGGTGGGAATGGTTAGGGTGGGTCGCTGATGAGGAAGAAGGCAACACTAGCCAAGGAACAAAAGCAGGGTAGAATAGTAGTAAAAGATGTTGTACTGCCCTTAGGCTGGAAACAGGGGTACGAAGGACAATGACCCGTATTCAGGTCAAGGAGGTGGGCCAAGAGTGTTTAGCTGGGGAAGCGATGGAGATCTGAGCTCAACTCATGAGGGATGCATACAACTCAACCAGAACTTCTCGTTCATCAGGGCTCCTTGTGATGGTTCTGCTGGTGTGAACTCTGCTGACACAACGCTCCTTGTGATGGTTTCTGGTGGAAAAATGGACTTCTAAGCAGCATCTCAGAAGCCACTCAAGGATTTGGTGGAATGTTTGTTTGTTTGTTTTTAAACTCCTGCTGCCTCTCTAAGATACTGCTCTCAAACGTGGCAACTTTAAGATGTGTGGACTTCAACACCCAGAATTCCCCAGCTGGGCGTTGAAGTCCACACATCTTAACGATGTCAAGTTTGGAAACCATTACTCTAAGAATTCTCCCCCAAGTCTTTCTGTTGCCTTTCTTCCAAACCATCTAAGACCTGACTTCTCTGCTTTTCACAGTTTGCTGCCACTAACCCCTAAGAAGTTAACTTGACCTGCTTAGTAGTTGAAATGAAGGCCACTAGGAAATCACAGGTCCATAGGGTAGGTTGGGAAGTTGAACACGCATTCTAGAAGAAGGAAAAGGCACATTAATTCCATATTGGGGGGAGAGGGTAGAGAACCCACATAGAGTTACTAAAAGTTGGCTGGGCTCTAAACATATAATAATTATTTAAAGTTTTCTCTTTTAACTCTCCTGTATCAAAAGTTTGCTATTCTGTCAAATCTAAACACTCGTTTGATAGGGGCAGAAAAACTGCCTGGAATAACACACTAGGTCTTACTACAATTTGACTTTGTAGGCTGTTTGAAATCAGATCATGAGATAGAATACAGAATAACAGAGCTGGAAGGGACCTTGGAGGTCATCTAATCCAATCCCCTGCTCAGGCAGGAGACTCTATACCATTTCAGACAAATGGCTATCCAATCTCTTCTTTAAAACCTCCAATGTTGGAGCAAATAGAACTTTTGGAGGCAAGCGGTTCCACTGGTTAGAATAGAATAGCAGAGATGGAAGAGACCCTGGAGGTCTTCTAGTCCAACCCCTGCTCAGGCAGAGAACCCTACACCATTTCAGACAAATGGTGATCCAATCTCTTTTTAAAAGCCTCCAGTGTTGGAGCACCCACAAGTTCTGAAGGCAAACTGTTCTACTGGTTAATTGTTCTCACTGTCAGGAAATTTCTCCTTAGTTCCATATTGCTTCTCTCCTTGATTAGTTTCCGACCATTGCTTCTTGTTCTGCCTTCAGGCGCTCTGAAGAATAGATTGATCGTCTCTTCGTTGTGGCAGCCTCTTAGATACTGGAACACTGCTATCAGGTCACCCGTAGTCATTGGTGGGATTCAAATATGTGAACAACCGGTTCTGTGTGGATGCCGCTTCCGGCAGTCCATGCTGGGCCTGGACAACAAAAAAAATAGCTACTGGTTCTGCTGAACTGGTGAGAACTGGCTGAATCCCACCATTGCCCGGAGTCCTTCTCTTCATTAAACTAGACATACCCATTTCCACCAACCGTTCTTTAAATGTTTTAGCCTCCAGTCCCCTAAACAACTTCGTTGCTCTCCTCTGAACTTTTTCTAGATTCTCAATATCTTTTTTACATTGTGGTGACCAAAACTGGGTGCAGAATTCCAAGTGTGGCCTCATCGAGGCATTATAAAATGGTATTAACATTGCACCTGATCTTGGTTAATTATCCCCACTGTTAGGAAGTTTCTCCTTAATTCCAGGTGGCTTCTCTCCTTGATTAGCTGCCATTTGTGGCTTCTTGTTCTGCTTTCAGGTGCTTTGGGGAATATCTTGCCTTCTGATGATTCAGATTGTGTTTCTCTCAGATGACTCAGTTGATTAGTTTAGTTTAGTTTAGTTTATTGAATTTATATACCGCCCTTTTCCCATAGGACTCAGGGCAGTTTACAAAGTATTTAAAAACGTCAATACAATACAAAAGTTAAAGACAGTTAAAATAATTAAATTTAATCCCTGAACAAATATAAAACCCATTTAAAAATTGTCAGCCTGGGCCGGAAAGTTCAAAGAGCCAGGACTTCAGGTCCCGGCGGAATGACCGAAGGTCGGGGGCAGTCCTAAGCTCCACGGGCAGCTGGTTCCAGAGGGCAGGCGCACCCGCTGAGAAGGCCCTCCCCCTGGGTGTTATCCGCCGGCAGTCTTTTACTGGCGGCACCCTGAGAAGGCCCGCCCTGTGGGAGCGCACTGGACGAAGGGAACTTGATGCCAGCAGCAGGTGTTCCCTCAAATATCTCGGACCCAAGCCATTTAGGGCTTTATAGGTCATCACCAGCACCTTGAATCTCACCCGGAGATAAGTATAACCAATGAATCCAACAGTCTTGAGTTCTTGCAACCTAGAACTGCAGAACTGGAAACAGCAGTTCAGGTTGCAAAGTCAATTCATAGTCATAACAAATTATAAGGGCTTGTATGACCAATTGTATCTACTGGAGTGTATTTTCTCTGAAACCAGCTCAGTGCATATTTTAGCACAATCTTTTCTCCTTTGCTTTTTATTTACAGTATTTGGTGACCGTTCAAAGTTACAATGGCACTGAAAAAAGGGACTTATGACCATTTTTCACACTTACAACTGTTGCAGCGTCCCCGTGGTCACACCTGATCAAAATTTGGATGCTTGGCAACCGGCTCCTATTCATGACAGTTGCGGGGCAGTACCCCAAGGTGAGGTGATCACATTTTGTGAGCTTCTGACAAGCAAAGTCAATGGGGAAGCCTGATTAATAGCCGTGTTACTAATTTAACAACTGCCATGATTCACTTAACAACTGCTGCAAGAAAGGTCATAAAATGGGGTGAAATTTACCTAACGTCTGTCTCGCTTAGCAACAGAAATTGTGGTCACAAATGAAGGGCTATCTGTATGTCAATTGAACTCAATGCTGAACAACCGAAGTGTTTCAAAATGGATTTGATTTAGCATTGAAATCCACAATAAAAAGCATACAGGCAGAATTCAGGAAAAAAAAAACATATTTCTGCATTACCAGCCTTGCTGCCTTGAATCAGTTACCTTGTCTGACCCTCAGCATATCGGCTGTTTTTTGGGGGTGGGGGGTGGATGGAAATATGTATTTGTTTCAATAGCAAAACATATCTCTTCCTGTTTATCTGAGCTTCTGCTTTATCTTGGAATTGGGGACTAGACAAAAGTCAGCTTGTTCTGCTTTGAAGATAAAGACCGGATATCCCTTAACTACAGAAGATGCTAGCTCTCCCTGTTGGACAGTTACCAGAGATAAGGAGTCTGGAGCAATTCTGGGTAGCTTCTTAAGCACTTGTCCATACTCTGTGTCTTGCTTCCAAACGACAAATGGTGAAAACTTTGGAAAGAAGCCCGTGATTATTTTCCCAGGTATGAAATTATCCTGGAACTGTAAGTAACATAGTATGGGGTAGCCCGCCCTGGGGGAATATCATCCAACTGGAGATTAAATTGGTCTCAATCCCGCTGGTCTTCTGCAAGGCTTAAAAGACCTATTTCTGTGCTCAGGCTAGCTAGGTGTTTGATGGAGGTTAGCTTTACTTCCTTGGGGATAACAGTAAACACTATTCATAATATACACAAATCTACCAATGTAGAAAAACTGCATCGTAATCTCAGATATAATAGAGAGAAGGCATTATAGGACCATGGGATGTGGTGGCTCAGTGGGTTAGGACGCTGAGCTTGTCAATCAGAAGGTCGGCAGTTTGGCAGGTCGAATCCCGAGTGCTGCGTAGCAGAGTGAGCGCCTGTTACTCATCCCAGCTTCTGCCAGCCTAGCAGCTCAAAAGCACGTAAAAATGCAAGTAGAAAAATAGGGACCACTACGGTGGGAAGGTAACAGCGTTCTGTGCGCCTTTGGCATCTAGTCATGCCGGCCACATGACCACAGAGATGTCCTTGGACAAGCGCTGGCTCTTCAGCTTTGAAACAGAGATGACCACCGGCCCCTAGAGTCGGAAACATCTAGCACGCATGTGTGGGGGAACCTTTACCTTTACCTTTATTATAAGACCACACTGGAATATTGCATTCAATTTTGATCACAATATAAAAAAAGATATTGAGATTCTAGAAAGAGTGCAGAGAGGAGCAACAAAGATGATTAGGGGACTGGAGGTTAAAACATATAAGGAACAGTTGCTGGAATTGGGTATGTCTAGTCTAATGAAGAGAAGGACGAGGGGTGACATGATAGCCGTGTTCCAATATCTCAGGGGCTGCCACAAAGAAGAGGGAGTCAAGCTATTCTCCAAAGCACCTGAAGGCAGGACAAGAAGCAACGGATGGAAACTAATCCAGGAGAGATCCAACCTAGAACTAAAGATAATTTTTTGACAGAGCAGTTAGTCAGTGGAGTGTCTATGGAGATTCTCAATCATCCAGGCAACGGTTGTCCCAAACGTGCTTCAAGAAGCTTCTTGGATGAGAAGCAAAACGTCTTCAAAGAAAAACAAGAAAGTCCAGCTGCCTCTTGAAAAAGCACCTTTGGGATAATCAGTGAAGTGGCTTGCCTTCAGAAGTTGTGAATGCTCCATCACTGGAAGTTTTTCAGAACTTTTGAAAAGTTTTTGGACAGCCAAAATGGTATAGGGTTCCCTGTATGAGCAGGTGGTTGGACTAACTGACCTTCAAGATCATTTGGTTATTCTTTTCTGAATTTAGGGAGACCTGGTTTAAAAATAACAACTGTGAGAGGGACCTTGGAGTCCTAATGGACGATCACTTGACTGTGAGCCAGCAGTGTGAGGCAACCAAAAAAGCTAACACAATCCTCAATTGTATAAACAGAGACATAGAATCAAGATCATACAAAGTACTAGTAAGGTAAAGGTAAAGGTTCCCCCGCACAGGTGTGCTAGTCGTTTCCGACTCTAGGGGCCGGTGCTCATCTCCGTTTCAAAGCCGAAGAGCCAGCGCTTGTCCGAGGACTTCTCCGTGGTCATGTGGCCGGCATGACTAGACGCCAAAGGCGCACGGAATGCTGTTACCTTCCCACCGGAGTGGTCCCTATTTTTCTATTTGCATTTTTACGTGCTTTCGAACTGCTAGGTTGGCAGAAGCTGGGACGAGTAACAGGCGCTCACTCTGCTACATGGCACTCAGGATTCAACCCGCCAAATTGCCGAACTTCTGATCGACAAGCTCGGCATCTTAACCCACTGAGCCACTGCGTCCCTAAAGTACTAGTACCATTTTATAAAACCCAAGTAAGACCACATCTGGAATACTGCAGCCAATTTTGGTCACCATGTCACAAAAAAGATGTTGAGAGCTTGGGGAAAAAAATTCAGAGAAGAGCAACTTAAATGATCAAAGGCCTGGAGACTAAAACATACAAAGAACAGCTGCAGGACCTGGGTCTGGCTAATCTAAAGAAAAGAAGAAATAGGAAAGATATGATAGCAGTATTCCAGTACTTGAGAGGCTGCCACTAAGAAGAGGGCGTCAAATTATTCTCCAAAGCACCAGAGGGCAGGACAAGAGTCAAAGGTTGGAAACTGAAGAAAGAGAGAAGCAACCTGGAATTAAGGAGAAACTTCCTGACAATGAGGACAATTAACCAGTGGAACAGCTTGCCTCTAGATATCGTGGGCATGTCATCGTTGGAGATTTTTGGGAGAAGGCTGGACAGTCACTTGTCTGAGATGGTATATAGGTTCTCCTGCTTGAGCAGGGGGCTGGACTAGAAGACCTCCAAGGTCCCTTCCAGCTCTATTCTATTCTATTCTATTCTATTCTATTCTAGTCTAGTCTAGTCTAGTCTAGTCTATATTGTAGGGCCATTTCAGTTATAATAGAGAGCTTCAGCGATCCTGAGGCGCCCTCTGGTGAATCTAGATGGAACTCTGCGGCTCCAGTTCTGAGATTGAATTCTCCCTGCTTCACTTCCTTCTGGTAGCATAACAGCCTTTCCATTAAATTGTTAACCGTGCAGAGGATGAGAAGAATAAGGAAGAGCACACTTGGGGTGCAGGAGATGGTTATACTCAACCACGCTCACGTCTTAATGGGAGTAGACATGATGGAGAAGGCCAGATTGAAGGTCTGGTGGGCAACTTGTAGAAGTAGACACTTTTATATGCAGGAGCGCTGAACTGAAATCAAATCACATTGATCTCAAGTCACAAAGGCAGTGCTGGCTGAGAGTTATGGAACTTCAGTTTCTTTTTTTTTTTTTATTGAAAAGTTTTTCAATACATTTTATCTTTAACATCCCAACCCCCACCCCCTCCCTCCCTTCCCAACCCAATCCCACCCTCTCACCCTCCCCTTCCCCCCTCCCCCCTCCCCGACTTCCCAGAGCTGAATACAAGGTATAAAAGTAAAAAAAACAGTCATAAACTACCATATGCTAATAACAATAAACTATTAAGTCTACCGCACTTTAGCTCTTATAAAATGACTACAAGCAATATAAATATCCCATAAATACTTATTCAAATGCTAAATGAAACTTTTTAGTCCCATATTTATTCTGAATGTAATCAATCCATTTTTTCCACTCCGCATTATATCGTTGTTGCGAGTGGTCTTTCAAATACGCTGAAATCTTCACCATTTCTGCCAGGTTAGAAACCTTTAAAGTCCATTCTTCTATAGTCGGCAGTTCTTCCTTCTTCCAGTACTGCCCTATTAAAAGTCTCGCTGCTGTAATCAAGTTCAACATCAGCTTAATGTCCACAACAGTAGTATCAGTAATAATGCCCAGTAGAAACAATTGCGGACAAAACTTTATCCTTTTCTTGAATATCTTCTGCATATTCCACCAGATTTTAATCCAAAATGCTTTAACCTTTTTACAAGTCCACCATACATGAAAATACATTGCATCTTCGCCACCACATCTCCAACATTTAGGCTGATAATTCGGATACATACTTGCTAACTTTTTAGGATCTAAATGCCACCTATAAAACATTTTATAAAAGTTGTCTCTTAGATTTTGAGCTTGTGTAAATTTTACATTTCTCACCCAGATCTTTTCCCAAGTGTCCATTGTAATAACTTCCTGAATATTCTGCGCCCATTTTATCATACAGTCTTTAACAATTTCTGTTTCTGAATCAATTTCTATCAATGCAAGATATATCCGTTTAATATGTGCTGGGCCCTGATTTCTAATTTGCTTTACCAAGTTTTCATCATTCATTAAAAAACCAATTTTCTGGTCTTCTTTCCACCTGGCTTGTAGTTGCCCATACTGAAACCAGGTTTGAACAATCTTTTTTCCTCGTAAAAAATTATATGGCTTCAAACACCATACATTCCTCTCCAAACTCAGGATTTCTTTATATGTAGTCACATCATGTTTGAATCCAACATTTATATTCTCTATTGCGTGTTTCGGTATTGCCCATAAAGGTATCTTGTAGTTTAACTTATGTCTATGCTTTTTCCAAACTCGCAACAAAGCATGTCTTAAAATATGCATCTTAAACACATTGTCTACCTTCTTGTCATACAATAAATATGCATGCCAACCAAATAGCAAATCATGACCTTCAAGTTTTAATAATCTCCCTTGTGTTAAGTTAATCCAATCACTTATCGCTGATAGTGCAGCAGCTTCATAATATAATTTAAGATTCGGCATTTTTAGACCACCTCTTTCACGCGTATCCTGCATAATTTTGAATTTAACCCCTGGCCTTTTCCCTGCCCAAACAAATTTATTAATACCCCTCTGCCATTCCACTAAGTTTGAATCCTTTTTAAGAATGGGTATCATTTGAAACAAAAATAGAAATTTTGGCAACACATTCATTTTCACTGCTGCAATTCTTCCCAATAATGACAATTGTAATTTTTTCCAATTATCCAGTTCTTTTTGCACTTTGTTCCATAGTTTTTCATAGTTATTTTTGTATAATTTTACGTTTGAGGGTGTCAAGTATACCCCCAAATATTTAACCCTTTCAACAATTTCAAATCCAGTTAACCTTTCTAAAGCTACCTTTTGTAATACTGTCATATTTTTAGATAACATTTTAGTTTTTTGTATATTAACCTTAAATCCAGAAACTTTCCCATATTGCAATATTAACTCCATCAATTCCATAACAGAATTTTCTGGCTGTGTCACCGTAATAACCAGATCGTCCGCAAACGCCCTCAATCTATAATCCTGATCTCTTATTTGAATTCCCTTAATTGTTTCCGAATTCCGTATTTTAATCAATAATATCTCCAATGTTAGAACAAATAATAAGGGTGATAGCGGGCACCCCTGCCTCATACCCTTTTCAATATTACACATTTCAGTCAGACTATTATTCACAATTATTCGGGCTGTTTGCTTTTGATATAATGCCCTGATTGGTTGTAAAAATTCATCCCCAAAATTCATTTTACCTAATACTTTCATCAAAAATTTCCAATCCAATTGATCAAAGGCTTTTTCAGCATCCAAAAAGATCAATGCTGCAGGGATCTGGTTATTCCTTTCCAAAAATTCCAGCAAATCAATTATATGCCTCACATTATTTTTCATTTGTCTACCACTTATAAACCCAGTTTGATCACCATGAATTACCTGTTGCAATACCCCCATCAGTCTATTAGCTAAAACCTTAGCAAATATCTTGTAGTCCGTGTTCAAAAGTGATATTGGCCTATAATTTCTTGCTTGAGTAACATCCTGATCTTCCTTCGGAATCAAAGAAATAAAAGCAGTTTTCCAAAATGGAGGCACTCCTCCCCCCTTTTGAATTGTCTGAAACAATTCCTTTAGTGCAGGGGTGTCAAACTCAATTTCATTGAGGGCCGGATCAGCATTGCAG
>JAKJMR010018505.1:6364-20988 GCA_024449315.1 Daboia siamensis | reverse complement strand
TAGCACCCTCAAATGTTAAATTATATAAAAATAATTATGAAAAGTTATGGAATAAAGTGCAAAAAGAATTGGATAGTTGGAAAAAATTACAACTATCATTATTGGGAAGAATTGCAGCAGTAAAAATGAATGTTCTGCCAAAATTTTTATTTTTGTTTCAAATGATACCCATTCTCAAAAAGGATTCAAATTTGGAGGAGTGGCAGAAGGGTATCAATAAATTTGTTTGGGCAGGGAAAAGGCCACGGGTCAAATTTAAAATTATGCAGGATACACGTGAAAGAGGTGGTCTAAGAATGCCCAATTTTAAATTATATTATGAAGCTGCTGCATTATCAGCTATAAGTGATTGGATCAATCTGACACAGGGGAGACTGTTAAATCTTGAAGGGTATGATTTGTTATTTGGTTGGCATGCATATTTACTGTATGACAAAAAGGTAGATAATGTGTTCAAAATGCATATTTTGAGGTATGCTTTGTTGCGAGTTTGGAAAAAGCACAGACAAAAGTTAAATTATAAGATACCGTTATGGGCAATACCCAAACACGCAATAGAGAATATAAATGTTGGATTTAAACATGATGTGATTACATATAAGGAAATTTTGACTTTGGAGAGGAATGTATGGTGTTTGAAGTCATACAATCTTTTACGAGAAAAAAAGATTGTACAAACTTGGTTTCAATATGGACAATTACAAGCCAGGTGGAAAGAAGATCAGAAGATTGGTTTTTTGAGGGATGATGAAAATCTGGTAAAACAAATTAGAAATCAGGGACCAGCGCATATCAAACGGATATATCTTGCATTGATAGAGATTGACTCAGAAACAGAAATTGTTAAGGACTGTATGATAAAATGGGCACAGAACATTCAGGAAGTCATTACAATGGACACTTGGGAAAAGATTTGGGTGAGAAATGTGAAATTTACGCAAGCTCAAAATTTAAGAGAGAACTTTTATAAAATGTTTTACAGATGGCATTTAGATCCTAGAAAGTTAGCAAGTATGTATCCAAACTATCAGCCTAAATGTTGGAGATGTGGTGGCGAAGACGCAACGTATTTTCATATATGGTGGACTTGCAAAAAGATTAAACCATTTTGGATTAAAATCTGGTGGAATATGCAGAAGATATTCAAGAAAAGAATAAAGTTTTGTCCGCAATTGTTCTTACTGGGTATTATTACTGATACTACTGTGTTGGACATTAATTTGATGTTGAACTTAATTACGGCAGCGAGACTTCTAATAGGGCAATATTGGAAGAAGCAAGAACTGCCGACTTTAGAGGAATGGACTTTAAAAGTTTCCAACCTGGCGGAGATGGCAAAGATTTCAGCATATTTGAAAGACCATTCTCAACAACGATACATTGTGGAGTGGAAGAAATGGATTGATTACATCCAGAATAAATATGGGACTAAAAAGTTTTATTTAGCATTTGAATAAGTATATTGCTTGTAGTCAATTTATAAGAGCTAAAGCGCGAGAGAATTAATAAGTTATTATTGTTAGCATATGGGCGTTTTTGATTGGTTATTTTAATTTTTATACCTTGTATCTAGCTCTGGGAAGTCCGGGGGGGAGGGGGGAGAGGGAGGGTAAGAGGGTGGGAGAGGGTGGGGGAGGGGTGGGGAATGGGATGTTATAATTAAAATGTATTGAAAAACTTTTTAATAAAAAAAAAAAAAAAAAAAAAAAAAAGATTCTGCTGATACACAACCTTACCCTTATATTCTATTTTATCTATATTAGAAGCCCTTTGCTTCTTCCTTAGCCTATAGGCTAACCATCTACCTGGTTTATTGGCATTACAAAAAGTATTATGCCTAGCAAACCGTAGATTAATTACCACTTGATCAGCCATTAACTTGTCAAATTGTCCTCTTAATCTTAATAACCTCTTTAATCTTCACATCCAATGGGTTCAAAATTAAAGCCTTTTCTTTTTCCTTAATCTCTTGCTCTAATTCCTTCCTCCTAAATTCCAAATTACGTCTGTATTTATTATTCAGATATATCAACACATCTCTCATATACGCCTTACTAGCATCCCATACCATTTCCATAGAGGTACCCTTATGCATATTAGTTTCAAAAAAAACCTTCATCTGTTTTTTACATTCTTCCACATTTTCCTGATTTCTAAACAGATTCTCATTTAAACGCCAGGAACGCCTATCTCTAATGTCTTTTCCAATCTCTAACCAAACTGGACTGTGATCAGACATAATCCTTGAACAAATCTTTATCTTCTTAGTCCTAGAAAAGAGATCATTAGTCACTAATATAAAATCAATCCTAGAAAAAGATTGATGTCTATCAGAAAAAAAAGTATAGTCCTTCTCTTGTAAATTTCTCTCCCTCCAAACATCTCGCAGTTCCAAATCATCCATCATCTCAAAAAAAGACTTAGGCAGTTTAGCATGACTTGGGGTACTTCTAAAAGTTCCACTCTTATCCATTTGTACATTCAAAACACCATTCCAGTCTCCCATAAAAATAAAAGATTTATAATCCAGTTGTGTAATCTTGCTGTGTAATAAACTATAAAAGTCAGCTTGTTGTTGATTAGGAGCATATAATCCAACCAAAAGCGTTTTTTTGCCTTCTATTAACAAGTCTACTATAACATATCTTCCTTGTTGATCTGCTTCAATTAATTCCGCTGTAATTGTGTTCTTGACATAAATAACCACTTTTGCAGCCATCTTTCGTAGTACCCTTTTCAAACTTGGAAACTGTCCTATCTGTAAACAAATCATTAGTCTACAAGGACAGATTATTTATCTAGGGTCTGTAATCTGTGCTCTTCAGGCAGAAATTAGGTGTCCAGTTCAGCCTTTCTACCCTATTGAGCCTCCGTGCTATCAGCCCCCTCTACCACAAAGATCCTGCAGGAGAAGGGCAGTGTGGACAACCGTCGGATCTGGCAGGGTGAGATCTGTCAACCATAAACCCAAAGCTTTTGCTGTGTCCCTGCACAACAGATACAGTGCCCTTTCTGACTTTAATAAGGACATTAAGGAGACAGGTAAAGGTATCTGTGATAATAACTCAAATAAGCAGGGGATCGTGGTCCAAGATGAAAAACTTGTTTTCGACAGGGAGAAGTGTGAATCTGGTATTACACACCAGTCATGCAAGAACAGAAAGGCATCCAAAAAGAGAAGCCACCTTCTGGTTGGTGATTCAATTATAAGGGATGTAAATTTAGGAAAGGACACAGAGGTTTTGAAAGAGGTCAGATGTCTTCCAGGTGCTACTGCCAGTAGGGACAAGAAGCGTATTTTTAAAATAGTCAAGAATGCCAGCCAGGACTGTGATGTGGAGGCTATTGTACATCTTGGCACTAATGATCTGTCCCAAAAAGATGTACTCTCTGTGCAGAATGATTTCCAGAGCTTGGAGCAGGAACTTAGCAGAATAGGCTGTAGGCTTACTTTTTCAGAGGTTTTACCAGTGTATAAGGAGCAAAATGGAAAAGGCCAGCGTATAGCAGAATTTAATATGTGGCTAAAGGAGTGGTGTAAAGGAGAAGGCTTTGGTTATATTAGTCATGATGTCTGTAGCTGGTCCAATGAAAAAATGTATAAAAGAGATGGTCTGCATCCATCCAAGAAAGGGACTGAGTTGCTTGGCAATGAAATCACAGCTTTTTTGGAGGAACATTTAAACTAAATAATGGGGATAGTGAGTTAATTGATACAGAACATCACTGTCCCCGGCAATCTAAGAAAATAGGGGAAGCCAGGCACCACACAAGTTATGCAGCAAGTAAACACAGGGTCAGTCATAAAGGACTCAAATGTCTATACACTAATGCACAGAGTATGAATAGTAAGCAGGGTGAACTAGAAATTCAGGTAAATGAGGGCAGATATGACATTGTTGCCATTACGGAAACATGGTGGGACGAAACCTACAAATGGAACACACAGCTAGAGGGATTTAAACTATTTAAAGAAACAGACTAAACAAAAGAGGAGGAGGAGTTGCTCTCTATATAAGAGATAACCTTATCTCTACAGAAATAGAGCACAACAATGACGAAAACTGTAAACTTGAAAGCATTTGGGTCAATATAAAAGGGGGAAAAAATGACATTGCCATAGGTGTATACTATAGGCCGCCCAACCAAGCAGAGGAAATAGATGAACTTTTTGCTAGTCAGCTAACTAAGGTATGTAAGAAGCACATCACAATAGTAATGGGGGACTTTAATTACCCTGATATCAACTGGGAGACAAACTCTGCACCAAGTGGAAGATCAAACAGATTCCTGTCAAACCTAGCAGACAACTTTCTCTCCCAAAAAGTAGAGAAGGGAACTAGGGGATTAGCCATATTGGATTTAATTCTCACAAACAGAGATAAAATGATAGAAGGTGTCGAAGCCACAGGAACCTTGGGGGGAAGTGATCATGTAATATTGGAATTCAACATTATGGAAGCACAAGCAATAGAACACAGCCATACTAGAGTCTTGGACTTTAAAAGAGCTAATTTCAATAAACTTAGAGAGACCATGGGAAGAATTCCATGGATGAGAATCCTAAAGGGCAAAACAACTCAAGAAGCTTGGGAAATTTTAAAAAGTGAGATAATAAAGGCCCAGTCTAGTACAATACCAACAAAGAAGAAAAATAACAACTCTCAAAAGAAACCAGCATGGCTGCATAAAGAACTCTCTGATAAATTGAAAGATAAAAAGGACAAGTATAAGGATTGGAAAGAGGGGCACATAACTAAGTCAGAATATCAGCAAATAGCCCGTGCCTGCAAAGATGAAGTGAGGAAAGCTAAGGCTCAAAATGAACTAAGACTTGCGACCAAAGTCAAAAATAACAAAAAATGCTTCTTTCAACATATAAAAAACAAGAAAAAAGTTAAGGAAATGATTGGTCCATTAGTGGGGGAAAGTGGCAAGAAGGTGACAAGCAATAGGGAGAAAGCAGAACTATTTAATTCATTTTTTGCATCTGTCTTTACACAAAGGGAAAAAACAGTCCAACCTACCCAAACCAGTGCCATAAAAACCAGAATAGAAACGCAAGTTAAGATAGGCAAGAAAATGGTAAGTGAACACCTGTCCAGCCTAGATGAGTTCAAATCACCAGGACCAGATGGATTACACTCCAAGGTTCTCAAGGAACTGGCAGACGTGATCTCAGAACCACTGAACTATATTTTTCAAAGATCCTGGAGCACTGGGGAACTACCAGAGGACTGGAAGAGAGCTGATGTAGTTCCCATCTTCAAAAAAGGGAAAAAAATAGATCCAGGAAATTACAGACCTATCAGCCTGACCTGGGAAGATTCTGGAAAAGATAATCAAACAACAAATCAGCGAACATCTTGATGCAAACAAAGTCATCACTAAAAGTCAACACGGGTTTGTCAAAAACAGATCGTGCCAGACAAATCTTATTACATTCTTTGACCAAGTGACAAAACTAGTGGACCAGAGGAATGCTGTAGATATAATTTACTTGGACTTCAGTAAGGCATTTGATAAGGTAGATCACAACCTACTACTTGACAAGATAGAAAAATGTGGGTTAGATAGCATAACCACCAGATGGATTCGTAGCTGGCTGACAGGCCGTACTCAGCGTGTGGTCCTCAATGGAACCGCATCTACATGGAAGGAAGTGTGTAGTGGGGTGCCCCAGGGCTCTGTTCTGGGCCCAGTGCTCTTCAATATCTTCATTAATGATTTGGATGAGGAGATAGATGGGGAACTCATCAAATTTGCAGATGACACCAAGCTAGCAGGAATAGCCAATACTCCAGAAGATAGGCTTAAGATACAGAAGGATCTGGACAGACTCGAACACTGGGCACTATCTAACAAAATGAAATTCAATGGTGAAAAAAGTAAGGTTCTACATTTAGGGAGGAAAAATCAAATGCACAGGTATAGTATAGGTGGTACCTTGCTCAATAGTAGTAACTGTGAGAGGAATCTCGGAGTCTTAGTAGACAATCACTTCAATATGAGCCAGCAGTGTGCTGCAGCTGCCAAAAAAGCCAACACAGTGCTAGGCTGCATTAACAGAGGGATAGAATCAAGATCAAGTGAAGTACTAATACCACTTTACAATGCTTTGGTAAGGCCACACCTGGAATACTGCATCCAGTTTTGGTCACCACGATGTAAAAAAGATGTCGAGACTCTAGAAAGGGTACAGAGAAGAGCAACAAAGATGATTAGGGGGCTGGAGGCCAAAACATATAGGGAACGGTTGCTGGAATTGGGTATGTGTAGTTTAACGAAGAGAAGAGTGAGGGGTGACATGATAGCAGTGTTCCAATATCTCAGGGGCTGCCACAAAGAAGAGGGAGTCAAGCTATTCTCCAAAGCACCTGAAAGCAGGACAAGAAGCAACGGATGGAAACTAGTCAAGGAGAGAAGCAACCTAGAACTAAGGAGAAACTTCCTGAAAGTTAGAACAATTAACCAGTGGAACAACCTGCCTCCAGAGGTGGTGAATGCTCCAACACTGAAAGCTTTTAAGAAGAGACTGGACAGCCATTTGTCTGAAATGGTATAAGATTTCCTGCCTGAGCAGGGGGTTGGACTAGATGACCTTCAAGGTCCCTTCCAACTTTATTATTATTATTATTATTATTATTATTATTATTATTATTTGTTGCAGAAGCAATAAATTGTGTGCCTAATCTTGAATTTAATAAGTACTTTTGGTCCATAACTCTAATATGTGTTTCTTGTAAGCAAATAACATCAGTCTTAAATTGTTTTAAATATTGAAAGATTTTCTTTCTCTTCTGTGGTGAGTTTAATCCATTGACATTCCAAGTTAAAAACTTAGTCG
Organism: Daboia siamensis; assembly: GCA_024449315.1. NCBI lineage: Eukaryota > Metazoa > Chordata > Lepidosauria > Squamata > Viperidae > Daboia > Daboia siamensis. The sequence continues at coordinate 14,141 of JAKJMR010018505.1, read as the reverse complement.
CCATCTTTAGCGACCCGAAGCTTTTGGAGCGCGTCTTCCAGGATCCCCTTCACATTTTTAGGCCGCGTCCCTCCCACAGCTTCGCTATAGGTACGCTTTGGAGGTTCCACAACATTCTGCTGATCCTTTTCTTGCTCACGTCTCATTCATCTCGAAGCAGCACACGTAATCCTCTGGTCTCTTGCTTCTTCTGATACTGCTGAAATTTGATCCACTCCTGTTGTTTTCTCATCTGTCTGTGTTATTCCTTCAGCACCTTGAAGCTTTCCCTCTCCATTCTTCTTTGTTGATTCCAAAATTGGTATGGGGATTGCTTTTAAGACATTACTGTAAAAATCACGTGCCTGCATCACTGTAACAAAACGGTGTCTCACGCCTTCATACATTACCACCATACCCACTGGGATCTCCCATCTAAACTTGATATCACGTTGCTTAAGCTCCTGTGCCAGAAATGCAAATTCCTTTCTTCTCCTTAAAATTCTTGGAGGGATCTCTTTTAAAACCAGAACTTCTTGCTCTGCAATTACAAGCTTAGTATTGTAAGAAACTTGAATAATTTCATTTCTGGTTGTTCTCTTTGTAAAATAAACAACCACATCTCTAGGTAGTTTCCTTTGTCTTGCAATTCAGGAATTGACACGGAAGATTTTGTCTATATCTTCAGCAATTCCTTCAGCTGGCCGTCCCAACACCTCTTCCAAAGACTCAGAAACTATTTTCTTCAAATCTTCTTACAGCAAACTCCATTTCATGATACTGCACCAATGTCAAATCATTGTCAATTTTATCCATCACATTCTCAGTCTCTAATATCTTTGCCTCTAATTTACTATTATTTTGGCTGAGATCTTCCACTCTTTCATCCAAGCTTTCAATACATGTCGCCAAGCCTTGAAAAGCAAGTAAAATGTCCGCCTTTATTCCTGTAAACTTCTCCTCCAACTTTTCATCCAGCTTTTCATCTATAATCTCAGCAATTTGCTGTGAATGCTTTTCCAAAGCATCTTGCAAAACTTTAACTGTTAAAACAGGTGAAGGTGCAGGTGCAGGGGGCATTAAGGCTTGCAATGAAGATTGCTGCAGGGGGGAAGCCCCCGCACTTTTAATAAGCTTGTAAGATTAAGCCGCCATTTTTCCCCCCCTGTTACTTACTACGCACTTTCACTTTCAGAGTCTTCAATGTGGATTGAGCCAAAGATCAAAAATCCACTTTCACCTTATTCTCCTGCATCGCTCTGCCTACTTTCTTGTCTTCCAAAGTCCTTTCCTGTAGGCAGGGATGGTTGCGTTCGCCTTGTTCTGCTCCCAAAAGCATGGAGCAGAAACGCTGCGCAGCCTGGAGGAATCCAGGCTTCGGGGGGGCTCGATCCTTCAGCCGCCAGAACTTTAAGCTCTGGCGGCCCCGGAGAGCTCTACCCCTACCTGGATACTCACCCCCTCCTCTTCTCCCGAGGAGGGGGCTTCTGAACCGCCGAAACAGCTGATCGGCGCTGTTTTCGGCGGTTCTACAAAGCCGCGGAACGGACAGCCCAAAAACAGCTGTCTTCGGCGGCGCCTTGCCACCCGGAAGCCGGAACTTCAGTTTCAAATGTATTTCAAGGACACTGCAAGGTTCGGAGGGCAGGCAGGAAACTCATTTAGTGACCACAATTGGGATCAGCCACTGCGTTGCTATGTAAAGTGATTGCTAAGTAAAACTGCTACTGTGCTTCTTTTTATATATATAGAGAGAGAAGGTTTTTTTTTAAGGGATGCAGTGGCTCAGTGGGTTAGGACGCTGAGCTTGTCAGTCAGAAGGTCAGCAGTTTGGCGGGTTGAATCCCGAGTGCTGCGTAACAGAGTGAGCACCTGTTACTTGTCCCAGCTTCTGCCAACCTAGCAGTTCGAAAGCACATAAAAATGCAAGTAGAAAAATAGGGACCACTAGGGTGGGAAGGTAACAGCGTTCCGTGCGCCTTTGGCGTCTAGTCATGCCGGCCACATGACCACAAGACGTCCTGGGACAAGCGCTGGCTCTTCGGCTTTGAAACGGAGATGAGCACCGGCCCCTAGAGTTGGAAACGACTAGCACGCATGTGGGGGGGAACCCTTACCTTTACCTAGAAGTTTTTTATTCATTTTTCCCATACATATAGTAGTAAGTTTTCAACCAACGTGCTGTCTGAGTTTACATGCTAATACATATTTAATTCCTAATCCTTTCTTCTTTCCTCTAGCCAATGGTAAAATAAGTCCCAGGTTTGATAATAGTCCATTTCTTTTTTTTCTTTCAGTCTCATAGTCAGTCTGTCCATCTCTGCGGATTCTAGTATTTTTTTTTAAATTATTTCTTCGTCTGATGCGATTCCTTCATTTTTCCAGTGTTGCGCAAATATAATTCTTGCCACTGTTGTGACATGCAAAGTCGAGTATAAGCTTTGTGTATTAGTCTTTTTTGGCATTATACCTAATAAAAAAAGTTCAGGTTTAAAATCGACATGTTCTCCTAACATCTTTTCTAGCCAACTATGTATCTTTTTCCAATAATAGCTACTGTGCTTCTTATCTTACTTCAGCTTTCCTTTGCTTTCTAGTCATGTGAGGATAAGTGGGTGCAGTTGCTCTTTCATTATTGTTGTAACTGTAAATGGTTGCTAAACAAGGCAGTTGCTAAATGAGGACTGCTTTTGGTTAAAAAGGAATCTTCACAGAGGAGAGACCATATAAATGCACAAGTGTGGAAAGAGCTTTACTCGGAACAGATAACTGAATTCTCATAAAAGGATCCACACGGGATGAACTGTATAAATGCACAGTGCATGGAAAGTCCTTCAAGTGTTACACCTTTTACCTGTCATAATGGGATCCACACAGGGGAAAATTAAAAATGCTTGAAAAGTGGAACAAGCTTCACTGAGAATAATGCACTTACCTCTCGTAAAAAGATGCACACAGGAAAACCATACGAATCCCTGGAATTTGAACATTTGAAACATTTTGAAATAATCAACCTACCCTCCTTGACTCGCTTTTCCCCCCATCCTGAGCAGTATCTATCACGCCTCTTATGAATCTCACATCCTCCTTAAAATGTGCTTCTCGCACGCTCCCTCTGATCTGCATTCTCATACACAGCCTCACACTCTCATGCACCCACTTGAACCCACACTGTGTCTCTTATGTACCCGCTGGCACTCTTGTGCAACCATAACACTATCAACGGACTTGGGGGAACTCAAGGAATAACAGAATAACAGAGATGGAAGGGACCTCGGAGATCTTCTAGTCCAGCCCCCTGTTCAAGCAAGAAACCCTAACATTTCAGATTGGTTGTCCAATTTCTTCTAAAAAATTTCCAATACTGGAGCATCCACAACCTTTGCAGCAGGTGAAGTACTGAGGTGGCTGCACTGCTTATAATATTGAACCCTTTCTCCTGATTTCTAAATAATATTGTGTTTTTTTAAAAAAAAATTCTATGATATTTTTCATATGGTTTATTTTATGGTGTTTTTTATTATTATTGTCAGGGCTTTTTTTCTCATAAAACGCTCAGAACGGAGTTCCGGCACCTTTTTTGGATGGAACCTTGTAGGATAGGCAAGGTGGGTTGTATGACATGTGTGAGTTCCGGCACCTCTTTCTTTTACAAAAAAAGCACTGATTATTGTATACCATGCAGAATCAGATTTTCGGGAGATGGCAGCTCCATAAATCTGAGGAATAAATAAATAAATGAAAGATTCACACAGGGAGAAAGGCCACCAAATTGGTGTGAAGGAACTCGGAAACCATTTACTGTACTTCCTTACTTAATAATCAGTGAATAAATTGACTTGCTGGACGTCTGTCCTGCGGCTCGTAGAAGCTAGAGAACATAGAATTGTAGGAAGGGACCTCAAAGGTCTTCTAGTCTAACCCCCATCTCAAGGTAGATCTTATACCATCTGGGTGAAAAGGTTGTCCAATCTATTCTCTCCACCACTTCTTCCACCTATCCCAAGAACACATCTGTATTTCCAAGAAGATTCCGGAACAGAGACACTCCAGCTGCACGGAAGCAACCATCAAGCCGATTTCTATCCCAAAGCCTCTTTGCTTGTTCCAGCTTCCATTGTGCCCATCATCCTCGACCTCTGCATCCTTCTCCACCCCTCACGTATCCACTCTTGCCCCTAAGCCAAATGCTTTGCCAGCACTAGAGCTGAGGCAGATTTCTAGTGTCACTGGGCAGGAAAAGCGCAAGTGCACAAGATCTTTGCCCTCGACTTACAGCAGTTCATTTAGTGACCGTCCAGTTACAACAGCACTGAAAAAGTGACTTCATGACTGTTTTTCACATGACCATTGCAGCATCCCCATGGTCACGTGATCAAAATTCAGACACTTGGCAACTGACTCATATTTATGACAGTTGCAGGGTCCTGGGGACACGTGATCCCCTTTTTGCAACCTTCTGACAAGCAAAGTCAATGGGGAAGCCAGATTCACTTCACAACCATTTGACTAACTTAACATCTGCAGTGATTCATTTAACAACTGTGGCAAAAATAGTCGTTAAGTGGGGCAAGATTCACCTAATAAATGACTCACTTGGCGACAGAACTTTTTGACTTATGTGGGAAGTCAGCCCCCCCTCGAGAAGGAAATATTAAAGAAGCAGAGAAGCGTGCCCAGTTTTCTTAAGTCTCCCCCAAGCAGAAATCAGCTCTGTAGAAATGCAGATGTAAACAATCCATTCAGGAAGGTTGGTGACCTCCAGCTAGACGCTTAGTAAGACAAGGACACCTAAAATCTACATATCCCACCCAAACTCTAAGACAGGACATAATAGGATTAACCCACAAATGCCAAAGGGGCACACTCAGACTCAGGTCAAAATACATGACACAGGAAATACAAAGCCTCATATAGGAACAAGAAACAACCTCCAGAGGCCCAGAGGGTATAAAAACCCACTCCTTACATGTGTTCTCTCTCTCTTTTCTTCCAGAGCCATCTTTCTGTCTGGCTTTCCTTTTCAATAAACTGCAACCTTCTTTCTAAAGCAGTTGGCATGTTGTTTATTTCTGGCTTGGACTGAACCATGATGAAGACTTTTCCTTCAGCACATATGACCACAATTGAGTCCAAAATATCTGTTGCTAAGTGAAACATTTCTTAAGTGAATTTTGCCCCATTTTACAACCTTTCCTGCCACAGTTGTTAAACTAGTAGTGACGCAGTTATGAAGTGCATCTGGCTTCCTCATTGACTTTTCTCGTCAAAAAAAGGGATTGCATGACCGTCATAAATATGAACCAGTTGCCAAGTGTCCAAATTTTGATTCCGTGACCTTGGGGATGCTGCAACGGTCATAAGTGTGAAAAACGGTCATAAGTCACTTTTTAGCACCATTGTAACCTTGAATGGTCACTAACCACAGTCATAAATCAAGAACTACCTGCATTCTCTGCCGTGCAACCCCACGGTTCCACACTCCCTCCCAGGTTCTCTAGCCAAGAGCAAAAGAAGGAGGGAGGCCCAGTCGCATTTTGCCCCTCTAGGAAGCAGCACTCTGTGACTGGGACTGGCGGAAGCCAGGAGCACGCGGGACATTTTGGCGGGAACGCTTTGCAGTGGCTCCTCTCTGGTGCAAAGAATACACAAAGAAGCTGAGCGGCCTTTTCACCCCTCCTGGAGACTGGGAAGGGGCTGTGGAGGGTTGTGGGGGGCTCTTCCTTGGATCCTGGGGCTGAGAAAGCTTGCTGCCTGGGAAGGAGCCTCAGCTGTGACCCAGTCCCAAGTGTGGTTGGAGCTGCTGAGGGTGGCAGGAAAGAAGGCGCTTGAGGGGAATGTCTCTTCTCCCCACCCAGGTTCCACTTGGCCAGGGCTCTTCAAACTCGACCTTTTATGACTCATGGACTTCAATTCCCAGAATTCCCCAGCCAGCATGCCATGGGACTTGAAGTTCACAAGTCAAAAGGGCCGAGTTTGAAGACCCCTTTGCTTGGCTCTGGCCAAAGGAGCCACGCCCAGAAGGAAGAGCTGGGAAAGGAGGAGGTGAGGAGGGGGCTTCATCCTGGGAACTTGGGGGGGGGGGCGGCCTGGGGGAAGGATCAAGGATTTGGCAATGTCTGTAAGTCTAAATCCCATAAATAATTCAGAACCTGTCTGGATCTCCTAATATTTGGAGAGCTGGCCTCTTGTGGAGGCAAATGTTTCTGTTCCTTCTTGGAGAGAATTCCCTGGGAGGAAAGGTGAATTCTGTCCTTTAAAATTCTTTCGAAGACCTTTTCAACCTCCGAAGTCCCTAAGGGATGCAAGAGGGTGCAGAGTTTGAGGAACTGGCCAGGTTTCCTTGTCCAGCCTCTCTTTCTTCTAGTGCAGACATGTCAAACACAAGGCCCGGGGGCCAGATCCGGCCCGCGAAGTGGTTTCATGTGGCCCCCAAAGCTATCCTGGAAACAGTGAGGGAACACCCCCCGCTGCCTTGGCCCTAGCCCAGAGACCCTCCTTCTGCCAGAGACCCCCAGATCTGTCCCACTCCTGCCCAGGCCCCCATAGGCACCCTTGATGCCAATGATGTAGAGCTAGCCATGCCCACCCATTAGGCCATACGGACTCCAGCTGCGCCCACCCAGTAGGCCGCGCCCACCCTGGCCATACCCACCCGGCCCCCCGAGGGCAACCACAATGCTGATGTGGCCCTCAATGAAATTGAGTTTGACACCCCTGTTCTAGTGCAAGGTGCCAACGCTGCTAACACCGAATGTTATTGCTTGACAAGAGATGAAGAAGTAGCCATTTCATATGTTAAACTTGTGTACTGCGTTAGAGGCAGGAAGAGCCGCTGCGTGTTGCAGCTGGGAGACACTTCGCCAGTGGGGAAGGAGCCCTGCAAGGTCATAATTCCGGAGGTTGAGACGCGGCGAAGGAGGAGGGAAGAAGACACCCCTGGGGACGCAGGGACGCCCTCTCCTGCCTCTCTTGCCCGGGGGAGAAAAGGGGGCAGCGGGAGCCTCTGGGTGCCCAAACCACGTCGGAGGGTCTCCCATGTGTGTGTGTGTGTGGTGGGTGGGGGGAATCAGATTGGATCTTTTTATTGATGTATCGTACTTTTATTGGATATTAGGTTTTTATGCATCAATTATGAACACCCGGGGTCCCTTAGCGACTGGGGGGGGGGGATATCTAACTTCATGTGATCTTGATTCTATCCCTCTGTTAATACAGCCTAGCACTGTGTTGGCTTTTGTGGCAGCTGCAGCACACTGCTGGCTCATATTTAAGTGATTGTCCACTAGGACTCCAAGATCTCTCTCACAGTTACTACTATTGAGCAAGGTACCACCTATACTATACCTGTGCCTTTGATTTTTCTTGCCTAAATGTAGAACCTTAATTTTTTCACCATTGAATTTCATTTTGTTAGATAGAGGCAGGAAGAGCTGCTGCGTGTTGTGCAGGACTCCCCTTTCCTGCCTCTCTCACCCGGTGGAGAAAAGGGGGCAGCGGGAGCCTCTGGGTGCCCAAGACACGTCGGAGGGTCTCCTTGTTTTACCAAATTTTTATCTCTTGACGAAATACCAATTTTCTGATCTTCTTTCTGTCACTGCACGTTTTTTTTTTGTTCGTCAGAAAAGTTCATTTCTAACTGTACATTTCCCTGCTCTCTGCACCTGTTGTGATAACTTATCTGGTAACTGTTGCTATATGTTGCTATAGGGCTAATGGAAGGCTAATGGAAACTTACTGGGCTGGTAGAAAAACATAACTCAAGGAAATAGAAACTTATTGAAGAAACGAAACTACA
>JAKJMR010018504.1:91204-161212 GCA_024449315.1 Daboia siamensis | reverse complement strand
AAATCCTGCCTGTACTTCTGGTAGTTCTTGATCCACATACTGCTGGAGTCTAACTTGTAGGATTTTAAGCATAACTTTATTATATAGTTATATAGTCACCATAGTTATAGTTCTTATATAGTTCTTCTGTGTAGTTTTGCCAACTCTTCTTAATCTCTTCTGCCTCTATTAGGTCCCTACTATTTTGGTCCTTTGCATGAAACGTTCCCTTCATATGTCCAATATTCTTGAAGAGATCTCTAGTCTTCCCTATTCTATTGTTTTCTTCTATTTCTTTGCACTGTTCATTTAAGAAGGCATTCTTATCTCTTGTAGCTATTCTCTGGAATTCTACATTCAGTTGGGTGTACCTTTCTTCCTTGGCTTTCGCTTCCCTTCTTTGCTCAGCTATTTACAAAGCGGTTGGTACATTGGGTCAATGTGTCTGTTTATTGACTTGGTGGAGAACTAGGCTTCGAGAAATTCTCTTTCTCCCTTTGAATTTGCTTGGGTTACTACTGTGGTTCTAGTTAGAACAAACTTGAATCCTTCTGTGTCTTTGTGTAGGGACATGAGGTCGTGTCTTTTGATAGCCAAGAAGTGTTTATGCAGTCTAATAGGTAGCTTTCTTCCCATTTGGCTCACATAATTCTTTTCACAGTTGCTGCACTGAATTCAGTATATGACGCCTGATCTTTGGTTTGTTTCTGTTTGCTCCTTAGGTTTTGATAGGGTCTGTCTGATAGTTGAGGCCAGTTTGTGGGCTACTGTGAGGTCATATTGGCATAGTAGTCTTGCTGTCATCTCTGAAACAATTTGTACATAAGGAATTGTGATTTGTCAGGTCGTTGTTGTTTCTGTTGTAGTTGTGTTGCTTTGGGTGTTTGTATTGTTTGTGTCTAGTGATCTCTGGATGAAGTTTCTTGGGTATCCGTTTCTGTCTAATACTTTGTATAAGTGTTTTTGTTCTGCTGATCTGGCTTCAGTTGTAATGGGATTCTGATCTCCCGAACAGTGTTCTGACATAGCTTTGTTTGTGGCTTTTGGGGTAGTTGCTGTGGAAGTTGAGGATTTGATTTGTATGAGTTGCCTTCCTGTACATGGATGTTAGAAGTTAGCCATTGATGGTTCTGGTTACAAGGATCTCCAGGAATAGCAGTTCATTGTTACTCTTGGTTTCTATTGTAAATCAGATATTTGTGAAGACGTTGATTCTTTAGTAGGTTTGGTCAACCTGGTTGTGCTTGATTATCACAAAGGTGTCATCCACATAACATACCCATAGCTTGGGATTTATTTGTGGAAGTATAACTTTTTCAGTTTTCTTCATGATCATTTCTGAGACCAGGCCAGATATAGGAGATCTCATAAGCAATCCCTTCAGTTATTCATAGATCTGTCTATCAAATTTGAAGTAGGTGGTTAAACATAGCTGGAGGAGTTCACATGTGTTTTTCTGATGTGAGTGGTCCTCCTGGTAGTTGTGTGTTGTCCAGTAATTCTTTGATGAGATCAATTGCTAGTTTTAGATCTACTGATGTGAATAATGCATTAACTTTGAATGATATTGTTTCATCTTTGTCAATATGTAAGTGTTTGAGCTTTGTCCAGGAATTGCGGTTTATGGAATATTGGGCAATTCCATCAGCAGACACATTGATCTACAACCAGCTTACGAACCCTTTAAAATCCAAATCAACCTCACAGCCAACCAGAAACAGCACCAACCCTCAACCAACCCATTCAAGTCCCTCCCAGCACACCTCCCAATGACCCTCACCTGATATAACCCCCCTATTACAAGATCCTCACTTGACACACCCACACCTGACCTATCACAAGACCTACTGACCACACAAAGCCCTTATAAACAGATGAACACTGACATCCCCTAAACTCCACTGAAGATGTTACCTAAAGTTGTAATGAAACATTTGGAAACCAACCTGCAAGCTCGCCCTCATTTTGGAATGTTTCAAGCTTCAAAATATTTCCAAAAGGACGAAAACATTTTAAATGCAGCATAACATTCCATCCTCTAAAAGGGCTATTTTACGTTCAAAATGTTTCCCATGACAGTAGTGAAAACCTACTTCATAGTTCACTTAGTATTTGATACATGCAAAACATATTAGCAATCAAGAAATTTGTTTGTCTTAGTTTCATTAAAATATGGGTCCACTGTTTCCTGAACAAAGTTTACTTCAGAACTGTACATGAGAATATTAGATGTTATAGAATTCACAAGTTGTGAAACAAGAAAAATATTGAAAGAACAAAGGCTTATTTTCTTTCCCATGAATGCATTATATTTTTAGCTGTTGAAGTCAGATTCCTCACGCTGTTTCTTAATTATTTTGGTAATGAATGAACCACTGATCTAATTTCATTTTTTTGGTACTAGAAGTGCTTGTAAGTAAAGAATATCTTATAAATTATCCTGGATGCTGACATCTCTATTGCGTTTACTTATTCGATTTTCCTTTTATCTCAATTGAGTTGATTATCTGTGCAATGCTTACTTTAGCATACCAATTCAAGGTTTCTAAATTCAGAAATTGTTTGAAAGATGTACCTTGTTTTTCCATGCCTGTTTTTATCTTCAGTTACTTTACAGATGTTTTTGTAATACTGTTTCTTGCCTCTTCTAATAGCCTCTAAAACAGTGATAGTGAACCTTTTAGACACTGAGTGCCCAAAACCCACCCTGCCCGCTCTGTCCCAGGCCACCTGCCGCCTGCACGGCACACCACAACAAATTGCCCAGGTGGTCCTGTAGCGCCATGGTGGCCACGTTCTCTGCCCGTGCCCTGCAACAACGTGTGCATGACAGGGTGCGAGGGATGAGTCTTGTCCCTGCTACCCAGCTGCCATGTCCTTAGCTACACTACTCTGTGCAGGCCACACCCAGGGGCGATTCTCTGGGGGTGCTGCTGCTGAGGAGGGGCTCGTGGGGGGAAGTGGGGCTAGGGCGATGGCGCACGTGCCCACAGAGATGGCTCTGTATGCCGCCTCTGGCACGTGTGCCATAGTTTTGCCATCACTGCTCTAAAACAATTTGCTAAGTTCGTTTCTGAGAGTTTTGCCTTTCTTTGCCTTGGCGTGCTTCCCTTTTGCTGTTTCTCTTCCTCCTCCTCCTCCTCCCCCCTCTTCTACCCCATCCTTTCTCTCTTTTCATTTTTGGCAATCTCTTCACATTTATCCTTCTTTAAATCCATTCCATAATTCCTTGTTTCTTCTGTCGATAAAGTTTAGGATTTCCGAGTGATTCCTGATGTCTTCTTTGAAACCAGTCACTATATAGTATGTTCAAGATGTTACGGAAACTGACTGGCTTCCTTTTTCTTCTTGAGCTTAACTTGAAGGTTGTTCATAAGCAGTTTGTGATTTGTTGCACAGTCAGCACCTGGCCATGTTTTTGATGCTGTAATTGAACTCCTCCACCTCTTTTAGCAAAAATATAGTCAGTTTGATTTTTGTACATCCCATTTATAAGCGATATAGAGATACTGCTCTAGTTGTTTGAACATATTAGAAAATTTGATAGAATAAGGATATTCATGTCAATAGTTTTCTTAGATATGATTAACAAAAAGATTTAATCTGTATAAAAGTTATGTTTATAGTTAAGTTACAGTTTTGAACAAAGTAAGAGTTATATACTATTTATAACATGCTATTGCTAAAATGTATAACTTTGCTGAAAAATAAGTCAGAAGAATAAATGAAAGTATGATGAAGTGGACCAAAAAAATGGCTATAATATACAGAGGGACCAATGGGAAAATATGTGATGGAAAGGATTGACATTTCTAGCCTTAAAGAGAATTTTTATAAAATTATATATCGTTGGTATTAGTGTCCAGAGAAATTGTCTAGAATGCATAAAGGTACTTAGAATCTTTGCTGTGAGCAACATGAAGGGACATTTTATCATTTTAATGGACATGTAAAAAAATTTTTTTGAATACAAATACATGCATAAATTCAAAAGATACATTTTTTGGGACTAATGGACAAGCAACTAGAAAATAAGTCATGGAACTTTGTTTTCTGTATAATAACTGCAGCAAGTTATACAGTTGAATTATTTGATACTATCCGCAGTACCTTAGTTATAATCTCTTTGATTAGAGACAATGGTTGACTGGATACCCCTTATAAACTTTTTGCATAAAATGGAAAAAATGCACTTATGGTTTTGGTGTTGATGAATAGAAAAAAACCAAATAATGAAAAAGTGAGATGTTTTTGAATTATAGAGTAACAGAATTTTTAATTGTATTTATATTTGCTACAAAATAAATTAGAAGCTTTTTTCTACTTTTTTATTCTTTCTATGCTTTTTCTTTTTCTTTGCTGCTCTTTTTTGTTTGTTTGCTTTAGTTTTTATGTGTTTTGTAAAACTTTAATGAAACTATTTTTTTAAAAGAATTATTGGAGTGCAGAAATTGTTAAATCGGTTTCCTGCTCCATTTCAGTTTCCTAAGCCATACAGTGCAACTACATTTTAGTTTTTCACGTTTCCAACATTCCAGTCTTTAATCACAAACAGCACTTGCATGTTCTGTCATTTTCAAATTGGACTTGATCATAAAACCCATAATTAACCTCCTCTTCTTCTGTATCAGTGATTGGAACATAAACTTGAATGTCTAATCAGTATTATTTAGTTATTATATTCTTGTAGCCAAATATTGTTCATGCTAAAAGCAATACCATTTCTTTGTTTTTCATGTCCTACATAATAAACAGTATGGTATTCTGAATGAAAATCTCCCATCCCAGTCCATCTCAATTCACTGAAGGCTATGATGGTAATCTGTAGTCATTTCATTTCTTCTTTCATTGTGCTGAGCTTTTGTGTGTACGTGTGTGGCGTGATGCCACCCTTCGCACCACGGTTCTCATGAAATACAAAGACACAGGGTTGTCTCGGGATGAGAACTCCAGACCGGAGTCCGAAGCCCCCTTTTATTGAGGGTCTTCCAGGGAATACAAAGGGCAAAAGTTCATTGGTTGTACAAAACATTTACCATATATGGTTACACACAATACATCCTGTTTATGCTATAGGTTCCTATCTCCTTAAAATGATGTCACCACTTTGGAAGGTCTTTGCCATGCCGGCAGAATGAAAAGTCCTTAAAGCAGTCTTTAATATAATGACAGAATGGCGATGATCAGGCTCATAACTTTATTCCCACATACGTGCTTCTTATGTTCTATGTTCCTTCTGTAATTCTATCTTTGAAGCTTTGTATTTCCTGATGCCAATATCAGTAACTACATCCCAAAGACTTAAATTTAGCCATGTCATAAATACCCTTAGTACTCAGCTTTTTCTCAGTAGGAAATTGAATGCCGTCTGACCTGAGGGACCCATCATCCAGCACTATATCGTCAGTCATTTTGTATTTTTTATTCATATGGTTTTCTCTATAAAAATATAAGAGTGGTTTAATATTGCATTCTTTCACACAATATAAATTGATGTCTTTATGATTGTGACGAAAGTGATCATCTGCCTCTGACATCTTCCTAGATCTCTGCTGTCTACCCAGTATCTGGGTCTGTTTGCTTTAGCTGGGCATCACGGCTAGGAATACATACTCTTGGCAGATACTTTTAAACTATTGTAGATCCCATAATATAATATTTTTATAACGAGGAACTGCCTATAACTTTCTTTTTAAAAAAGTAAAGGAAAATTAACATGAAATTGATAATTTTTTACTTTTAATATATTGATAATCCATGTGGCTGCCTACCTCACAGAAAGTAACTGTATAGATGCAGATTTATTTAGATATATAATTGTTTCTGAAATAACATTTATAAAGTTATATCAGAATTATACAAGATGTATTGAAAGAAAAAACAGGTAATATAACTTCAGTAATTTCATTTGTTTGCTCCAATACAAGACTTTGACAGAATATAATAAAAAATAAAAATCAGGAGAAAAGCAATAACATAAAGATAAAATTCAAGATAAGTGTCCATAACTTTCATCAGGGATGAAGGCTCATGGAATAAAACTACTTTAAGATGTTTGAAACATTAGACACTGGGATCCACCTATATTTCTTGGCGGGATACTTTTCTGTACAATGAGGGCTATCATATGACTCATACCTTATTTACCTGCCACTTTTAGCAAGTCTTCTGTAGACGTTCAAACAAACAAACAAAAAAATGACTCTGGCAAGGTTTTGCCTAATATAGTGCTGTGCTATGTAGGTCTTTAACAGTAACAAACAGTATGTTGAATTGGGCTCATAAACCTACTGGTAGCCAGTATCATCATTTTAACATAGCTGTAATTCTATCCAGGTCAGCTTACTCTTCCAAAAGTCTTGCTACTCCTAAGTTCTACATAGTTTAAAACAAAATCCCCACATAGGGCCTATTAAAGTAATCAATTTGAGTGAAAAGCAGAGTGTGGGTTACAGAAATGAGGGCATCCATGTCTAGGTGATTCATGAACTGATAAGTTGGTTAAAGCTGGGCAAAAAAAAAATAGCCAAACAAGAGCCAATAGTCAAAGATCCAGAAGTCATAGATTCCCACCTTTATTCTGAGTAACTACTGGGACTGCTATTACTGAAGTGCCCAAACATTTACTAATGATTAGCAATTCCATCTTGATAGAAATTTATCTGATTTTGTTTTGCCTTATCCAGATTTCCATAGACACTGTCTAGTTTCATGGGATCTTTTCACTTAAAATCTCATATTCTCTATGAACTTATATACCAAATATTTCTCTGAATTTTTTTATAGCTATATCCGTATTGGAAAGAAACTTGCCAACTTCTCCTAGTACTGAGGAAATGGATTGATTGAATCCAAAATGCACTTATACTGGATTTTGATGATATCTTATGAATCACTTCAAGGACTTTAGGAAACAATAAATCATGTTTTTAAAACATTAGTTTACATTTATTTTATATTATGAAAGGTTTTGGTTTTTTCTTTATCTTTAATGATGTTTGCAGTTGATCATTTGTTGTAGTGGTTGTGAAGTTGTGTCCGAGCCATCGCAACTCCATGGACAATGTTCCTCCAGACCTTCCTGTCCTCTATCATCTTCTGGAGTCCATTTAAGCTCACGCCTACTGCTTCAGTGACTCCATCCAGCCACCTCATTCTCTGTCGTCCCCTTCTTCTCTTGCCCTCAATCTTTCCCAGTATTAGGCTCTTATCCAGTGAATCCTTCCTTCTCATTAGGTGGCCAAAGTATTTTGAGTTTCAACTTCAGGATCTGGCATTCTAAAGAGCAGTCAGGGTTGATCAGGACTGACCGGTTTGAACATCTTGCAGTCCAAAGGATTCGCAGGAGTCTTCTCAAGCACCATAGTTCAAAGGCCTCAATTCTTTGGCGCTCAGCCTTTCTTATGGTCCAACTTTCACAGCCATACATTGCAACTGGGAAACCATGGCCTTGACTATATGCACTTTTGTTGGCAGGGTCTCTGTTTTTTAGCATGCTGTCTAGATTTGCCATAGCTTTCTTCCCCAGGAGTAAGCGTCTTTTAATTTCTTGGCTGCAGTCCCCGTCTGCAGAGATCTTGGAACCCAGGAAAATAAAATCTGTCATTACCTCCACTATCTCCGGATGCCATTATCTTAGTTTTCTTAATGTTGAGTTTCAAGCCCATTTTTGCACTCTTCTTGTTCATCCGCATCAAGAGGCTCTTTAGTTCCTTTTCACTTTCTGCCATTAGAGTGGTATCATCTGCATATCTTATTTTGTTGATATTTTTCCCGGCAATCTTAATTCCAACTTTTGATTCATCTAGCCCTGTCTTTCTCATGATGTGCTCTGCATATAAGTTAAATAGGCAGGGCGATAGTCTACAGCCTTGCCAGACTTCTTTCCCAATTTTGAACCAGTCATTGTTTCGTGTCCAGTTCTCACTGTTGCTTCTTGACCTGCATATAGGTTTCTCAAGAGACAAATAAGATGGTCTAGTATTCCCATCTCTTTAAGAACTTGCCACAATTTGTTGTGATCCACACAATCAAAGGCTTTAGCATAGTCAGTGAAGCAGAAGTAGATGGTTTTCTGGAACTCCCTAGCTTTCTCCATGATTCAGCATATGTTGGCAATTTGATCTCTAATTCCTCTGCCTCTTCAAAATCCTGCCTGTACTTTTGGTAGTTCTTGATCCACATACTGCTGGAGTCTAGCTTGTAGGAATTTAACCATAACTTTACTAGCATGTGAAATTAGTGCAGTAGTGCGATAGTTTGAACATACTTTGGCATTGCCTTTCTTTGGAATTGGAATGCAAACTGACCTTTTCCAGTCCTGTAGCCACTGTTGAGTTTTCCAAATTTGCTGGCAAATTGAATGTAGCAGTTTTATTGCATTGTCTTTTAAGATTTTGTATAGCTCAGCTGGAATACTGTCACCTCCACTAGCTGAGGACATCATTTTTTGGTGTTAATTCTATAAGGCGCTGTAGGGCTTTCTAGAACAGGTCAATTTCATCCTCTTCAGCATCACTGGTTGGGGCATAGACCTGGACTACTGTGATATTGAATGGTTTGCCTTGGATTCGCACTGAGATCATTCTATCATTTGGGGGATTGTATCCCAATATTGATAGGGATGTGGTGGCTCAGTGGGTTAGGACACTGAGCTTGTCGATCAGAAGATTGACAGTTTGGCGGGTCGAATCCCGAGTACCGTGTAGCAGAGTGAGCGCCTGTTACTCGTCCCAGCTTCTGCCAACCTAGCAGTTCGAAAGCACATAAAAATGCAAGTAGAAAAATAGGGACCACTACGGTGGGAAGGTAACAGCGTTCTGTGCGCCTTTGGCATCTAGTCGTACCGGCCACATGACCATGGAGACATCCTCGGACAAGCGCTGGCTCTTCGGGTTGGAAACGGAGATGAGCACCGGCTCCTAGAGTTGGAAATGACTAGCACGCATGTGCGGGGGAACCTTTACCTTTTACCTTATCCCAGTATTGCTTTTGCTACTCTTTTATTTACTCCATTTCTTCTTAGGATTCTTGTCAGCAGTAGTATACCTGATGGTCATCTGAAATAAATTCACCCATTCCTGTCCATTTTAGTTCACTGATTCCTAAGATGTTGATGTTCAGTCTTGTCATCTCTTGTTTGACCACCTCCAGCTTGCCTTGATTAATGGATCTTACATTCCAGGTTCCTATGGAGAAAAAATCTTTACAGCATCGGACTTTCCTTTCACCACCAGACACATCCACAGCTGAGCGCCCTTTCGGCTTTGGCCCAGTCACTTCATTCTTTCTGGCGCTACTAGTACTAGCCCTCTGCTCTTCCCCAATAGCATATTGGACATCTTCCGACCTGAGGGGCTCATCTTCCAGTGACATATCTTTTTGCCTTTTGGTAGTGTCCATGAGGTTTTCACGACAAAGATACTGGAGTGGGTTGCCATTTCCTTCTCCAGAGGATCACATTTTGTCAGAACTCTCTGCTATGAGGGGCTCATGTTCCAGCTGTCAAGGTTCCGACAGATGAGCTTTTCAAATGATTGAGGCATTGTTTACCTTAAAAGTCTTTTATTAGAGCCCTAAAACATTGACAATCCTCGCTAGGAGAAGCTGGAAACTGAATTCCCCTCCACTTAGCACAATATGTTAAACACAATTCTCCTCCCTTTCATTGCTGTCATCACATTCTCCAATTAGTTTGAAGGGTCAGTTTTCCCTTCTGTTAGACAACCCGCCAAATTCTTATCTTCTCTTATTTCGAGACAGCCTTGAGACACATTCTTCCTCCCCACTCCCCCAGCAATAACTGATTATAGCTCTTAAATTAACACATGTTTAAATATGAAATAGCTGCTTCTTCATCTTTTGTCAAAGCAAAAACATTCAATGTTAACAGCATTGACCTCCAGCCCCCCCCATACAAAAAGGACAGATCCTGTAAAGTAAACAAAACACAAGTTAGGAGCTGGCTTTTGGTTTGTTGGGGTGTTTCTCATAAAACTTTTTGATAAGTCTGTCAGCTTTCGCATCGCTGGATTTCACCCAAATGGCTTTAGACAATGGGTATCCCTTCAATTGTACTAGGTACTGCAATTTTCCCTTAAAAATTCTAGAGTCAAGAATACGTTTCGCTTCATAATGGGTCTCACCCACTACTACGAGAGGTCTGGGTGCTTTCTTAGTGGGGGGTCTTAAAGTGGAGGCCTGAAAAGGTTTCAGTAAGCTACAATGGAAAACCGGATGAATCTAGAGAGTTCCACATCCACTGTGACTGGGTTGATGATTCTCACAATGGGGAAAGGCCCCAAGAATTTTGGTCCTAATTTCTTGTTGGGTAGTTTAAGGTGTAAGTATTTGGTCGACAAATAGAACTTTTCCCCAACTTGGAATGTTCTTTGGGGAGCTCTCTTTTTGTCAGCTTGCTTCTTGTAGGTCTCAAAAGTCTTTTTTAAGGCCACCTTTGTAGTTTTCCAAACTTCTTCCCAACCCCTCACCCAATGATCAAGAGTCTGGGAAGCAGAGGGTAACTGAGGGTATTCCAGTATGGGGTTGAATTCTCTCCCTGTGGCTACCCGGAAAAGAGTGTAGCCAGTGCTGCTGTGTACTGAATTATTGTAAGCCACCTCTGCGAAAGGGAGGAGGTCAGTCCAGTTTGTTTGTTGGTAAAAAACATAGCGTCTCCAGCATGATAGATGGAGAATCCACGAATCGGTTAACTCTGTCTTCCTGCCCAATTAGACTAAGTCAAACTTGCCATGCCTCTCCTGGGCCAGGATACCTCCCAGTCATGACTTAGTCTGTGCCCAGAATAGACGTGGTGATATTGGCTCCCAATTTTCACGGGTATAGGTATGTAGGTCTTGGCGTATTCGGGTCTTTTCCCGTGTAGGATTGAGGGTGTCTTGGCCAAGACGCCCTCATACACACACACACACACACACAAACACACACACACACCTGGCCAAGAGAAGGTTCTTCATCAGAAAGCCTCTACTGCCTTTTTCAGCGTGCTGATAGCATCAGAGGCACGCGAAGACTCTCAAAACTGCCTGCCTTTCTCCTGAATTAAGGGGGAAGGATAGGTTGCTTCTCTTTTTTCACTACCAGCAGTAGTAGCCGCCATTTTGGGTGCCACGATCGCATTGCTTTTACTCTGAAAACACTTGTGCAGCCTTCTTTGCTCGCTTCTGAAAAGGGGGGATAGATTTCAGGGGGGGGGGGGGGGGGCAAAAAACACCACAGGCTTCAAAGGTGCTTTCCTTGCCTCCCAGCTCAGGGACGTTGGTCCCTGAGCCTCTGGTCAGTTTGCAGGGGTCTTTTTTCAGGCTCCTCCTCTCACAATCATTGCGGAGGATTCTGAGTTCAGATCCCTTTTGACTGTAGCACAATTATTGTTTGCCTTGCCTGAAACCTTTCAAAGTAGATGATCAAGTACAGGAGGCTTCAACTGTAGCTCTAGGCCTCAACCTAGTTGTCTCATTGTCCATTCAAACAGAAGACGTGTGCTGGCCGTGCCATTCTTGGCCTTGCCGCCACCAACTAGGACCAGTGAGCTGGCTGTTTATCACAGGTGATCTGTTGCCACTAGGTTTATACATGTGAGCTGGCTATTATCACCGTAATGATCCGTCACCACAGTAGACTTGGCCTGTGCTCCAAAGGTGCTTTAACTAGTCTTAAGGCATCAGAAGCTTTGCAGGTGTGCCAGTTATCCATTAAGTTGGGCCTGCAGCCACCACTGCCATAAAGTACTTATTGATCCCTGGGAGTGGCACACAGCCTCAGATCAGTACTCTGCTCCTCTGTTTGAGATCCCTCTCAGCATTCCACTGAGATATCTCCAAATTGTGATGGCAGACAACACTGCACCTCAGGCTTCACGTGGTCCCCCCAACACTCCTGTGCAATCAAAGCATAAGTCCTCCAAAATGGAGACTGCTAGAAAGCTCAAGGCCAAAGCCATCTCTGGCAAAAGATCCTCCAAGGCGGCAGAGAAAGAGGCCAGCAGGAGGCACCAGGCCTTAGAAAGACAGTTTGCAAAGGCCCAGAAACAGGACACGATGGGCGCTGAACAGGTCTCTTCTCCTCTGGCAGAGGACTCTGTATTTGGGCCACAGCTTGCTCCTCCCTCATCTTCCCAGAGTGTCTGGTCTCCAGATGGGGTTGATGATGACCAACCTTACCTTGCCAGGGCTGAGCAAGAGGAGAGGGTTTCCTTTACCCAGGGACCAGGTATCCAACTGATGCCTCTAGTCCCCAGAGAAATGCAGTACAGACCCAAGGCCACCTTTACGCCCACAGCAGCCGGTCTTTGGCCCTCAGAGGCGCAGGGAGTGTGGTCGCCGGAGCAGTTTCAGGCTTTGATCTCCCAGGCAGTCACCCAGGGATTGGCCTTACAAGGTCAACAGAGGTATGCACTCAAATCGGTGGCCTCAGTGACACCGCCTTATCTCCCCCAGTTGGGAGCACCAGAATATTCTGACCCTATTTCTCCCACATGGTCTCCTTGCAGCGGAGTATCTTTTTCTGAGGAGTACAACCCGATGGAAATGCCCCTCTCGGAGGATGAGGATCCAGACCCTCCTCCCTTTGTTGGTCTATTTAATCCGGCGCTCTTTAAATCTCTGCTTCATAAGGCCAGCGCTACTGCTAAGATTGGTCCTGACCAGGTTCCCCGTCCTGGTCCATCCACCAGCCAAGACACAAGGCCAGTATTTTCAGAGCATGTGGTCCCTGACCATCACATCCCCTGTCCCCCTCTCTTCCTCAACACAATACAGAAGCGATGGGGAACACCTGGCACTTTTCCCTCTCCAGGGGGGACCGACAAGAAGCTCTTTAATGTTGACCCGGCCTTGTCAGAAGTGCTGTGGATGAACCTCTGACTCCACTCTTTTCTTCCCCCATGGTGTCTGGTGATATGGCTGAGACCTTGAAGGTGGAGGACAGGAAATCTGAACTTTCCTTCCACAGGCCTCAGCATGGGCGGTGAGGGCAGCCACATCCACCTCTTTCTTTGCCAGAATCTCCCTTCTCTGGCTCCACCAACTTACCCCGGAGGAAATCCGAATGCACCAGGACTTAGCCAAGTTAGTGGCTGCTTTGGAGCTCATGGCGGACGCATCTCTACATGCTGCCAGGTTCTCTTATAGGGCCATAGCCTCCAATGTTACTGCTCACAGGTTCCTGTGGGTCAAACACTGGTGAGCGGATGTTAAATCCAAGTGGCGCTTTTTGTGGAGGCCTTGACACCTTATTTGGTGGAGAACAAGGACAAGCGTAAGGTGATGTCTCATCTTCTTAGGCGGGCATATAGACGGCCTACCCTGTATGTCCGCAGGCAATTTTTCCATTCAGGATCAGGATCAGAGTTTGCTCAGCCCTCCCGTTCCTTCCCTCCCAGGTCCGACCATCAATTCGACTGACCGGGGACCAGAGACCGACCCAGTCGCAATTCCAAGCAAAGTGGCCCTTTTGAGGCACGGGGGGCCATCCCTTCAGAAAGTCTAAATGACTTCAGGGCGGTCTCCCCAGTTGGTGGCAGACTGGTGTTGTTTGTTCAAAAATGGGAGGCCACCACCACAGACGCTTGGGTCCTCAACACTATCAGGATCAGTTTGTCCCTAGAATTCATGTCCGTTCCTCCAAAGCGCTTCATTCCTTGTCCGCTGTCAAAAAATGCAGTCAGGAGGGCTCTCATGTCAGGGGCTATTCAGCACCTCTTAGAAATAAGGGCCATAGAACCAGTCCCAGAGGGGCAGCTAGGAAGGGGGTTCTATTCCATCCTCTTTGTCGTTCCGAAGACCTCTGGAGGATGGAGGGCAATACTTGATCTAAAGGGGCTGAATGCTCATCTCGCATACAAGAAGTTCAAGATGCAAACAGTACAGTCCATCTTGGCCAGCATCAGGAGGGGGGACTTCCTGACGTCCATTGACCTCACGGAAACATACCTTCACATTGCCATCCTTCCTGCCCACCGGAAGTTCCTCAGGTTTTGCTACAAGACTCACCATTTCCAGTACAGAGCCTTACCGTTCGGCCTTTTGTCAGCCCAAGAGTGTTTACCAAGATCTTGGCGGCGCTGACCACGCATTTGAGGTCCATCCCAGTAAGCATCCAGTGCTATCTGGACGACATTCTCATCCAGTCC
Organism: Daboia siamensis; assembly: GCA_024449315.1. NCBI lineage: Eukaryota > Metazoa > Chordata > Lepidosauria > Squamata > Viperidae > Daboia > Daboia siamensis. The sequence goes on along the minus strand of JAKJMR010018504.1, from coordinate 147,084 downwards.
CTATCGGTCCAGGCGGCTCAATTGGACCTGGCTTTGTTTATCAAGACTCTCCAGGACCACGGGTTCTTGGTGAACTTTCAAAAGAGCCAGACAGTTCCCTCAACCCACATTCTTCATTTGGGCGCTGTCATAGACACCGCACTATGCAGGGTCTATTTATCTCAGGAACATCAGGACAGCATCAGAGCCCTGGTCCTTCAGGTCCAGAGAGAGCGTGTAGTCACCCTGGCCTTTCTTTCCCAACTGTTAGGGAAGTTGGTTTCCTGCATGGAAATAGTCCCATGGGCCAAACTACATTCCAGGGACCTGCAATGGTTCTTGCTCCCATTTCAGAGGCGGCACCAGCTCCTCCAACCAAAGGGTAAGGGCTCTGTCTCAGACCCTAAACTCCCTCCAGTGGTGGATCTCGCCAGTGGTAGCCAATGGCTCTTTGTTCCAGGAGCCTGATCACCCTGACTATGAATGCCAGCCTGTTTGGCTGGGGGGATTATAGGGTTTCGGCTCAAGGTCGGTGGTCCTGGTCCGACCTATAGCACAACATAAATTAGTTGGAGCTCAGAGCCATACATCTGGCCCTATGCCACTTCTGCAACAGGATGGTGAGACAACTTGTTCTGGTCCTCATGGACAATGTGGCAGCAAAAGCCCATGTGAACCAGTAAGGGGGTACCATTCCAGGTTTCTTATGGCTGATGCCCAATGGTTGGACTCTTGGGCAGAGACCAACCTCTCATCACTCAGGGCCGAGCACATCTCGGGGGAGGCAAATCAGCAGGCAGACTTTCTCAGCAGGTCGACAGTGGATCATTTCGAATGGTGCCTGCATCCCAGTCTTTTTGAGGAGATATCGGAGAGGTTGGGTTGGCCGGTACTGGATCTGTTCGCTTCTCCAGTGAATTCCCAGCTTCTGAGGTTTTTCTCCCGGTTCCCCTCTCTGGGGGCAGAGGGAACAGATGCCCTCCGCAGCCCTTGGCCCAGGGGCTTGCTGTATGCCTTTCCGCCTCACCCTCTGATCTTGGCAGTCATCCGCAAGTCACTGCAAGAGCGGGCAGAGGTGATACTTATTCCACCACACTGGCCAAGACAGCCGTGGTTTGCCGAGCTCGTGAGTCTGTCAATCTCTCCCATGTGGAGGATTCCTCCAGATTGCATTTCACTCAGACAAGGAGCTCTGCATCATCCAGAACCCCAGTGGCTCCAGTTGACTGCCTGGCACTTGAGTGGTGGCTCCTGACACATGAGTCTTATTCATCGGAGGTAATTACGGTGATTCAGGCCTCCAGACGGCCTACAACAAACAGGATCTATGACTCCACTTGGAAGAGTTTCTGTAGTTGGTGTGCAAATAACCAGTTAGATCTTTCAGCTGTTACTATCCCGAGGATCTTGGACTATTCATTGGAGGGGCTCAACAAGGGCTTGGCAATACCATCTGCCAACAAGTAGCAGCTCTCTCCACCGTATTGCTAAGCTTGTAAACCGCCCTGAGTCTTCGGAGAAGGGCGGGATATAAATGTAATAAAAATAAATAAATAAATTTACGTGAGGCAATTCAGAGGCATTGGCTCAACATCCTGTGGTACGCTCATTTCTCAAGGGAGCGACCAACACCAATCTTCCAGTGGTTCACCAGTATCCCTCTTGAGATTTGTCACGGGTCTTGCAAGCCCTTACCTCTCCTCCATTTGAACCCATCAGGACCTGTACTCTGCGGTTCTTGACAAGGTGGCCTTCTTGATAGCCGTCACGTAAGCTAGACATATTTCTGAATTGGCAGCTCTCTCTGTTAGACAGGACTTATGCATTTTTCATGCTGACAGGGTGGTCCTTCAATAGGATCCCTCCTTTATTCCTAAAGTCAATACCTTGTTTCATAGAGCGCAGGAAGCCATTTTGCCAGATTTTTGTCCTCCTCCATCTCATGCTTTGGAACGCAATGGCACACTCTGGACGTCCGCAGGGCTTTACACCACTATATTAAGTGGACAGCGTCTTTTCGCAAGTCGGAAGCCCTCTTTGTTTCCTTTCAACTTTCTGCCTCTACTATAGGGTGAATCAGGGCTTGTATTGCAGGGGCGTACCAGTTTCATTCCCTGTCAGTTCCCAGGTGTATCACTGCTCACTCCACTCATAGTGCTGCAACTTCTGCCGCTTGGTTGACACAGACGTCCATTGAGGACATTTGTAGGGTGGTGACATGGTCCTCGCCTTCCCCTTTCATGAGGTGTTATAAACTGGATAGATTTGCCTCTGCAGACGCCTCATTCGGCCGGAGACTGCTACAACAGGTAGTGCCACAGGGTGAGACACAGGCCCAGACTGATTCCCTCTCATAGGGACTGGGCAGCTTTGGTATGTCCCATTCGTGGATTCTCCATCTATCATGCTGGAGAAGGGGCATTGTCTTACCTGAAAGCCTTTTCTCAGCATCATGATGGAGAATCCACATCCACCCCTTAGTGTCCATCAGGTCCTGTGTCAGGGGTATGGAGCCAAGACGTCAGACTGTCGTCATTTGCTTCGCCTTCGTCATGACTGAGAGGTATCCTGGCCCAGGAGAGGCGTGGCAAGTTTGACTGACTTAGTCTAATTGGGCAGGAAGACAGAGTTAACCCATTCGTGGATTCTCCATCATTATGCTGAGAAAAGGCGTTCAAGTAAGACAACGGCCCATCTAAGACAGTGATGGCGAACCTTTTAGAGACCGAATGCCCAAACCACAACCCCAAAACCACTTATTTATTGCAAAGTGCCGCATCAGCATTGTGGTTCCCTCAAGGAGGGCAGTATGTGTGGCCCACTGGGTGGGCATGGCCAGGGTGGTAACAGCAGACTTGATGGGTGTGGCCAGGTAGGTGTGGCCACCTCAATGTTCTAACACAGACATGTCAAACGATGTCACATAACATCGCGCAACGTATCGGAGCTTTTTCACCATTGCTGGCAATGGGGTGGACGTGGTTTCTCGATGACGCGTCCAGCCCATAGGCCAGCAGTTTGATACCCCTGCTCTAACACCTCTAGTTGAGCTTGTTAGCCGGCCATTTTGCCTGCTTTGTGCTGGGCGGGACTGCTGTTCCGGGCAGCAGTGGTGCCCTAAGGGACCTGTGCAAGCTGCAAGTGGCGGTGGTATGTGTGCCCACAGAGAGGGCTCTGAGTGCTGCCTCTGGCACGCATGCCATAGGTTCGCCATCACTGATCTAAGATATTGTTCCACCATATTGTTGGTGGATTCTGTGGCCCCATTAGTAGCCAGGTGAAAAGCAGATGATAAGACTTGAGATGATCCAATTAATTTAAGAAAATTCCTCCAAAATTTTGCTGTGAACTACAGTTGCAAGAAAAAGTATGTGAACCCTTTGGGATTATGTGGAGTTTTGCTTGAATTGGCCATAAAATGCGCTGTAAATGTTATGTAAGTCAGAGAGCCTTGGTGGAGAATGCCTCCTTAAGTAACACCAGCTGCCTGCAATTAGTGCAGGTTCGAGTCCCACCAGGCTCAAGGTTGACTCAGCCTTCCATCCTTCCGAGGCAGGTAAAATGAGGACCCAGATTGTTGGGGGCAATAAGCTGACTTTGTAATAATGCCGCTTGGGGGGCGGCTGAAAGCCCTAATAAGCAAGCATATACATAGAATGAAGGCTATTGCTAAGTACATTGATTTGTGCTTTAGATTGTAAGCTGCCCTGAGTCTTTGGAGAAGGCGGGATATAAATGGGATTAAAAATAAAAATAAAAAAACAATAGAAAAACACAGTCTGCTTAAAATAATACTACACAAACATTAGCTGTTGTCATGTTTTAATTAAACATAAGATGGAAATATTCACAGTGCAGGGTGGAAAAACTATGTGAACCTTTGGACTTAATAACTGGTTGACCCTCCTTTGGCAGCAATAACCTCAATCAAACGTTTCCTGTAGTTGCAGATCAGACCTGCACAATGATCTGGAGTAATTTTGGACCACTCCTCTTCACAAAACTGTTTCAGTGTAGCAATATTCTTGGGATGTCTGGTGTGAATCGCTCTCTTAAGGTCATGCCACAGCATTTCAATCGGGTTGAGGTCAGGACTCTGACTGGGCCACACCAGAAGGCATATTCTGTTCTGTTGAAGCCATTGTTTTGTTGAATTACTTGTATACTTTGGGTCATTGTCCTGTTGCATCACCCATCCTCTGCGGAGCTTCAGTCAGCGGACAGATGGTCGTACGTTTTCCTGTAAAATGTCCTGATAAACTCTGGAATTCATTTTCCCATCAATGACAACAATCCGTCCAGGCCCTGAGGCAGCAAAGCAGCCCCAAACCATGATGCTTCCTCCGCCATGTTTTACAGTGGGGATGAGGTTTTGATGTTGGTGTGCTGTGCCTTTTTTTCTCCACACATAATGTTGTGTGTTTTTCCCAAACAACTCAATTTTGGTTTCATCTGTCCACAGTATATTTTGCCAGTAGTGATGTGGAATATCCAGGTGCTCTTTTGCAAACTTCAAACGTGCTGCAATATTTTTTTTGGACAGCAATGGCTTCCTCTGGGGTGTCCTCCCATATACTCCATTCTTGTTTAAAGTTTTCCTTATTGTAGTTGTGTCAACAAAAATGTTAGCATGTGCCAGAGATTTCTGTAGGTCTTTATCTGACACTCTAGGATTCTTCTTTACCTCATTAAGCATTATGCGCTGTGCTCTTGCAGTCATTTTTACAGGACAACCACGCCTAGGTAGTGTAGCAACAGTGCTAAACTTTCTCCATTTGTAGACAGTATGTCTTACCGTGGACACATGAACATCAAGGCTTTTGGAGATACTTTTGTAACCCTTTCCAGATTCATGCAAGTCAACAATTCTTGATCGTAGGTCTTCTGAGAGCTCTTTTCTGCGAGGCATGGTTCACATCAGACAGTGCTTCTTGAGACCAGTAAACCCAAAACAGGTGTGTGTTTTTAAAGGGCAGGACGGCTGTCAGCAACACATCCAATATCATCACACTGATTGGAGTCAAGGTTGGCTCACTCCTGGCTCCAATTAGCTCTTGGAGAAGTCATTAAGCTAGGGGTTCACATTTTTTCCACCCTGCACTGTGAATGTTTACATGTTATGTTCAATTAAAACATGACAACAGCTAATGTTTGTGTAGTATTATTTTAAGCAGACTGTGTTTTTGTATTGTTGTGACTTACATGACATTTAGAGCGCATTTTATGGCCAATTCATGCAAAACTCCACGTAATCCCAAAGGGTTCACATACTTTTTCTTGCAACTGTACACTCCTCTATCTGAAATTATTCGCTTAGGGGCGCCATGCAGTCAGTAGATATGTTGCAGGAACAATTTAGTCAGGCATTGGGCAGATGGGAGTCCTTTGCAGGAGATAAAATGAGCCTGCTTCAAAAACAGGTCTATCACAGTCCAGATGACAGTATTTCCTCTACTGTCAGGTAGGTCAACCATAAAGTCCATAGCTATTTTTTCCCCTGGTTGAGAAGGGTTGGCCACCGTTTGCAGTAACCCCGGGGTTTTCCCTGGCATTCTTTTCATGGTGGCACATACAGTACAGCTCCTGACATACTTTTCCATGTCTCGTTTTAGTCCCGGCCACCAGAATTGCTGGTGAGCGAGATATAGAGTTGTTAGATATCCAAAGTGGCCAGCCTGTTTGACATCATGGCTGGGTTTGAGAGCTTTAAGACGGAGAGCTTGAGCAAGTGCAATTTTCCCCCCTTGTAAGCCAGACCATCCCTGCATATTAAGGAGGTTTGATTATCTTTGAACCATTGGTCAGTGAGGAGCTCTTTTTTTTTTTTCTTCGCTTCCGGGTCATCAAGATTAGGGGTTCTGCGAGGTGTGAGTTGTGCCGCAGGTTGTGAACTGGAGATAATTGCCTCTTTGACCTCTCCACGTTTGCTTTTGTACTGGGGTAATCAGGATAGCGCATCAGCTAAGAAGTTTTTCCCTCCCAGTATGTACTTTAGAGTAAAATTGTTGTTGTTAGTTGCGAAGTCGTGTCCGACCCATCGCGACCCTATGGACAATGTTCCTCCAGGCCTTCCTGTCCTCTACCATCTTTTGGAGTCCATTTAAGCTCACGCCTACTGAGTAAAATTAAAATGGTTAAAGTACTGTGCCCATTGCACTTGCTTTGGGGACAGTTTGTGGGGAGTTTTTAGTGCCTCTAAATTTTTGTGATTTGTCCATACTTCAAAAGGCACCTTCCTCACTTCTAAATAGTGTTGCCAGTTTAATAGCCCCCACCTAATTGCGAAGGCCTCCTTCTCCCAGACTGTCCCATCTTCTTTCACTTTCAGTAAATTTCTTAGAGGTGTAGGCACAAGGTTGCAGGACCCCATTTTTATTCTTTTGCAATAACACAGCTCCAACTGCCACGTCACTGGTGTCAGCTTGAATTACGAAGTGCTCCCCTGGTCAGGGGTGCTTTAGAATCGGTTCAGCCACACATAGTCATTGGGTGGGCTAAAATCCCCTGTAGCGTCTGTTGAATCAATGGGGAGATCATGCCCTATAGGTAGTCTCACATTTCTCATTCCTTTTTCCCACCAGATCAATGGCTTCCATTTGTCTAGCCAGACTAGTCCTAGGATCACAGTCTCACTCATTTTTGGAGCCACCAGGAAGCGAATAAACTCCCAGTGCTCGCCTATTTCTAGGCGTAAAGGCGTAAAGGCTCCATTAATTGCATGACTAAAGTCCCTCCTATTAGGGAACCATCAGCTTGCTCAAACCTTACAGGTTTGGAGAGCGGCTTAGTCCGTATGCGCAGTCTTAAGGCACATGACAGGCTAATGATGTATCAGGAGCAGCCAGTATCGACTAGCACTTTCAGGTCTACTTGTGCCCCTGACTTAAGGATTATGAGTTTAGCAGGCAATGAAAAAGGTGGGACATGTCACCTCACCATCAGGTCATTCTCCCCTTCATTGTCGCTGTCAAAGCTAGGTAAAGTGGTGGCAGGTCCAGTCGGTGGGCCAGCATCCTCCTGGGCGGGGGACGTAATCTGGGCAACGGGCTCCTGGGTACTTCAGTTGGACTTCTCTCTCGGTGGCTGCTGTGCAGGTCTCCTCCTCGTTGTTGGTTCTGGTCTACTCTGCTGTTGTGGGTAAGGAACTGGGCAGTTTGCTGCTCGATGTCCCTACTGTCTGCATTGGAAGCACTTGATTGGTGTGCCTGTAGGTGGTCTAGGTCTATCATCAATAGCAGTAGTTGGGGGTTTGGGGGTTTGGTGGTAGCCATTTTGGTCCTGGCTTTGGTGCTGCTTCAAGTGGGAGAGGCTTCTTATAGCAGGTGAGCTGGACGTCTAATTTCACTGCTGCCTGGTACTGTTCTTGCAGCTGATCAGGCACAGCTCGGTAGATGCATGCCTGAGAAAGGTGGTCTTCTAACCCCTCTCTAAAATTATGGATTGCTCAGACCATCTCTCTATCCAACCGGCAATCTTGTGAAACTCCCGCATGTACTCCAGGGCAGGCCGGCCAGCTTGTTTTATCTTGTGGATTTGTTCTTCCGCTTTGAGGGCAATGGATGGGTCCTCAAATCTTTCAGCCCTAGGAGGAAAATGTGGGAGTCCTCCAATTCAGGGGCTTGCTTGTTATATAAATTGTTTAACCATTCGGATGCTTCTCCCTCTAGGCTGGATGCAGTCACATCTACCGTAGCACCTGGGTCTGGGTAGAGATAGGCACAGCGATTCAAGTGAGTGTACTTGGTTGAGGAAAAAAATCAGTTTCTCTGGGTCCCATCAAATGTTGCTCTAAAGGGTGGGCCCATCATTGATTGCTGAGGGCCCCATTGCTGCTGGCCCCACCCTGGTTGTTGATTCAATGGCTGCCAGGGCCCATACTGCTGCTGTTGGACCCCCAGTTGCTGGCTACCACATTGGTCCTGCTGTATGCCCAGGGGTTGCACGTTTGGGCCGTGCTGCTGCTCCCCTTGCTGTGGTTGTCTGAGGGGAGACTGCTGTCAGCCGGCGGGAAGTCGTGGCACCACCACAATTTCAATGATTGTTGGATAGATGAGAGTTGCTGTCATTTTATTACTGCATGGTCTGTCTCCATTATTCTGGAGCTGATCTATATGCCCTCAGGGGGGCTTCTCCCTCCTGGGCACGACCAACCGCCTGTTTCCACACTCCCCTTAATGACGAGCCTAATTGTTGGGACTCCGAGAGGTGGCTGGCCAGATCCGTCGTTAACAAGGCTCCCCTCATTCATAATTTGATTGAGGAGGAATGTGCGGATCTGGTGTGCATTACGGAGACTTGGTTGGGCTCAGAGGGAGGGGTTCCTCTGACCGAGTTATGCTCTCCAGGTTTCCGTGTGCTACACCAGCCACGGGCTCAGGGTAGGAGTGGTGGGGTGGCGGTGGTTGTCCGGGAGACTTTATGCCCGTGGGAGACCACCATTGTCCAGATGGCCAGGAGTGAATCCCTCCTCCTGAGATGTGGTCCTCAGGTTCAGTTGGGCTTGTTGCTCACATACCTGGCGCCCAGCTGTGTGGCAACAGCCCTGCCCGAGCTGCTCGACACTCTCTCAGGGTTGGCGGTGGAGTTCCCCAGGCTTATAGTTCTGGGTGACTTCAACCTGCCTTCTCTGGGAGGGTCGTCTGAGTTAGCTCGGGAGTTCATGGCCTCCATGACGGCCATGGGCCTGACCCAAGTTATTGAGGGCCCGACTCATGTGGGGGATCATACTCTCGACCTGGTGTTCCTGTCTGGACAGTGGTTGGATGATCTGGGAGGGGGTTCACCAACTATTGTTCCCCTGTCATGGTCAGATCATTATCTCCTGCGGCTGGTCTTCCGTTACACCACCACCCGCCGCTGGGCTGCGGAACTGACTAGGTGGTTCCGCCACAGGCGCCTAATGGACCCGGAACGGTTCCAGATGGTGCTTTGGTCTATACCCATCACCAGTCGATGCCCTGGTGGATGCCTGGGAAAGGGTGGCCGCCGGGGCACTTGACTGTGTTGTACCCTTGCGACCTCTGACCCGGCGCAGATCCCGTTGGGCTCCATGGTTCTCTGCGGAGCTCCGGGAGATGAAGCGTCGGAGACAGGGTCTAGAGAGCGGTTGGAGGTCCAGCCGATCCGAATCTGACCGATTGCAGTTAAGATCCTTTATAAGGTCTTATCTTGCGGTGATAAGGACTGCGAAGTCTAATTACTTCGCTGCCCTTATCGCGTCCGCAGATAATCGCCTGGCCGCCCTGTTTAGGGTAACCCGCTCCCTCCTTAATCAGGAGGTGAGGGAGGATCCCTTACAGGGACGAGCCGAGGAGTTTAGTCATCCTCTTGCGGACAAAATCGTTCAGATCCGGACCGGTCTGGACTCTGACTGGGCAGAATCTGACGTGGAGGAATCGGACGGTCTTGAGCATGTTATCTGGACTGAGCTCGATCCTGTTTCCCCTGAGGATGTGGACAGGATCATGGGGAGGCTGAGCACCACCACCTGTTTATTGGAACCATGCACCTCCTGGCTAGTTTATGCGGCCCGGGAAGAGACACGAGGCTGGTTCCAGGCAGTAATAGCTGCTTCCTTGAAGGAGGGTGTCTTCCCTGCCGCTTTGAAGGAGGCGATGGTGAGACCCCTCCTCAAAAAGCCTGCCCTGGACCCAGCTGTTTTAAATAACTATCGTCCAGTCTCCAACCTTCACTTTCTGGTGAAGGTTGTTGAGAGTGTGGTGGCGAATCAGCTCCCTCTGTTCCTGGAGGAAACTGATTATCTGGACCCGTACCAATCGGGCTTCAGGCCCGGATACAGCATGGAGACGGCATTGGTCACGCTGGTGAATGATCTCTGGAGGGCTCGGGACAGGGGTTGTTCCTCTGTCCTAGTCCTATTAGATCTCTCAGCGGCTTTTGATACCATTGACCATGGTATCCTACTGCGGCGTCTCAGGGGGTTGGGAGTGGGAGGCACCGTTTTACGGTGGTTCTCCTATCTCCTGTGCCGTTCGCAGTCGGTGTTGACGGGAGGGCAGAGATCCGCCCCGAGGCCTCTCATTTGTGGAGCCTCTCAGGGGTCGGTTCTCTCGCCTCTCCTGTTCAACATCTATATGAAGCCGCTGGGTGAGATCATTCGTGGTTTCAGGGTGGGGTATCATCAGTACGCTGATGATACCCAACTTTTTCTTTCCACCCCGAACCAACCCAGCAATGCCCTCTCCGTGATGTCCCGTTGCCTGGAGGCGGTCCAGGTCTGGATGGGGAGAAACAGGCTTCATCTCAATCCCACCAAGACTGAGTGGCTGTGCATATTGGCATCTCGGGTTAACCAGACTATTCCATCTCTAACGATGGGGGGTGAGGTGTTATCCCCCGTTGATAGGGCTCGCAACTTGGGCGTCCTCCTGGATTCACGACTCAATTTTGAAGATCATATAGGAGCCGTGACCAGGGGGCCTTTTGCCCAGGTTCGCCTGATGCGCCAGTTGCGACCCTATCTGGACCGAGATGCCCTACGCACAGTCACTCTTGCGCTCGTGACCTCCCGTTTAGACTACTGCAATGCTCTCTACATGGGGCTGCCCTTGAGGACCACTCGGAGGCTTCAGCTGGTGCAGAATGCGGCCGCGCGAGTTGTGATGGGGGTTTCCCGATACTCCCATGTAACACCTCTACTCCGCGAGCTGCATTGGCTTCTGGTTGCCCTCCGGGTGAGATTCAAGGTGCTGGTGATGACCTATAAAGCCCTAAATGACTTGGGTCCAGGATATCTGAGGGAACACCTGCTGCCGGCAGGAAGCTCCCTTCGTCCAGTGCGCTCCCACAGGGAGGGTCTTCTCAGGGTGCCGCCGGTGAGAGATTGCCGGCGGATGACACCCAGGATAGGGCCTTCTCTGTGGGTGTGCCTGCCCTTTGGAACCAGCTGCCGGTGGAGTTGAGGACTGCCCCCGATCTCTGTTCATTTCGTCGGGACCTGAAGACCTGGCTCTTCGAGCTCTCTGGCTCAGGCTGAGAATTTTTAATTTTAACTTAGTTTTAATCTTAATTTTAACTGGGGTTTTTTATTAATGCAGGGATTAATATAATTTTTTAATCTGTTTTTAACTTTTATATCTGTTTTTTAATTACCCTGTAGGAATAATTATATCTGTTTTTTAATTACCCTGAGTCCTTCAGGAAAGGGCGGTATATAAATGTAATAAAATAAATAAATAAATCTACTCTGGATTTTGTCTACAGGGAATTGTGGCACCCTCTGCTGCTGATCTACTAGGAGACGTTTTAGTCTCAAGTGCTGTGGCACCTCCCTCAATTCCGGGCCTCTCAGTGGTTGCTTGGAGCTGGGGGTGGTGACCAGCTATGGAGTTGTCGTCTTCCAACTAGCTATTGCTTTCCAGGCTTCTGCATCACCCCAACCTGTTGCAAAGCCTTTATCAGCTGGTTTAGGCCCAGAGTTTGCTGCCTCTCCTTCTGTGCGGATTGCCATACTCCCCACTGCTGTGAAGGCCCTAGATTCTCTTTCTCTGTGGGACTGGAGGCCCTAGCAGGGAACTCCAGGGGTTGGAAGGCTGTTAGCTCTGTGAAGGGGGGGCTGGGGGCCTCTTGGCAGGAGCTGTTCTGCACTCCTCATTTCTAGCTCTTCAAACCTTTCTGCTAGGTTGTCAATTGATTGGCTTTGGACTGCAGACAGATATTTCCACTCACCCAAGCATTCAATCGCAGATGGCCTGGCTGCTCCCCACTGGTCTGGGGAATGCAATGTGCAGGAATCTCTTTGTTGTCGCCCCACCTCCTCTGCCTTTGAAGCCCTTGGGGATGGCAAGGCCGCTTTGAGGCGCCTGGAGTTTCCGCTGGGCTTAATCCATTCTGATGACCAGACCAATTCTCCTGGTTGTTTGGGTCTAGCTCCCAGCTGGGAGGATTGCTGAAATTTTTTTCCTATCAGCTTCTTCTCTGGCCCATCCCCCCCTGGGCTGGCTGCATGTGCCGAGGAGCTGATTTCAGGCAACTTTCCTTATTCCATGATGGGATCTTTCCCAACTCTTTGTCACCCCCTGTCTCAAACCTGGAGACAACGACGGGAGGTCGGGACCCCCTAGTTAGTTTGTAAAGTTGGTGGATTCCAGCATGATGTCAAGGTTCCAACAGTTGAGCTTTTCAAATGACTCTGAGGCATTGTTTACCTTAAAAGTCTTTTATTAGAACTCTAAAACATTGATAATCCTTGCTAGGAGAAGCTGGAATCTGAATTCCCCTCCACTTAGCACAATATGTTAAACACAATTCTCCTTTACATTGCTGTCATAAATCACTTTCTCCAATTAGTTTGAAGGGTCAGTTTTCCCTTTTGTTAGACAACCCGCCAAATTCTTATCTTCTCTTATTTTGAGACAGCCTTGAGACACATTCTTCCTCCCCCCTTCCCTAGCAATAACTGATTATAGCTCTTAAAATAACATATAAGTTTAAATATGAAATAGCTGCTTCTTCATCTTTTGTCAAAACAAGAACATTCGATATTAGCAGTGTTGACACCTGTGTCATATCTTTTTGCCTTTTGGTACTGTCCATGGGGTTTTAATAGCAAAGATACTGGAGTGGGTTGCCATTTTGTTCTCCAGTGGATCACATTTTGTCAGAACTCTCTGCTATGACCTGTCCGTCTTGGGTGGCCCTGCACAGCATAGCTTATAGCTTCATTGAGTTACACAAGCCCCTTCACCGTGACAAGGCATTAATCAGTAAACGGGGCAGTTGATCATAGCTTTAGATAAAATATTAAATTTCTCAACCGCATATTTCTCTAGCTTTATAATACTTTGTATACAATCTTACAAATCCTGTCTTATCAATATATGTTTAATGGAATTCAGTATAATTAAATATATATCTGCAGACTTTTTTTACAGTTATAATTAACAAGGCCTGTTGTCCTTTTTAATGAAGTAATTTATATGTTTCTCTCCCTTTTGTTTACAACCTACAGGCTTGCAGATGGGTCAAGGTTTGTGGAGAGTGGCAAGGAATCAGCAGTTACAACAACAGGAATACGCAGGACAAAGCTGTCTTTCCAGGGAAAATGGTAGAAGGATGACTGTTAATAATGTTTCAAATACTAATCACCGGAAACATGCCCAAGGAGGAATTGACATTTATCACCTGTTAAAAACTCGGAAGTCAAAAGAACAAGAAGGATTCATCAACCTAGAAATGTTACCTCCTGAACTTAGTTTTACCATTTTGTCATACCTGAATGCAACAGACCTCTGTCTGGCTTCATGCGTATGGCAGGATCTTGCTAATGATGAGCTTCTGTGGCAGGGGTAAGGTAACAACACAGAAAAGGCAATTAAAATCAATTTTTCTTTTGTGTGCTTTTTTAAAAAAATAATATAAGGTGAAAAATTACTATATAAGGTAATGTGAAAAAGAAGGCATACCCTCTTTGAGTTCTGTGGTGTAATGAGTACTGGTGACTGGTATATCTTGTGTTGTTGTTCACTTGAGGTTGTATTTACCTACTTTTAAGAACTACTAAGGACCAGATTATTTTTTACTATGTCCTGATATTTAAATCATAGAACTCAAAGAGGGTGTACTTTCTTTTTCACATCTGTAGTTCATGAATTATGCCAATATTTTAGCTTTGAAAATCTCAAAATGTAATGAAAAAGATTAAAAATGATGGATTCAGTAACTATTAATAAAAATATTAACTTGAATCATAAAACAAATTATCTTGTAATGCAGAGGGCTTTTCAAATACAATTTTTTTGCAGATCTTTTCCACTATTAGAAAGTTTTGTTTCCACTGTAAAAGTTTTGTTTAAAATAATGTAATAGTAGTTTATGAATGACAGAATGATGTATCCAATTGTGGCTTCTTTCAAAACAGTTCAGTTTAATAGTAACAAGTACCATTCAATTACTCAACAAAACAAGAGTTACTACCTTAGAAATATTCTTACTGAATATTGTGTAAATCAGCTTTTCGGGGGGGGGGGGGGATAGAAAAAAATTCTACTTTCAGTTAGAATGATACTGATTGATTATATAAATCAGTGAACTTTGAAATCAATAAACTTTTATGTTTTTGTTTGGTATGAATAGGAAGAAACAAGAAATTTGATTTGCAGATGCAGTTTCTAAATTATATGTGGATATGTGCTGCATTTTGTAGAATTTGATTTGTTTCAACTGTATGCAAACATTCACTTGAAGATACCAATAAAGGAGAATTTTTGTAACTCAGGGTCAAAATTAGAAGGTCTTTGCTGCTCTCTGAGCTTGGTTGTATATACGTCTTACAGATGTTTCATTAACCAAACTAGGTAATATCATTAGTGCATTGATAATATTACTTAGTTTGGGTAATGAAACGTCTGCAAGAAAACAAGCTCAAAGAGCATAAAGGACCCCTCATTTGAATATATAGGATAAAAAGGAGATTGATGGAATATGTTTGTGCATATAAGCAATGCTCAACAGTCCTTGATTCCAAGTAATTCCACGCACTGTATAGTAAAAATATCTGGAAATAGATAGGGGCATATAAAAAGGGGGTGTATACTTCCTTATTCATTCTTGCATACCTTTTTGGATTTAAATTTGTGCACATGGGTGCCCAGACAAAGCTTCTGTATTTTATCAGTGAGATGTTTTGCATTTATGCTTGTAAACCAAGTGAGTTTTAATATTGGAGCTTTTTTAAAAAAAAAAATCAACAGGAATTTACTGAAAGCTTATATGACTAGTAAAAGAACAATTGATTGTTTGAAGATTAATCTGTATCATTGTGTTTCACTATACTGTACAATTGTGACTCAGTTTTGTACTGATGCTACTATATTGCTTGGAAGTAAAATTTTATATACTTTGCTTAATACGGCCTTTGGGCCAGAGAACACAACAGTAAAATACAAAACCTGTAATTATTACTAAAACATTTTTAAAGGATACATAAAATACAATAAATCCACATAAAATTGATTATTGTAGTTGCTGTAGTACAGATAGCTGTGGCAATCACCACACTTTCTGGTAAATTTTAACCACAGATTGTGATGATTAAAAACAAATGGTAGCACAAAAATCAGACACTTAACCCCTCTTTCAATTCCACTCCTAATTTTTTTATCAGTTTCCTCACATTGCCAGTTTATTAAACACACTCCTCAAGCCCCACGTCTAGAGTTTCACCAGTATGTTCTTACGAGATTCAAATCTTGATTTGGCACAAGTTGTTATAAAACAAAAAAGGCCATTCTCATTACAGTAATTTCTCTAAATTCTTATTTTTCAATTTGACAATCCATTAGGTTTCTTTGAATCGATCAGTATAAGATATTTTAAAAAGCACTTTTGAAGTCTATATACCATGATGTAGGAACTACTTGTAATATACTTCTATTGTATTAAATATATAGTATAGATATATAATGTATTTTACATTTATTTATTTTATCCCACTTTTACTGTTTTTTATAAATAACTTAAGGTGGCAAACATACTTAATAATCCTTCTTCCTCTTAGTTTCCTCACAACAATCCTGTCAGGTGGGTGGCCTGAGAAAGAGTGGCCAAAAAGTCACTTAGCCAGTTTTTTATGCCTAAGGCAATACTATAGTTTCCATTCTCCTGGTTTCTAGCTGAACACCTTAATTTAATCAAATGTCAAATTTAGTTTCCCCTAATCGGAATTTGCTGAAAATGAAATATGTTTTAATAATTTAAAAACAATATAAAAATAACAAATTTTAGACAATTTATCAATCTGTAAAAACCCATGTTAGAATGAAAAGCACAGATCCAGATAAAAATACATACTTGGAAAGTGCCTATTAGGTTCAGTTGGGTTAGTGCCAAGAAGCTATTAATTATTAAAAACAGTAAATATATAGAATTCAGTGCCCAATATATTAAATAAATCCAAATCATCCGAGTCACTAATACCACATTCCTACACATATCTACTATATGTGATATAGAAATCTAATGACTCCACTGATTGTTATTACTAGGTAAATGTATGTTATACTTGCAGCCTAAAGCATTATATTCCACATCTTTGTACTAATTTGGTTATAGAGTAAATGGTTCTTTTGTTTGTATCCTTGTTATTTCCCTCCCGTGCAACATTTACTTAGAAACACACACTGGATCACATTCTTTCTCTGTGCAATGATTGATTTCCTGAAATAAAAGCTGCTTTCTAATGCCTGGTAGGTTTATTATTTTTACAAGTCAGATTAGGGTGAACTGACATTTAGATTACTTATTTAGGTAGTCTGAAATATTAATGGAATTATTATATAAATACAAGCACTAGATAGCACCATTCATTTGTCTTTGTATCTAGCACAGACTTTCCCAATGCTTATCTTCATATTTAGACTTCTGTATGTGATTTTAGGGTTATTGCATATTTAGAAGGCTTTTTTGGCCAATACTGCATCTCTTGCCCACTGCCCAAAGTTTGGAACAATTTTGGAGGATTAGAACAGCATTGTGTTAAACTGAATTTCAACTTTTATTGTTCTGATTAGGGAAATTCCTTCTCTAAGAAAGTAAGACAGGAATAATAAAATCCTCTTAATTATTTTCTTATCTCTTATGTTTTATATCTTCTGAGATATATCTAAACTGCTTTGTGTCATTTTTAGAAAAGCAGCAAAATGTGATAGCTATATTGCTATTTATGAAGTGGGGATATGGGAGATTTATAATAGTAATTACATTACATACATAACTGACAGAACAATCAGTGGAACAACCTGCCTCCATATAATGCCTACTACATAAACATTATATGAAGGAGGGTTTCCCGTAACATTTGTATTATAGGTTTTCCTACAGTAGCATTTTATCCTCTAAACTGGAAGTTTTTAAGAAGAGACTGGACAACTATTTGTCTGAAATGGTATAGGGTTTATTGCCTGAGCAGGGGGTTGGACTGGAAGACCTCCAAGGTCCCTTCCAACTGTATTACTATTGTTGTTGTTGTTGTTATATACCTCGTATAGTATGTTAGTCACATTTCATTTAAAAATGTAGATAATTGTCCTTTTGTGACAATGGCACTAATAAAATTAAAACAGTGAAACCTTATATACAACCAGTGATGGTGGTGGTAGTGGTGATGATGATGATAATGACAATACATAAATGCATCCCTACTACATATGCATTATATGAAGGAGGGTTTCAAGTAACATTTATATTATATAGGTTTTCCTACAGTAGCATCTTATAACCAACCTTCTGTGTAGGAGAGGTGAGTACAGTATTATAAGAAAATCTGATTGAAGTGTTCTGTATCTGTATTTCTGTTGCATCAGAATCAAATGAAACTGAGGGTGTTTTACACTCTATCTGCATGTTCTAATAATCTATATGAGAATAAATTAATTAAAATTGAAAGTAGATAGGTTTCAAGTTTAGATAATTGGTACCTTTTCTGATGTGGTTGATCCTCTAATTCCATTCTCTTAATAATAATTAAGAAACCCTGACTGAGAATGTGTCTCCACTCATAACTGTAGACACTGTGGCTTTCTTTGAGAGGCACAAGAAAAGGCAGTATCTTGCCCAGTTTTCTCTTTCCCAGAAAAGCCCTTCTCAAAAACAGGCAAAAATAGAATAGAACACAACACAACACAATCTTGGAAATCTTCTAGTCCAGCTCCCTGCTCAAGCAGGAGAACCTATACCATTTCAGACAAGTGACTGCCCAGTCCCTTCTTAAGAATCTCCAGTAATGGAGCACCCATGATTTACGAAGGCCATGATTTTCCACCAGTTAATTATCCTCACTTTTAGGAAGTTTCTCCTTAATTCCAGGTTGCTTCTCTTTTTGATCAGTTTCAAACCATTGTTTCTTGTTTTGCCCTCTGGTACTTAAGAGAATAGTTTGACACCCTCTTCTTTGTGGCAGCCCCTCAAATCCTGGAATACTGCTTTCATGTCGCCCCTGTTTCTTCTTTTTTTTAGACTAGACAAACCCAAGTCCTGCAGTGGTTTTTCATATGTTTTAGCCTCCAGGCCTTTGATCATTTTAGTTGCTCTTCTCTGAACTTTTTCCAAGGTCTCAACATCTTTTTTTGTAGTATGGTGATCAAAATTGGTTGCAGTATTCCAGGTGTGGTCTTACTAGGGTTTAATAAAGTGGTACTAATACTTCACGTAATTCTAGCTTGTGCATTGAATACCAAACAAACGATCAGTACCTGGACAAAATTTTCTCATCAAAATGCGTTGAACACCAAATTTGGTGAATTTCAAAATGGTTGAGTATCAAGGTACCCACCGTCCCACTTTGCAGATACAAGTTCCAAAATTTGCACTGACTAAAGCGTTACATATTATACTAAGTTTGAGAGCTGCATGCACAAAATTTCATTTTAATGTATGTCGATTAGTGAACATTCAAAGTGACAATAAAGTTATTATTCTATTCTATTGTATCTGAAACAGCTTATGGTTTTATTTCTGCTTCTGTTCCTACTTTTGCTGTGTGATCAGGCTTCACAACAGGGTTCTGCATTAAATCACAACTATGGGCACTTAACCCTATATTAAGCTCTTTGCCGGGCTTGGCAGAAGACACAATTCAGCTACTTTATAATACTTTTGGCAGACAAGCATGAAGATAACAGCAGTTGATTTCTCCATTACCCATCTGTGTCTCTGTATATATCTTCATTCATTGATCCATCCAACACAGTTTAAACTCTAGTCCTTTTCCTTTTAATTTAATGAATACTTAAAGACCCCAACAATAAAAAGAAATACCTTATGGAATATGCTAGTAATGAGATTGGCATATATAATAAAACTGTTACAACTTATTCAGGCACTTTATTTTGCAATGCATTTCTTAATTCTTGCATATTGGGCTGCTGGCTTTTTTCCTATAATTGTAAATCTGAAATCTGAAAAAGATATTTGAAATAAAACTTCATAGTTTTATACTCCTGTACAAATATAAGTTGTTGAAATTACCTTGATCTGTGTAACTCTTAATATTTGTTTGCAGTAGGATTCCCCTCTTTCTCTCTGTCACACAAATCTACTATGGAGACTTCCTCTTCTGGCTCTTGGAGAAGTCATTATATATAATCCCATTGCTTGTCAAGGAAAAGAAAACTCATAATTCACATTCCTCACATTACTACTATAGAAAAGTACTATTAAACTCTATTGGTTACATTGAGAATTTTACATAAAGCATGTTACAGTGCTTTATTAGGCAATTACTTGATAGTAATATTCAGGAAATGGATGGAATCCTAAAATCTTACATTATGTTTTTATAGCTAACAGACTTTTTTTATATTGTAGGCTGTGCAAATCCACTTGGGGTCACTGTTCCATATACAATAAGAATCCACCTCTTGGATTTTCTTTTAGAAAACTGTATATGCAACTAGATGAAGGTAGCCTCACTTTTAATGCCAATCCTGCAGAGGTAAGTAGAATTCATATATTATTAATAATATTAGCTACAGATATGATGCTGTTATTTATTTTTCAACTGTTTTAGAGACCCAAAATTATCCCAGAAGTGATAACCTAAGGAACATACGTCTCTTGAAGAACAAAAATGGCATATAACTTTTTAAATAAATAAATTATGCCATTGTGCATAATGTGTGTGTGGTGTATGTACACACACGCACACACACGCACACACACACTCTGAATCGGTACAGAATATTATTTATTTCCCCAGGAACAGATTGTAATCTTTATGTTTACGACACTTGAGACTTCGAATTAATTAATGTTATTTTGTGACAAATCATTACTGCTAAGCTTGTAAGCCGCCCTGAGTCTTCAGAGAAGGGCAGGATATAAATGGAATTAAAAAAAAAAATTGTTGAAAGACCAGTGCGTGAAATGCAAAGTTTAAAAATTTCTGAGTGATAATGTTGATAGAAAAAGAAAAAGAGCACTTAAAAATCAAAAGAAAGTGAAACAAAATCTGAAAATAATGCTTGAAAACTTTACACTATATGACATAAAAATAAATTATTGAATTATTGAAAATTATGTGTTTATACACACGCACACACGTCAAATAATTTCCATCTGGAACATAGCCAATAAATTGTAAAACATTTGAAATGTGAATCTCTTACTTTAGCTCAGGGACCAGAGCCATATAGAACAATCTTAAGCTCTAAATGATCATTTGGATAATACATTACTCTTGCTAACATCACACCTTGAATGTTACAGGGAAAGGAAACTCTACTGCACCAGTATCAGTTACTTTTTGAATTGTAGATATATGCCAGTATACGAATTTAAGATTGCTCTTTTAAGGCTCAACAAATTGTAGAGATTATAAAATACATACAAATAAAAATCTACAATACAGTAATGCAACAGTTACAAAAATGGCAAACAACAATAGAGAATATGAACATTTATTTATATGGTATTTATATTTCAAAACAAACATTTAAAAACAAATCTAGTTTTCCTTGGAAAAATTACATACCTTTTGAATGGAATGATCATGAGGTTCATGACAATTTAAAGGTTTTTTGTTAATTGAATAAACATGAATGTTTACAGAAAGTGAATATTTCTATAATAATGAACTAGACAAATTGTAAGACACATTCTAATGTGTGATTTCTGTGCATTTGGGAGTAGGTTTTCTGGTTTTAAGTCTTGAACATATGCATGCAAAATCATCCATTTATTAGAGAATGACTTTATACAATAAAACATTAAAGTTACATTGAAAAGATAATTATTTTGGCAATTTCTTTTCCTGAAGGCCAAATTAGGATATTATATATGGATCCATAGGCATCATAAATATTGTGTCACATTTTTTTTTAAAAAATAGAATCATTTGTGGAGAGTCTTTTCCCTATTGTTTATTACATATAAATTTTAACTATATATTAACATATGTTTTATTTAAATTTGAATTCAACATGTTGAAATGTACTTCATAAGGTACAATTACTCTGTAATTGTTCAGATTTATTCCATATGAAATACTCTGGGTGTTTAAAAATTTAATGTTTTATATAAAATCTCTCTTTCTCCCAGGGTGTTAACTACTTTATGTCCAAGGGAATATTGGATGATTCACCAAAGGAAATAGCTAAGTTTATCTTCTGTACAAGAACTTTAAATTGGAAGAAACTGAGAATCTATCTTGATGAAAGGTAACATGATTATAAAATGAGAAAGCTCATATTCCCTTGTATTTATGGGGATTTCTTATTAAAACATTATGAAATAATGGGATAGTGCTACTTATTTCTGTATTACGTCAGCATTCTAGCATTTCTAGCATTCATTAATCAAGAAATATCATACTCTGCATTGTGGATAAATCTATAGTTTGTTGAATCCCCAAAGGAAGTGAAATGGGAGACATCTGTATGTGAATTGTATATTAAATTGCATTAAATTGATGACTGATTACATACAGTTTGTCTGGTTGAATAGTTTCTTTCATACATAACAATGAAAGCAAATATTTTGAAAAGCACAGCCAGAGAAAACTGAATATTTTATAATGTATCTAAGCTGTATATAAGCTGTATATAAGCTGCTTAAAGTATTTCTGTCTTTTAAATTAGGCGAGATGTTTTAGATGATCTTGTGACACTACACAACTTCAGAAATCAGTTCTTACCAAATGCACTGAGAGAATTTTTCAAACATATTCATGCCCCTGAGGAACGTGGTGAATATCTTGAAACTCTTATTACAAAGTTTTCACACCGATTTTGTGCTTGTAACCCTGACCTGATGAGAGAGCTTGGCCTTAGCCCAGGTAATATATATATATATATTAATTGATGGGTTGACATGTCATGTTATATTGTAAAATTTAAATGCTAACAAGTTTAACATATGTGATCTTCATATTTAAATCTGATATTGTTTAATAGCACTGAATTGAGCAAAAGCCTTAAGCATCTACATTGTACATTCTTGTTATAAATCTTGAAAGAATTATTAATTGACTTGTGTGGTTTATACTTATTAAAAATCAGAGAAAATTCATTCAGTGTCCATACTGCTACAAAAAAGGGAAGAGAGATAAGCAGATAGATGGACAGACAGTATTTTGACATAATATATTAGAGTGATAGTATGTTATATCCCAACATGTGATTTTCCTAAGGAAATATGGCTGAAATTTATTACATTTTAACCTTATTTAGTAACAGGACAGGACAGAACAGAATAGAATAGAATTATTTATTGACCAAGTATGGTTGGACACACAAGGAATTTGTCTCCGGTGCATAAGCTCTCATTGTACATTCAAGTAATAGTGATAATCATGATCATATATAACATGAAAATACATTCATCATAAATCATGAAATACTGCTTGTAGTCATTTTATAAGAGCTAAAGTACAATAGATCTATTGTTATTAGCATATGGTAGTTTATGATTGTTTTTTACTTTTATACCTTGTATTTAACTCTGGGAAGTCGGGGAGGGGGGAAGGGGAGGGTGGGGTTGGGTTGGGAAGGGAGGGAGGGGGTGGGGAGGTTGTTTTGTTTAAGATAAAATGTATTGAAAAACTTTTCAATAAAATAAATAAATCATGAAATACAACACTTCATCATAAATCATAAGATGCAACACTTAGTGATAGTCATAGAGTACTAACTAAGCAAACAACATAAATCATACTAGGAGATATGTATGTGTGTGTGTATGTATGTATGTATGTTTGTATATATATATATATATGAATTGTAAGATACAAGCAGCAAAGTTATAGTCATAAGAAGATAAGGATAGGTAATAGGAAAGATGAGGAGTATCGTAGTAATACAGCTTTAATAAGTATTTTGACAGTGTTGTAGCATGCAGTAATATAGTTCTTTTGCTTTTATACAGTATTCTTTTTTTATTTTACAAATAACATGGATTCCTAGAGTCTTGTCCTAAAGAATCTAAATCCTTTAATGTGAAATGTTGTGCAGGTTTCTTAAATTGTAAGCAGGCTTCACAAAATATTTTCTTGTTTTTTCTTATGCTTAGATGCTGTTTATGTATTATGTTACTCTTTGATCCTGCTTTCCATTGATCTTACTAGCCCTCATGTGAAGAATAAAATGTCAAAGAGAGAATTTATCCGAAACACACGCCGTGCTGCTCAAAACATTAGCGAAGATTTTGTTGGGCACCTATATGACAATATCTACCTTATAGGCCATGTGGCTGCCTAAAAAGCACAGTTTGTTAAAGACTTACAATCTGTTGTTAAAGAAAGTCAGTAACTAAAGGAATTTATATGTTGTAGATACTGTATGGAGGTTAAACTAGTGCTGGTTATTCTAACCTCTTTCTGCAATCAAAATGTACACAAACAACTTTTTTAGCAATTTACCATGGAAGCTGAAGAATTTTTGGCAATTTTTTTTAAAACTTTGCTTACAGTTTGCACAGAACTTCGCAATTAGTCTGACATATTACCATTTCTGAATGTTAAACTGACATTATAGTTTTAAACTGACAAGTTAGTGGACTTGTGCAGTTAATTTGCTTGAACACTTTAACCAGTTCATTTTTTTAAAAAAAAATTATGTAGTGTGTACATACTGTATTTAACTAAAGAGACTTATAAACATAATTATTTTATTGTAAAATATTTTAAATAAAGTTTTTTTCCTCTTTTCTTCCTACTAGAAGATATATTGGATAATTTATTTCTTTACAAAGTGAGACTGTGCATGTTCTATAAAAGTTTACTTCACAGATTCATAACCAGTTATAAACTATAATATTCTGTGGGTTTGGACACCTATGGTTCTTTGATGTTGTTGAACTATGATCCTCACAGTCTTCACCATTGGTCAAGTGGGGCTGTTAGACATTTTAGTACAGCAGCACTTAGAGAGTTGCAGGTTCCCCACCCCAATTCTTAACTACCAAACTGGAAGACAGGGTATCAGTCTATCCTTGTGCCTCAATATCTAGTGCCTAAAAATATTTTTTTAAAAAATAAGGTGGGATGCTTTTATTATTGTTGCTGTCTAGGTATGCTTTCTAACAATCAAGGTTTTACAAGATTTATTTACTTGCAACAGTCGTACTCATTTTGTCATATTTAGAGCAGAAAACATTCCTTGTGAATTAATTTAAGAGATTGGGATCCAAAGGATCTATCTGCACAAGCCTTCCCAACTCTTTCAGCCCTTTCTTCCTGCTCCCATGATATCCTCAATGTGCATTGTAGGTATAGTTTTTCTTATTTTCCCCATTAGTATTTTCTCCTGCCAATCCTATAATTTTTTGTCTAATAGGCAGTGAAACTTGGCTATGCTCTAATTTGGTACTTGCAATACAAGAAGTGACCTGAACAGACATGGCTAAAGCAGAGCCTTTTGAATGAATAGTAGGGAAAATTTAGCACTGACCCCAACATTGTTCTCACTATCAGGTATATTTGGGTCCATTTCTATATACCCACAGGAGTGATAATTTATAAGACCATGGAATGCCTTCTGATATTTTTTCTATGTAATTGAAATAAATATTGTCCTTGTTTAAATTTGCTGAATTGGTATATAATTAGATTAAGGCACCTTTTATTTGAGGGGTGGAATATCATTTAAAAGCTGGTAGGAGTAAAGTAATTGTGAACTATAGACTTTCTGCACTGGCTTCAACTATCTGTCAAAAAAATCTTGCAATCTAGACACAAAGAGGTATATAATGTAGCCAGTGTTCAAAGTGAAACAAAGTAAAGCTAGTGATAGAATCCAATGTTGGGCACCAGGATTTCTCTGTTTCTTCTGCACCTGCTCATAATATCTGGGGACTACGTAGAATTTTCTATAACTGTGAATCAAAGTTGAAGTGCACAATTGGATTCCAGCCATAGTTCCTAAGTCCAAATCTACCATATATATTTTTCCAAACAAATTGGATTGAATTATCAATAATAGTTTTGAAGAAGGTTGACTAGGACATTGCTCAGAGTTTAAAAAATATTTAAGAAAATCTGATAACTGTAATTTTTTTACTTGAAAGTGGTTAAGAACTTGTATTCCAAATGATGGATTTGAAATGCTATGTAATAATGATAATGTTAACAGTGCTTGATAATGTTATTTAATTATCACAATTATTTTTTCCAATTACTAGAATGTCTACATTTTGTTTCCCATTTTGAATTCTGTTTATTTGTTGACTGTTGACTTGACAAATCTGAAATTGGTGTTACTCTTCAGCTGGCATAATTATATTTAAAAAGAATCAAAATTGCACTGCAAATATTGGTTGGGGGGGATTGGGAGTTTTTTTGGTTAACTTTCTTGTGAAATGCAAATGAAGGTTAAAATGCAGATTAGTGAATTATAACTCCTCATTTGTTATATATTATTGTTACTTTAAATAAATATGTCACTCAATAAAATTTAGAGTCAGTTATCAACTTATTGTTTTTATACTGTCTTTTTATATTGTCTTTGAAAAACCTCTTCTGAAGCATTATTAATGTACACAGTGACTCGCTTTAGTCCCATATTATTTGTTTCATATTTAGTTAGAATAATGAGGTGCTTGTTTTAAGATATGTACTGTATGCATATTCGTGTTCTTGTATTTAAAAGGTTTTATAAAATGCAGTGTTCCTCCTGCCCAAATTTAACCCAACCTCTGAAATATAATCCGGGCTACATTTCTGGGAAAAAAGCATTATTCTTTCTAAATATCATTAAGAAAGGCATTAGTACTGGAAATAATTAACTATCATCAATTATAACCCCATTTTATAAATATCTATTCAGAAGTTAGTTTTCCCAAACCTTTCCTTCTGGCTAGATATGCATAGGTTTGCTTCTTTAAATGGATGGTTTTTAGTATGGAAATGGATTAATTTTCACATTTAGTGATAATTAGACACATCTTTCGAAAGCATACAGTAGCTGTGTTGTGCATGTGACATAAAGCAAAGTCTCAACTACTTGATTTTTTTTTTCTGAAGCTATGGAGCATGGATTGGCCATTCTGTAGATTTGAGTATATCAGATTCTCAACATAGGATTGTGAAATTCGCCTGTATTCCTGTACACTTTATAATGAACTATAAGTAGACATGATGACAACTGGAAAGAGCCACATTCATTTGAACCCACTTATCCATCAGCTTTGTAGATGTGATGTGGCCCAGGTGAGTGTAGGGTGGCTAGGCAGTAGAAATAGGGTGGAATGTGGTTTGGTGGTGGATGAAAGGACCTGATTGGGCACAGAGAGGGGGGTTCTCTTTTCAGATATGTGCCCTCTGATGTTTTAGCTGTAGCACCAACTGCAACTTCAAAAGAGAGGTGGGGGAGTGGCTATTGTCCTCCAGGAGTCTTGGTGCCTTTTGAGGCTCTGCTCCAGAAAGGAGACAATGTGAAGTTGGACTGCAGGATCAGCTGCGTCTCCTGCTTACCTACCTTTCTCCCTGAAGTGTAGTAGCATTCCTATCCAAGCTCCTGGATTCTGTGACCAAATTGGCAATGGAGTTCCACAGATTTAAGGTCCTTCAATCTGCTTTTGGACTCAAAAATCAGTGGTGGCTTGGATATCCATGGCCACTATTGCAACCATGGGCTTGGTCCAAGGGCCCCACTCATACCATAATAGAAGTTGCACATTAGATCTAATTTTTGTTTTGGAACGGTGGCATTGTGAGCTGGATTGGAAGAAATTAACAGTTCCTTCCCATGGACTGCTCTGTAGTTCTTGTGACTTCTCTCAACTGCAAGAAGGTGGAGCCTGTTCCTTCAGCCCACACCACGTAACGTATGGACCGAAAAGGGTTTCAATTGGAACTCTTTTTCTGAAGCTGTGGCACATGATTCAGCCAAGGCCTTGGAATGAGCATACTGCAAGGCTCTGGATATGATTATGTCTATATGGATGTTCTGCCATTGCGGATTCCTTAGCATTGGTTTAATTCTCTGTTCTGACTGCATCTGGCAGTCTTGATTGATGGATTGAAATTTATTGGCTACTCAACTTCAGTAGACTTGAGTAGCGTATATTGTAAAAATAAGGAAAATATAAAAACAGCCAAAAATCCTTGAATCACATAGTTCAGATTACAAGAATCTAATACACATCAAAAACAACAAAACAAAATGACCCTTGAATAAATAATAAACATCAACCACAGGCTTAGGTCCAAAGCCAGGTTTTCAAAGCTTTCTGGAACCCCAGGAGAGAGGGTGCCATCTAGTCTTTGAGAGAATGCTGTTCCAATGGGTAGGGGCCACAACAGAGAATGCACACTTTTCAAGATGTCACTGCTTAATGGAGGCAACCTGGATGTTGTAGGACTGTTGTAAGGAATATTCTTGACACATGTCAAATAATTTTGTGTCAGTCATTTTTTCTTAGCTCAACTCATCTCACAGGGCTGTTGTGGGGGAAATAAGATTAGGAAGGTATGTTGGATATGTTCTCTGCCCTTAGTTATTTGTAAAAATAAAGGCAGGATATAAACGTCATTTAACTTTCTCAGACTTGGGACACTGGTTAGGCCATGGAGGTGACCAAGATTTGTCTGAATTCAGTTATCCGGAACATTTTGAACCATTTTGATCCTCAGAAAGTGGGCCTGTTTCTTGGGGCTATGAGTCTGGGTTAATTCTCCCAGGTAAACTAGACAGGAAACATGACAAGATTAACTAATTCTACTTTATTGTAAGATTACATTAATAGCATTGGCAAGTCTTCTTTCTTTGACTGTTAAGCGAATATGATCTTGTCAGATTGTTTCCTAGGCAGCAACTTTGTATTATTTCCCCAAGATTCCCATACATTCCATTAGAGTCTGGTACCTGTGTTCTTGATCTGTGTTCGTCCTGCGTGGTTAAGGCCTTTAACAGCCCCACCAAGTGAACATCCTCTCTGCTAAGATCTGGCCGACTCCCATCTTTTACTCCTGTTCTGAAGAGGTGGCTCTTCCTCTGAGCATTAGTTAGTGTGATGCTGGAACCCTGTAAATCTAAATGTTGCTGTATGGAAGAGTGTTTTTGAGGTGCTGGAAGATTTTGATGGTTTTAATGTCACTTTATGTTCTTATTGCTGTTTATGTGAGCTGCCCAGGGTTAAGGCAGATAAACTGAATGACCATATACTGTAACTGTTTTAAATAAATAGATCAATTTTGTCAGGCATGTAGACTTTCTGATTCCATGCAATTTGGTGTCAACTGTCCCACTTAGTCATCTAGCAAAAAAAAACGACTCCTGGCCGATTGTTTTACCAAAAGTATGGTAAGGAGCTGCCCCAGCTGTCCCTCTCCGGAAAGTACAACTCTTGACACCATGTATTTAATCAAAAGAACTTTTACTGAGAAATAGTGCATGCAGTAAAGCCAAGCAGAATCTTAACATTCCTGCGCAAAGCAACAAGCTAATTTTCCCACTTTGAAGCCCAACCCCCTTGACCAGTCCACCAGCAGCCAGTACAGTGCCACAAGGTTGTTTTGAGAACACCGAAGTACAGGACAGATAATGGTTCATCTTTGGGGCACAACAACCTTGGTATCGGGCTAGAACCAACTGGGAAGGAGTTTGTTCTGTCTCCAAAGATGATCCCCCTCCCTAATTCCCAAGCGTCTACAGCAAAAGCGAACGTATGAAAAAGAATGCTTCCCCAAAGAGGCCTTTTCCCCTCTCCACCAGAACGGCAGGGCACCTGACAAGTATACTGTATTGAGTCTTAAATGGTTACAGAAGTAGCGAAGCCGAATCTGGGGTTTTCATGTGCAAATGATACAAAGTAATTTTCCCTCTTCCTGACTATCCCCCTGTTATCTGTTAATGGCCAATTAGATGCTTCTATTTTGTTTGAAGAGGGACGCGGTGGCTCAGTGGGTTAAGACGCTGAGCTTGTCAATCAGAAGGTCGGCAGTTTGGCGAGTCAAATCCCAAGAGCTGCGTAACAGAGTGAGCGCCTGTTACTCGTCCCAGCTTCTGCCCACCTAGCAGTTCGAAAGCACGTAAAAATGCAAGTAGAAAAATAGGGACCACTACGGTGGGAAGGTAACAGCGTTCCATGCGCCTTTGGCATCTAGTCATGCCGGCCATATGACCACAGAGAAGTCCTCGGACAAGCGCTGGCTCTTCGGCTTTGAAACGGAGATGAGCACCGGCCCCTAGAGTCAGAAACGACTAGCACGCATGTGCGGGGGAACCTTTACCTTTACCTTTACCTTTATTTTGTTTGAAAAATAGGCTCTCAGTTTGTGGACATTTCAGCTCTGTATTCTGATGGTTGACCTTGGCTGGCTAGAGCTTTTCATGCCTGGACACAGCTTGGCTTTTACACACACACACACACACACACACACACACACACCACACCACACCATACACACTTCCTCCCTACATGCCAATCCTTTCTTCCCTACCCCCTTTGCTAATGTCAGGCTGTCAGTTTGCAAAGCTTGGATAGCAGAGTGGCAACTGACATTTGGAGACTTAATGTAGTATTTAAGATCAATTTAGCACATTTAACTATCAGATTATACATAAATGGTGCTGCAGTGATAATAAACACTATCTGCTTTCTGTTTCTTGTGTAACCATTAGATAATAGAATCAATAGTTGATGAAGAAGTTGGTACCTGCATTTTGATCAGGAATGTCAAAGAAAAATATTTTAAAGCATTGTCCTTTTAGATTATGTTTAAGTACACTTTGAGCTTCTGAATTATGTCACCAATGGGAATATAAAAAAGAGTAAAAAGAAAAATTACAATTAGTAAAGAAAAAATATATAAGTACTATTCTGCCAGATTACACATGCCATTTTGTATTCTCAATATATTTTTAATCTTTTTTTTTATTTTCTGGTTATCTTTGGTAAGTTTTATTAAAGAAACTTTCTACCAGTTTTATCCTAAAAATGCTATATCAGTCTTGGAAAGAGTAACTTTCCCTTGCCCCATATATTCAAAATTCATGAACTAAGAATACATATAATATGTTCTTACAACTATTCTACTGGGAATCAGAATAACTTAAATTTGAATATTTTCTGCAGAATGCCAGTCCTGCTCAATTAGCTCAGATTAGGCAAACATGAGCAGTACAGTCAGTATAGTTAATGTTTTCCTATCTTATTTTTTGTTTCTTTGTTTTCCCTATCTGATCACTTTGGGTGGAATATATTAAGGACACAAATACTGTAAGTAAATAAATTTTGGGAAAGAATTCTAACTAGTGCAGTTAGAAATAACATTATTTCCTCTCTATATGTGCTTTTCAGATCTGTTTATTTGCAAAAGCATTTTCATTTATAAAAGCTAGTCTCCCCTTGGCCTACTGAGTGAAGAATATTGGAGTTAATTTAAAATGATTAATGAGATTTTTGTCAGACTCCTGCCCTCTACTACCACTGCACTATGTCATCCCAATAACCTTGGAAACCCGGACGCCATTCTGTCGCCCCAGACAGCTTTTTCAAAAAGGAAAAGAGAGAGTTGAATAGCTAGTGCCAGGTACTTGTCAAGGGTTGCTTAAAGATGCTCAATCACAATATTTATATGATCAGAACAAATGGACATACATTAGTGACTTAATTCATGTTTTGGACTGATGATCAATGCTGAGTAATTTTTAAAATGTAATAAATTAGTATTTTATACCTGTTTATTTCAACAAATTTTATATTTCAGCAAAAATAAGATTCTCGCTGTTCACAGCTTTAAATTAATGATGCAGAAGAAGATAATAACCAGTGGTTGAGATAAGCTTTGTATAACTTTTTGAATGAAGAAGGAGTCTGTAATCCAGTTTTAGGCTAGAGTATAAATCTAAGTATGAGACCTTGTAGATGGTCTCTGTTTGCAATATTCAGAATGTGATGTTCTGATCAAACGAATGGTATATAGAAGCAATGGCATCTGCAGTCACAGCGCACCAGGTTGGGAAGGCATATTTTATATTTATAGATCTTCCTTCCTCACTCCCTCCTTCCCTCGAATTCTTTCCAGTTTCCTCCATTTAATTTGTTTGTTGCATGCTTGCAAGGAGAAAGTCAGTGGGTAGGCAGCAAGAAGTTACAGATCCAAGGCAACCAGGAATATAAGTATTTGCTCCTGAGTGAGGAGGTGTGCTGGGGTGTGGGTCAGAAATTGTGTATGGTAATATGCAAAAGGTGCTGCATGGATTGGGAAGCCTGCATGGGTGTACATAAGAGATGCCATGAGGGTTGAGTATGGGTTGGGGGCAGCTTAAGTCAAGAAGGGTATGGAAGGCTATATGACAGCTGCCACACAAATCAGGGAGGGTGTGTGGGGGTAGGATGGATCAGGTAGAGTGCATGGGGCATAACCAAGAGATGCTGCATGTCTCAGGGAAGGCATGGGAGAAGTGCATGGTGTGCACAAGAGGTGCCATATGAGTTATGGAAGGAGCATGAGGTTGTGCTCCATATCAAGGAGGACGTATGGGGTGTGCAAGAAATCTCATGTGAGTCAGGAAAAGCTTGCTTAGCATGAATCAGGAAGTGTGAGGGGGGCAGTATGGCCTTCGTGCAGAGGCTGAAGAACCCTGGGCCGTAACAAGCTAGAGACTATGACTCTACTTCCCCAAAGGATGCATCTTTTATGAGCTGAAAGCTCATCCTTTCTCATAAAAAACCTTTGAAATTCTGGCCCTGGACATTTGTCCGTCCATCCTGTATGCACCCAAGTTAGTACGCAGCTAAATGTTTTGTCAGCTGCTGTCTCAGCAGCTACATCTCCAGCATGGAGAGGAGACTCTGGCAAGTCCTGTATGGCTAGGATATGTGCAGCCAGAGCCAGATCTAGCTCCATGTGTGGCAAGGACAATCTGCTAAGGCTGTCTGCATGGCCCATTTCTTTGCCCAATTTGTGAATCAGCTTGTAGCTGTAGGCTGAAAGGAATATAGACCACCTCAGCATTCGAGGAGATAGAATCTGAGGTGTCTGCTTGTTTGTAATGAACAACCCTAGAAGTGGCTTGTGCTCTGTAAAGACCGTGAAGTGGCAGCAATACAAATAGCCATGGAACTTTTTAACTCCAGCCACAATGGTCAGGGCTTCCTTGTCAATCTGCACGTAATTGTGCTCTGCAGACGACAGGGTCCTAGAATAGTAGGTGATGGGAGACTGTTTCCCATCAGCCAACAAGTGGCTCAACAGAGCCCCAACCCCAAATGGCGATGCATCACATGTGATGCAGACTGGTAACTTCTCATTAAAATGAGTGAGTACAGAGTTCAAGGACAACAGTGATTTGACTGCATGGAAACTTCTTTCGTGGACACTGGTCCACTGCCACTGAGCTTTTTTGTCTAGTAGCCAGTGTAACGGGTCTGCCACTGTGGCCTTATTTGGGAGGAATGCATGATAAAAATTAAGAAGGCCCAAGAAGGCTCACCTTTGGACTTAGGGCTTGGGGCCTACTGAATCGCTTTCAGCTTTGAATCTGCTGGATGAATGCCCTTGGCATCGATGCAGAACCCAAGGAACTCAGTTGACTCTACCCCAATCTTGCACTTTTCTTTTTTCAATTTAAGTCCCGCTGTGCAGAACCGCTGAAGGATGGCTCTAAGCCATTCAGCCAGAACCTCTATGGATTCCCTGGGAATGAGTACATCATTGAAGTAGGACCAAACCCCTGGAATGCCCTTGAGCATGCACTCCACTACTCCCTGGAAAATCTCTGGGGTTACACTCACCCCAAACTGTAGGCGCTTGACCTTGAAGTCCCCCCGATGGGTGACAATGGTTTGGGCAGCTACCGTGGCCTCGTCCACCGGCAACTGTTGGTAGGCCTGCACCAAATCTAATTTGGTGAACATGCGGCCACCTTGCAATGATGCCAAAATATGGTTGACAATTGGCACTGGGTACGTGTGCTGTTGAAGTGCCTGGTTAATGGTGCACTTATAGTCAGCACATATGCATACTTCTCCTTTTTCCTTAAGTGCCATTACAATGGAGGTCTCCCACACCCCACTGTCTACGGGCTGTAATACCCCCTGACTGACTAGCTTGTCCAGCTCTGCATTGATTTTGGGCTTTAAGGCGAAAGTCACTCAACGAGGCTTGACCTGTAGTGGTGTTACCAGGGGATCAAGCTTGAAGGCTATCAAAGGACCCTTGCACTCCCTTAGGCTTGAACTGAAAATATCCATGAACTCTTGACAGACTGAAGACAAGTCTGCCACCTGTGTTCAGTGGATGCTGGTTACTTGAATGCCCAATGCATCAAACCAGTCGAGCCCTATGAGGCTCGTACATTGACCTTCCACCACTATAACATCTAGTGGGCCTCCAAACCCCTTGAAAGTCACCAGAAGCACCACTCGGGAGTTTTGGAAGTCTGTGAACAGAAGGTTAGATGGCCGAAATTTGATCCATCTGTTGCTGTGGTTGCATATGTGCCGGAAGGTTCCGATGGAGATGATGGACATGGCTGAGCCTGTGTCCAGTTCCATTTTGCATGGAACTCCCTGAAGTTTGACCTGAACTCGAAGCTTCTGTTTAAGGAGGCATTGGGCACCAGTACAGAACACGCTCCTCCAGCTGGAGCAGAAACCTACTCAGTGTTGCCCCGAGGCCCCGGTACCTCTCCTAAATGAGTCTTCCTGCTGACAGTCCCTCTGGCAACTTCAGCAGATGGCAATGTGGCCTGGCTTGCCACATGCTCGGCACATTGCTGTTCAGAATCGGCATTCCACGCATTGATGGCTGTTTCCACAGCCCATGCATCTAAGAAATGGAACTGCCTTCTCACATGGCTGTGGTCCCTTCTGGTGCTTTTGTAGCTTGTCAACTTCGTAGTCTGAATCAGTGTCTTCCATCCGTTCAACGTCCTCGTGATGGACAGCTTCGGTGCTTGAAGTGCTTTTGGAGGGCCGCAGCGCTTTCACGGCCCCTCCGGCGGCTTCGTCCACCATGACCTCCTTCAAGGTCTCTTGTAGTGAGAGAGTCTCTTCGGCGAACAGTTTTTGTTGGAGCTCTCAATTCCAGAGGCCACAGACTAAGCAGTCTCTTAGTCTCTCCTCCAAATATGTGAAATTGCAGAGCTGGGAAGCTTGATGAAGAGCGGTGATGAATTCTGTAGCAGTCTCGCCGGGCTGTTGCTCCCGCTGCTCAAAAGTGTGCCTCCACGCTATGACGGATAATTTTGGCTCAAAATGATCTTGGAGCTTCTTCAACTCCGCTTAGGTGATGGAGTCAAGTGGCATTGGAGTGACCAGGTTCTCACAATATTGAAGGTGGCGGGGCCGCACATGCAGAGGAGGGTCACGGCCTTCAGCCTGTCTTTGCCTACCTGGTTGGCATGGAGGTAATTTTCGATGCAGGAAATGTAGGATGCCCATCTCTCCAGGTGTGTGATGTCGAACTCGAGTTTCCCCACTTTTGCCATGATGAGTTGTTTGCGTTTCTTGTTGCTCATATTGCCTTGTGCTGCTGGCTTCTGCTAGGCCCTAGGATGGATCCTCAGGGCGAGATGGTCTCCAGCGTGTCTTGCTGGCAGACTGGGGGGGTGGGGAACGTGGTCCCTGCTAGGCTCTGTGCTGGCCTCACTCCCTAGTGACTTCAGACTCTTCTGATGAAACAGCACATCCCACCTTCGTTGCCACTATTATACCTCTGGTTCTTTAGGCATTAAGTGAGATGAAATGTTGAAACAGCAAACTAGTTTATTAACTCAGAACAAAAGCACCCCTAATGGCTGCTGCACAGCTATTTATACGGTTAGCCTCTAGGTGGTGACCAATAGGTTTAAAGTAACAGTTTCCTGCCCCAAACCTAATTATCAGCATGGAGACAGCAAGTCTGGCTTTCAGTAACAGCAACTGTCACATAACAGAGAAATCTAAGTCAGACATTAAGCAAGTGATCAGACATTAAGCAATTGATTTAAAACATTTATGGCCAATACATTACACCCACAGTCATATGATCAAAATTTGGTTGTTTTGCAATCAGAAAGTATTTACGACAGTTGTAACCATTTATATACCAGTCGCCATTTGTGACCTTCCCAGCCTGCTTTTGACAAGCAAAGTCAATGGGGAAAGTCAAATTTGCTTAATGACTCAATGGTTTACTCAATAATTGCATAAAATTGGGCATGATTCACTTAATAACTCCTTGCTTAGCAATCAAAAATTTGGGCTCAATTATGGTTGTAAGTAGAGGACTACCTATACTTGACAACAATGAACTAATATAATCACATATATAACTTCCATCCAGAATTTC
This sequence comes from Daboia siamensis, assembly GCA_024449315.1. Taxonomy (NCBI): domain Eukaryota; kingdom Metazoa; phylum Chordata; class Lepidosauria; order Squamata; family Viperidae; genus Daboia; species Daboia siamensis. The sequence goes on along the minus strand of JAKJMR010018504.1, from coordinate 111,875 downwards.
AAATGCATTAATTTCCTTCTTTCATGGTCTCCCTTGAGACTTTTTGAAAATGGATTAATTTCATAACTTCCAATTTGGCCATGTTCTTTCCAAATTGCTCCCTAAAGCATTATGAATCTTTAATTGGCTTCATCTCATTCTTCTAAAACAACACATGTAAACAAATAAATGTAGATTTTAACACATATAAGAATGTATATTCAACTTTGCAAAACTGATTTCCTCAGAGTTCTATTGCACCATCCTTTCCTACACAATCTGTTCATAAGCTTTCGGAAGAAGAACTGTCAAATTGGTCTCTTTTTTCATAATATTAATGTCAGTGAAAAAGCTGGTTATCCTTAAGACAGGGGTTCCTAACCCCCTGGTCCATGGACCAGTACTGGGCTGCTGGCATTTAGGAACCGGGCTGGGCAGCTGGAGGTGCACTGAAAACACGTCTTCCACCTCCAGGAATGTGGCAAGTCTGCAGGGGTCTGGGCAGGGGTGGGAAAGTGGCAGGGCAGAAGCCATCTTGCTCAGTGCAAGGCCCTTCAACAGTTGTGCTTGCAACTGATTTGCAACATCTGAACTCCGTGTCCTTCCTCCCCTCCCTCCTGCTTCTTCTGCTTTCTCTCCTTCTGTTTCCTCCTCCTCTTCCTGGTCATGCTCCCTCTTCCTGCTGCTGCTGTTTCTTCCTCCTCCTCTTCTTCCTCACTTTCTTCCTCTACCGCTCCCGGCATCCCAACTGGGCTCATGTTCTCTTCGTGCAACTCTCCAAATTTGCAAGACAAACATGTGCCAGCCCAGCTTGTTGGAGGGGGACCCCCCCCCCCAAGATATGTATGTGTGAGTGACTTTCTCAGAGTGCAAATGGGGGCAGGGAGAAGCTACCTTTCACCTTAAAGCACTGCATCTCCAAGGTATTCTCTCTCGTCTGCACCTTTTCTAAGACCGCTGGGCTCTGTTGCATTTCAACTGGAGTTTTTTTATTTTGATGCGCTAGGTGCCTCGTGTTTTGGCAACATCCTGCCTGCTTTTCGAGGTTTAATTTGGTGTATTTGTGTGTGTGTCGTGTGTGTGTGTGTTCCTCCTCCCTTCTTTGTGCAACTCTCCAAGTTTGCAAGCCAAGCGCACTCTTAACCGGCTTGCAATGAGGGACGGTTTTGCTGTAAGGCTGAGTTTAGAATTGTCTCTTTTCCTTCCCACTGTCTTCGAAGCAGAAAGTCACTGGTCTAATATAATACATTAATAGAAATAAAGTGCATTGTTTATTTATTTGTTTGTTTGTTTAGAAAATTTACAATAAATGTAATGCACTTGAATCATCCTGAAACCTCCCCCACCCCCCATCCATGGAAAAATTGTCTTCCACGAAACCAGTCCCTGGTACCAAAAAGGTTGGGGACCCCTGGTTTAAGGCCCATAAACAGAACAAGCAAGCTGTGGGAAGCTTGGTTCGAAACAGGATCAAGCACAAGCATCATTCTGTTCTAGATTTTAGCATCTTACATGTTAAACAGTCCTATGTGGACATTCTTGCCTCTAACGACCTCTACTATGCAATACAGAACATATAATTATCCATTAATTAACTCAATGACTCAAAATCTGCCAGTCTCCATAAAGCTAAAGCTAAAACCTTTATCTCAAGAATTTCTGTTACATGATTTAAGACAGGGCTTTTCAGCTAGTGGTACAGATACCACCTGTGGTACATTGGCACCTGGCAGGTGGTATGCGACCATCCTAGAAAAGTGGTAGCAGGGGAGAAAAATGAGCTGAACCAGTGGCAGCACTGCACAAGCCTGAGCGAAAGATGGCTGGAGCTGCAGGGCTGTCGGGGCTCAGCGGAAGCGCCAGGATCAGTGCTTCTTCAGGGCTGTCGGGTCACTGGAAGCACCAGGATCAGCGCCAGGCTCCACCTGGAGCTCGGCGCTGATCTTGGCGCTTCTGCTGAGCCCAGAAGAAGTACCGATCAGCTGGAATGTTGCAACATCTCCAGGGTCTTGTGATTTACATTCAGATGCTTGGCAACTGATTCATATTTATGATGATCACAGTGTCCCAGGGTCATGTGAGTGACCAAAACCTGCTTCAACCACCCAGCAGACAGGGGGAATAAAAACCAAATACCCCTCACCCCACCCCTGATGCTAATCCTAGACAGAAATGCTCACAACTATGAAAACCTTGGACAGGAGGAAGAGCGCTGTTGGGCAGGTAGGCAGGTGTCTTGCTCAGCTGTGGCTTGGGGGGCACTTTTTTCAGTGCCATTTGTTACTTCAAACAGTCACTAAGTGAACTGTTGCAAGTCAAGGACTATCTGTACTTCATCACTTTTTTCCTTTTTTTTGACCCCTTGCTAGGCGACTGGTGGTACTCGGATGTTGCCATATCCTAAAATTGGTACAATAGGTGGAACGGTTGAAAAGCCCTGATCTAAGACATATCATGAGATAGTATAGATTCATATGGACACCTAAATATAAATGCACTGCATTGCTAATTTTCACACAATGTTTAGTATCTGCAACATGACAGTATTCTTTATTATTATTTAAATTATTTGTATAGGTGCCCAACTTGCAACATGCAATGGAGAAAGTAGAAGTGATCCAACTCACAAACATGATGTGAGATAAAAAGGCAGGGCTACAAAGTACTTTATACCAAGACTGAAATCAGGTGTACATTTCATAAGAACAACATATTTGAACTAAGAAAAAATATATAGATTATAAGACAGCCTTAAAATGAATGTCAAAGATAGAACTTTTATATTTCATAATAAATATCATTGTTTACATGTCTTTATATATTCCAATGGAGTAAAATTATTTATGTACTAGAGTCTAAGAAATGTATTTGTTTATTTATCAAACTTACATCTCATCTCATCTCATCTCACAAAAAGTTATAAATAATCATAAAAATGTAAAACAGTCTTAAAGATTAAATATTTATAAAAAATAAAATATACAAACCTCAGATAGAGAGATTGAGTATACCCACTTCCATAGGAGGGCCATCTACACTTACCTCCAGTTCCCTGGGATCTCCAGTCCTGGTGACGTAGCCGGATCTTGAGGAACTTCCAAACTTGTCCCATTCAAAATAAGTTAGCCTTTATTAGATGTGATGCAAGGCTTTGTTGCACGATTGTTGGCCTTTTCATGTCATTGTACAACTGGAGTTTCGGGATGGAGAGACACCAGCACAGAGCTAGTGTTTGAATAGATAAGGCATACCTATGGCATATCATCCTGAAATTCAAAACTTCCGTGGTTCCATAAAAATCAATGCCATTTTCCATAAGAATCAATGCCTTATGAGTCTGCCAAGTTATGAAGAGTAACTGCTATGTTTATTCATTTATAATTATAAAATTGTCTATCCAGTTTTTCTTATCTGCCTACCTCTTCTCACATTATTTAAATGCTTGGTCTTCTGACTGATTTTTTGCCCTGAAGTCTCCATTAAAAAAAAAAGTGGTAAGGGGCATTGGTCTGCTTCCCTTTCTCAGAGAGCTGTCAGTTATCTCTAGGAGCATCAGGGGGATGAGTCACTGCCATAAAACAAGAGTTAAGGGTCTGCAGCCTCTAGGAATTGCAACTCTGCCCCAAGGAAAATTAATCTTTCTGTCTGTTCTACAGACTCTAAGCCTGGGAATGGCCTTCTGAGTTAAGAAGGTCCCTACTGAAGAAAGGAAGACTCCTTATCTGGAGACCAGTGGGAAGGAGCAGATACTAAAGCTTTGATCAATCCAACACACAGAGGAAGCCTTTGGTTCCCAGCACAATTAGGAATGATTATAAAATCATCAAGCACACATTAGTCATAGGAAATCTAATCCAAATGGATACTTTAGTTCCCTACCTGTGGTATGTACAATTTAGCACCCAGTCAGGGTGTGAATGTGCTGTATGCCAACATAGTTATTATGGCAGAAGAAAATGGCAGAAATGAACCAGTTGTCTGTCACTTTTCCAGAACGGGAAAAGTTTCTCCTTTTTTCCCCTTTTTTCTTTCTGTTTCAGTCATTACTCAAAATTCAAAATTATCCAATTGCTTTAGATTTCCCCACAAGTACATCTATAACATTTGTGATGATTCTGAACATGCCAATCTTGTTCTCTTATATAGTTGTGGTATTTTTAACTGCATACAAAAAAATTATGTAACTACTTAAGAATTCACCAACTGGTATATTCAGAAATTTTAGAAACCCTTCTAATTGTATCCAATTGTGTGGCCTTGATTATTTGAAATTGTACTACAACATATATTACATTTTCTATCTTGTTAAAGGGAATGTGAAAATTAAGTCAATTATACTTTATGTCTAAATAATCCAATTGTACGGCTGTGGCCCTTGCATAAGCTCAGCTCACAAATTATTTATATGATATCACTAGTGCATACATATTCATATGAGAGTCAGTTTGTTATAGAGGTAGTCTTTGACTTACACCACAACTGAGCCAAAAATTTCTGTTTCTAACTGAGACAATTGTTAAGTGAGTTTTGTCCCATTTTAAACCACAGTTTGCCACAGTTGTTAAGTGAATTACTGCATTAATTTATCATGTTTTCCCCAAAATAACCCCAGTTCTTATATTTATTTTTGGTCCAAAAGACCCATTAGGACTTATTTTCAGGGGATGTTTGACTTTTTCCCCCTCCAAGAAGCAGGTGGAGGCAGAGGCATGAGTGGGGTGGTGGGCAGTAGGCTCGTCCTGCATGTGCAGCAGATCTGGAGGACCAGGTTGAAAGGGGGGTGAGCACACAGGGGCTGCAGTGTGGCACCAATCCTGCCCCACCACCTGCCTTGCCCATGGTGGCAGCACCAGCAGCAGGCAGAGGCACAGGTGGGTTAGACACAGGAACTACAGAGTTTTGCATGGTGTAAATGAGATAGAAGATACTGTTACCATATCTAAACCATTTAGTCTGAGATGACCAGTGAATGTGGTTTCAGCTTTTACACTATTCCTTGACTAGAATATTAACAGGTCTAATTCAGAGATCACTCCCCTGACTGTTTTCTTGTGGAAGGTCTACAAACATGGCTTTGAGGCAGTAGCTGGGTGAGCCCTGGAGCCACAACATGGCTCTCTCTAAAACCCTTCTAAACCTCACTTTGCTAAATTGCTAATTCAGCACCTAATATACACCAGGATGAAGAGGAGCTCTCCCGTAAGCCAATCCCCAAACCGGGCAGAGCCCTCCAATAAGCCAAAAACCAATGGGCGGTTGCTCCCTTCTCCTTTCAGAATGGGGCGTGTTCTGCTGCTGAGAAAGTAAAAAGGCAAAACTTTTATAGTGCAGTGAACCTGCAGCATCGAGATCCCATATTTGTTGCCTCAAAGGCATGTTTGTAGACCCTTGCAAAAAAAACAGTCCTGGAGAAGAACAAGCAATGAGAAAGAAAGCCTGCCCCTCTCGGGTGGGAATACGGTAAATATGGAGGTGGTAGTTGAAGGAAGGGGGTGGGGTTATGATTGCATGCTGGGAAGTCAGAAAGAGAACTGAATCACTAAGGCTTTGAGACAGAAGTGGAAAGAAGTATGGGGAGCTTGGACCATGCTGAAAGAAAAGGGGAGCGATCCCTGAACTAGACCTGCTAATATTCTAGTCAAGGGATAGTGTAAAAACTGAAACTATATTCACTGGACACCTCAGACTAAATGGCTTTGGTGTGGTAACAGTATCTTCTACCTCGTTTGTGCCATGCAAAACTCGGTAGTTTGTGCTTTCACTCTCCATGCCTCTGCCTCTGCCTGCTGCCAGTGCCACCTCCATGGGTGAGGCAGGTGGTGGGGCAGGATTGGTGCCACACCACTGCCCCTGTGCACTCAGCCCTCGCTGTCCTACCTCATTCTTCAGCAAGCCAGCAAGGCCATATTCCCCCTAGGGCAGCCACAATGTTGGGGTTTATTTTCTGGTTGGATCTTATTTTCGGGGAAAAACGGTAGTAGCACTGTTATAATGTGAATCTGGCTTCCCTATTGACTGCTTGTCGGAAGGTCACAAAAGGTGATGATGTAACTCTCATAAACAGGAGACAGTTGGCAAGTGCCTAAATTTCAGTCATGTGACCGTGGATATGCTGAAACAGTCTTAAGTGTGAAAAAAGGTCATAAGTCACTTTTTTTAGTGCCGTTGTAACTTTGAATGGTAACCAAATAAACCATTGTAAATTGAGGACTACCTGAAATGGAAACTGCAGAAAATAATCCATGGGTTGGCAACCCACAGCTCCACAGCCGCCTGAGGCTCTTTCAGCCATCTCCTGCGGCTCCCAATCCTCCTCCGCCATGTGCAGTCCCCCCCCCCAAAAAAGTGGGACTAAAATAGTTCAACCAATCAATTCAAACTTCTCATGAAAAAAAAAAAAACTGCAAAGTTTGAACTGATTGGTTTAACTTCTTTGCTTTGTGGGCAGTCCCAAACCTCTTTGCTTCTTCGGACTGCAGAGATGGGAGGACTGGAAAGGTGAGGGCCCTTTTTCTACCTGCTGCACGGGTGGGGGTGGCCAGTCTCAGGGTGCCCCGGGCATGCCTCTTCCCTGCCCAGCAGATCTCCCCTCACCCTGCTCCACCGCCGCCTCTGCTAGCCTGGTGGGGGGGTCACCAGGGATCTTGGAAGCTTCCCCTCTTGGCCACCACCTTTTGGCCATCCTATGGGCAGCGGATCTCCCAAGCCTCTTCCCAGAGATTCCCCTGCAGTACCTGCCCAGCCCGCTGACATCTTTCTCCCCGTCAGCTCTGCTGGGCCAAAAAACCTACAGCTATCTCACTACCTTTTCTGCACTCGGGTCTTCCGAGACTCCTGGTTCACATGGATCCTTGGTAGAATTTATATATGGAGGAAGGGAAAAGTGGGAGCTCTGGGTGAGGTATGTGCTAGCTCCGGAGCTGGAAAGAGCAGGCCAGGGTAGGGTGTGGGACTCGGCCTGAATATTCGTGCCCAGATGGCACCCCGGGACAACTTCGAGGGAGGCCGACAATTGCTTACTTGCAAGTTTGGCTTGCCAAAGGATTTCCTGAAGAAGGAGGTGCGAACTGTGAAGAAAAACTTCTCCCACGCCGATGCTTCCCAGCTGCTGTAGCCTCTACTCATGCTGCTGGCAGCTAGTCCAAATCATTGGCACTCCCACCTCCCTGTCGCCATTTCTGCAGGGACCTGGAGGCATCCCCGCCACCGCGTGGAGATCTGCCTGCCTGGGACTCAGCAGCAGCAGAGGTGGTGGTCCTCTTGCTGCACCCTCCAGTCATGTCGCCCTCCAGTCTACACATAAGCGGGGCCGCCCTGTTGGAGGGGGCACCGTTTACCCCTCCCCAAGTGGCCGAGGGGAAGTGGTCTCGGAGATGCTCTCAGCCACCTGTGTGAGCAGCTGGCACAGCCTCTTGGTCATTTCCTCTTTCCCTCTTGAGCTGGATCGACAGGCGGTCTTATCTACCCCAGCAGACAAGCAGGATTTCAATTACATGCAAGTATTTAATGGTTTTTGAAAAGCATTTTAGCTTAAGAACCTGGGTAAGGAGCTGTGGGTGGGGGCAGCCAGTCTCGGGGTGCCTTGGACCCACCTCTTCCCTGCCAGGCATGTCTCCCCTTGCCCTGCTCTGCCGCTGCCTCTGCTAGCCTCGGGGGGAGGGGGGTTTCGCTAGGGGTCTCAGAAGCTTCCCCTCTTCTCAGCTTCTAAGAGATTCCCCCGTGGCACCTGCCCGTCCCGCTGACCTCTTTCTCCCTGCCAGCTCTGCTAGGTAGTGTCTTGGGCCTCCTGCTGGTTCCATTGTGCCCCAAGGACTTAAGGGTAGGCAACCTTGGCTCTTTTATGACTCATGGACTTCAACTCCCAGAATTCCTGAGCCAGCCATGCTGAAGAGAAATGGAGAAGTTTTCATGCTGAGCCATGCTGGCTCAGGAATTCTGGGAGTTGAAGTCCACAAGTCATAAAAGAGCCAAGGTTGCCTACCTCTGCCCAAGGTTATCTGATCCCCTTTTGTGACCTTCTGACAAGGGGAAACCAGATTCACTTAACCTAGTTACTAACTTATTGACTGCAGTGATTCACTTAGCAACGGTGGTAAGAAAGGACACAAAATGGGGCAAAACTCATTAAACAAATGTCTCACTTAACAACACAAATCCAACCCATCCAAATAAAATGGCTTAACAAGATGGTATTCGTCTCTTAACAGTGATTTGTTGAACACTGCTGGAATACTTTTCTGAATAAAGAAAAACAAAGCTGCAGGTTGTTGTCCTACTTTCCTAGTAAGTGTTTTGCTGGGAGGGGGAGGCAGGGACAGGAGAGAGAGAGAGGGGGGGGGGAGAGAGAGAGAGAGAGAGAAGGAAAATATGAATATATGTGGTTGTCCTTACCAGACTTTTTGTAAAGAAAGTTTAATGAAATATTTTGATGTTTGTTTAATTAAGAGATGAGGTATGGGGATAATTATGCTGTATTTAAAGATGGTAGATTAGCTGCTAAAATTGTTTTTACCTGTTGGGATGAAAGAGAAAGGGATTTTTCCCCTCTTTCTCCTGTCCTTTTCTCTCTCCCCCCCCCCATACATTTTTTTTCTTTTCTACTTTTCTACTAGTGGTTTTTATAGTTTGCACCGGCTTTTACTCTTTTCATTTATAATCCTTAATAAAAACATTTGAAAAATAGATAACATTGTAATGAGAGAGAGACAGAGACAGAGAGATGGAGACAAAGAGAGATAGAGAATAACCTGCTATAATCATGCTGGAATGAAAGGTTATGACAGCTCAGATTAGATTGCAGGATCCTCTCTATGAGTGTGGCTCATTATGAGTTCTCTGGCTTTCAGAGGGTGATGTAGTAGGTAGAGATGCCAAGAGAGTGACTGGAGGGAAATGAGTGCACCTGATCAAGCACAATTAAAGTTCTTAAACTTTTCTTTGTGATATTGATAAAGGTGGTGAAACATTTTAATTTCCATGTTAAATTCATGAAGAGCTGGCTGGCTGGGGAGGGGGGGATCGTGGTTGAAGAAAGTGGAGGTGCAGCAGCTGGATTGCTCTCAATAAGAGCCAGCTGCGCTGCTCGCTCGTGTTCGCCCACCATATTGAGAACAGTCCTGCTGCTGTACCTTGCTGTTACTGCTCGGCCATGCCTGGGCTATGCCCTGCCGCCACCTCCCAAACACCACCTTCGCCACTGGGTAAAGCAGCGGCGGAGTGCTCTGTCCTTGGGGGGAAGCAGCAGTGGCAGTGGAGCACTCCACCAGGGGTGGGAGGGAAGTAGTGACAGTGGGGTGCTTCGTGCGGGGGGGAGGAATTCTGCTGGTAACTGGTTGTTAAATTACGTTGGTTATAATTGCCAATGTTCAACACCCGCCAGCATGAGATTTATTGTGCTTTTCGACCCCAGTAGGACAACCATGGATAAATCATGCAAGAAAAGAAAAATTTCGGAAGAAAACAGAGTGTTTAATAATACATGGGCACATTCATTTGCTTTCACAACTGACAAGACTGGTTTACCAGTATGTTTAATATGTGGTGAGAAATTGGCAAACAACAAAAAGTTGAATGTTGCAAGACATTTCCAGAATAAACACGCAGCCTTTGCTGAAAAATACCCGGAAGGAGATGAGAGAAAAAAAGCCATTTTGGAATTGATTGGGAAGGTTGATCTGAGCAAGAATCATTTTAAGAAGTGGGTGACATCTGCAAATCCAACTACATAGGCTAGTTTTGTGGCTGCTCAGGAAATAGTCAGGCACGGGAAGCTGTTCACAGATGGAGAGTATATCAAAGAATCATTCTTTATAATTTCAGAACATCTATTCTCGGACTTCAAAAATGAGTGAAATTGTGCAGAAAATTAGAGATATGCCTCTCTCTGAGAAGATTGTCAAAGACAGAACCATAAAAATGGCCGAAAACATCACCGGATACCAAATTAAAGACATCAATTCAACTGAAGTGTACTCAATCACTTGTGATGCATCCAAAGACAAAGGTGATATTGAACAAATAGCACTGTCCTGCCGATATATGAATTCTGCTGGGCCACAGGAAGAAATGATTGAGTTGATACCACTAAAAGGCCAAACACGGCGGGGAGGACATGTGTGAGGCTGTCTTGGATTATTTAAGAACCAATGAAATAAACATCACCCACCTGGTGTCAGTGGCTACTGACGGGGGCACCAAGTATGACAGGAGTGCAGCCGGGCTTTGTGGCTTTACTGCAGAAGTCACTGGGTAGAAAGCTGCTAACATTTCACTGCATCCTGCACCAAAAGGCATTGTGGGCTCAAACATTTCATCTGGAATGCACAGAAGTGATGAATGTTGTCATTCAGATTGTCAATAAAATAATGGCACAAGGTTTAAATCACTGTCAGTTCTGTTTGCTACTAGAGGAGGTGAAAAGCACATATTCTGATTTCCTGCTGCACAACAAAGTCCAGTGGCTGTCCAGAGGGGAGGTGCTAAAACGCTTTGCTGCATGTCTGGAAGAGGTGAAAACTTATCTGGGCAGCAAAGGGCTCACCTTTCCTGAGCTGGAACAGCCAGAGTGGCTGTTTATGGTAGATATGACAGCACACCTGAACACACTGAACACAACTCTTCAGGGTAAAGGAGGCACAGCCCTGCACATGCTGGAGGAAGTTTTGGCATTTGAGCTCAAGTTGACAGTGTTTGGCAGAGATTTACAGAGAGGTACACTGTCTCATTTCCCCTCTTTGAGAGAGTTCAAACAAGGTCACAATATGATAAATTCAGAGTATTTGCAGTCTGCAGTCATTGCAATGCAAACATCATTTGGGAAGCAATTCTGTGAGTTCAGAGAGGAAAAAAACAGATTATCTTTCGCTGTCACTCCCCTGACCAACGAGCCATCTGCACTGAATATGACTGCATTTGCAGGTGTAAGTCAACCCAAACTGGAGATGGAACTTGCAAACATAGCCGACAAAGAGACATGGGTGTCCAGGTTCCAACGCCCGACAGATAATCTTGAAGATGTTGCCCGTCAGAAGGCCAATCTCATGCTGAATCACAAATGGAGTGATATTGAAAACCTTCCCAAACAGGACAAGCTTATATTTGACACATGGAATGCCATCCCCAGCACTTACACAAATACAAAAAAATATGCATTTGGAGTCCTGTCAATCTTTGGATCCACATACATATGTGAACAGGTCTTCTCCAACATGAACTATATGAAAAACAAATATCGCTCACGCCTCACAGACAACAGCCTGCAATCTTGTTTAAAGATGAAGGTGACATTTTACAGCCCTGATGTGCAGATGCTGTGTGGTGATGTTGAGAAGCAAAAATCATGTTAACCAGGTAAAATAAGTATTTTAATTGGCTATTTTGCAAATATATATTTGATGTTGTTCACTGAAATAGTCCTTTTTTTATTCGTTGACAGCTGACTGCACACTCCAGTACAGACAGACAGATGGACTGGCAGAAGGGCAGATGGACAGACAAGCAGACGGATGGGCAGATGGACTGATGGATGGGCAGATAGACTGTCAAGTGGATGGATGGGCAGATGGACTGGCGGGCGGACAGATGGATAGACGGACAGAAAGACAGAAGCAGACAGCATTTTGGGTTTGTTGCAGGCAGATAAGTTAAGTTTGGCTTTTTATTTCATAAATATGAGGAAGACTCAAATAGACATTGAGTATTGTATTTGAAAGTAACCTTCAACCCAGTGTCTTTTGTTTTGGAGTTCAAAATGTTTTTGTTGCATGCTTAAATAAGAATTGGCTATTATTTTGCAAATATATATTTGACATTGTTCAGTGAAATAGTCCTTTTTTTATTCATTGTCAGCTAGCTGCACACTCCAGTACTGACAGATGGACTGGTGGACAGGGAAAAATTGATGGGCAGACAGACGAGCAGACGGATGGGCAGATGGGACGGGTGGACGCACAGGCAAATAGATGGGTGGACAGGCAGATGGACGAGCAGATGGATGGGCAGACAGATGGACAGGCAGATGGATGGATGGACGAGTGGATGGATGGGCAGATGGATGGACGGACGGGCAGATGCGCAGACAGATGCGTGGGTGGACAGATGAGTGGACGGAAGGACAGAATGACAAGCAGACAGCATTACTGTTTGCTGTAGGCAGGATAAGTTAACTTTGGCTTTTTATTTAATAAATATGAGGAGGACTCAAATAGACGCTGAGTATTTTATTTGAAAGTAACCTTCGACTCAGCGTCTTTTTTGGGGGGAGTTCAAAATGCTTTTGTTGCACACAGGAATAAAAATTTGTTTTCTTTGTAGCAGTTCATTGATTTCATAAATGCAGCACACTAAAGGGTTTTGCGGCTCCCAGTGTTTTGTTTTTGGTGGGAAACAGGTCCAAGTGGCTCTTTGAGTGTTTTGGGTTGCCTACCCCTGGACTAATCCAAGCAGTTGTCCAGAATCAACACTGACTTTAAGCAACAAACGAGAAAGGGAGGGAGGGAGAGAGAATTCCTATTCCCAGAAGCTTTGTTTCATAGACAGCCAAGAAAAGTCTTAATGTATACAATTTATATTATTCATACTCTGTGTATGTTCTAAAAAGCATTTCTTATTTCTATCTTACAAGTACTGTTTGTATGTGAATCATAACTATGTTTGCCCAATTTGAATAATTGGAAAAATGGACTATATAGAATAAATGTGATGACTTGGTTATGCAGAATCCTGTGGACCAGATGAATAGTATACATGTGGTTTCTCTCTCTCTCCCTCTCCCTCTCCTTCCTTGTCTCTGTCTCTGTCTTTCTCTGTATTATCTTGTAATTCAAACATGAGTCACACATTAACTTGGATAAATGATATCAGGATTATAATGGCCTTTTTCTACCCTGCATTAGGACTTTTCTGGAAATAATGATTTATCATCTCTGGAAGCAGAATTATTATTCCCATTATTTTTAACATTTCTCATATTTCGTCTCAATAAAGAGCATAATTTTATGAGAACTGAACATTTCTCATATTTTGTCTCAGTAAAGAACATAATTTTACAAGTACTGCTGCCTCTGAATAAACTCCCAACAACTGAGTACTCATATTAATGATTTTAAGTGACACTTATACAAAAGTATGCTATTAGCAAGAAAAAAAATGATTCTACATTACTTTTCCCATCCCAAATCTTCTTTCCTTTAGATAATAATGAAGTTTAACTCTTGGGCAATCTTGCAGAAAGGCCTAATGACATTAACCTATATACTTAGATATACAATAGAGAAATTGCTAAACACAGTGATACTCACTGGATTAAAACCTGAAGGAAGGATAGCAGGCAGCTCCCTATGATAGGATTTAAAATCAACTTATCCTAAAAGACTCTAGGTGTTCCTTAGAATAGCTGTAGGTTATGAAATTTATTGTCCAAACAGCAGATGGATAATATTGTTTTAAATTACTGCTGACTAAAAGAAGTCTGCTTAGCAATATTTTTCAACAATCCTGGTTTGAGATTCAAGGTGCTGGTGATGACCTATAAAGCCCTAAATGGCATGGGTCTGGATTATCTCAGGGAACACCTGCTGCCAGCATCAGCCTCCCAGTGTCCTGTGCACTCCCACAGGGAGGGCCTCCTTAGGGTTCCGCCGGTTAGGGAATGCCGACGGATTGTTCCAAGGGGGAGGGCATTCTCTGTGGGCGCACCTGCCCTATGGAATAAACTGCCGGTGGAACTTCGGACTGCCCCAGACCTTCGCTCGTTTCGCCGGGACCTTAAAACTTGGTTGTTTGATCTTGCTGGCCTGGACTGAGGGGGTTTTAATTTAATTTTAATTTTAATTATTTTAATTTTAATTTTAATTTTGTTTAATTGTGGGCTAGTCTTAATTTAATTCTATTTTAGTGTGTACTTATTTGTATTGTTTTAACTCGCCCTGTAAACCTCCCTGAGTCCTTCGGGAATAGGGCGGTATATAAAATCAATCAATCAATCAGTCAATCAATCAATCAAATAAATAAATAAATAAATAAATAAATATTTAAAGAAGTCTTTCTATACTGTTTGTTTCTAGTGACTGGTGGGATATTTCAGTCATCTATCAGATTTACAATGTTAAAAGCAGTCATCATGTCATTCAGCTTGCAATATAAAATTGGCACTATGAAAATGTCACCTGTCCTATGATATGATTTATCCTTTCTAGAATGATAGGCACAAAACTGACAAGTTTCAATCTACACTCTAAAACTGTTCCTTAATATTAATTAGCCTTCATGGATTTTAAATGCACTAATATTGATATTGGTGGAGCAGTGGGCTAATGCCTCCTTAAGTAACCTGCAATTAGTGCAGGTTCGCATCCCACCAGGCTCAAGGTTGACTCAGCTTTCCATCCTTCCGAGGTAGGTAAAATGAGGACCCAGATTGTTGTGGGCAATTAAGCTGACTTTGTAATAATGCCGCCTGGGGGGTTGTGAAAGCCCTAATAAGTAGGCATATACATAGAATGAAGGCTACTGCTAAGCTTGTAAGCCGCCCTGAGTCTTCGGAGAAGGGCGGGATATAAATGGAATTAAAAATAAAAAATAAATGAGAGTGGATTCCTGAGGCACTGAGCAGAGATTGGATTAAATAATAGCTCAGATCTCATCCAACTTGTACGCCTGAAAGAAATCCTATACACTTTAATGTCATATGTTACTTAAAAATAAAGGTTAATGTAGCATATATGTAGTGAACTAAAGCCCACTTCACTTACAGGGAACACAAGTCTAGTCATACAAAAAGCTGAGTCTGAAGACTAGGACTATGAAACACAGGGGATGCTAAACAGGCCAGTGCAAGGAAACAACAATCCATTTATAGCGGAAGCTATTACCTCAGATAGTATTTGCAATAATAACAATAAACTTATTTTCTGAAAGAACTGAATTTGTCCAGTTACCAGGCCCAATATTCAGAATTAGACTGATTAGTGACTTTCACAAAAGGAAAAAGGATTGCTGAAACAGACCAAAGCAGAACCCTCTTAAATTCCCGAGGTGGATATCTATGCAAATAGTGCTTCTTTTTATCTTTAGCTATTTATGGCCACCATTTCAAAATCCCTGTTTTTTCTAGCAAGCTTGACCACTTAGAGTAATCACAACTGTTAGATCTTTGTCTGACCCATCCTAATTATTTGAAGCATTTTGTGGTGTTACACAATCACATCCAGTTTGACAGAATAGCAAAGTTCTCACAGTGCCCAAAAGTTTCTTGGTTAGTAAGCAGGATCTAGGTATGGTTGCTCTTCATTTCTCTTATCAGAAAAGAGGAAAAAGATTAAAAAACAGAGTTCTAGTCTAAAAATTTATGTCACGTCTGCGTAGTTCAATATCTGAATTTGGTGAGTCTTGAAATAAGGGACTTGTAATATTTTTTTGAGGGACGCGGTGGCTCAGTGGGCTAGGATACTGAGCTTGTCGAACAGATGGTCGGCAGTTTGGTGGGTCGAATCCCGAGTGCCGCGTAGCAGAGTGAGCGCCTGTTACTCGTCCCAGCTTCTGCCAACCTAGCAGTTCGAAAGCACATAAAATGCAAGTAGAAAAATAGGGACCACTACAGTGGGAAGGTAACAGTGTTCTGTGCGCTTTTGGTGTCTAGTCATGCCGGCCACATGACCACGGAGACGTCCTCAGACAAGCGCTGGCTCTTCAACTTTGAAACAGAGATGAGCACCGACCCCTAGAGTTGGAAATGACTAGCACACATGTGCGGGGGAACCTATACCTTTTAATATTTTTTGTCTGTTTAAACAGGGGGACATTCAGCTCTTTATAGCTCCTCCTCAATAAACTGAGCTGTTCTTCTAATTTTAAAAACAAATTTCCTAAAGACTCAATATAGTCTCTCCAATAGGAGTTCAAGATTTTTGGATGCTTTGAAAGCCCAAAGGAATTTTTAAGAGGGTGAGTAATCAATATTTGAAATAATCAAATATTCAAAAATCAAGGTGGCAGACTAATCCTAGTGTACAATATGACATATTATTTCATTTCTCCCCACATATTTTGCAGTGGATTTCAGTAATATTTCAATAAAAAAGACAGTAAAATGAATCAAAATTATTTGACTTAAAATATGGCTCTAAAAAATAAAATAGTGACAGTATTAAAATAAGCCTTTATGCTTCTGGACCTTTCAACATTTTAAAACTTAGTTTGACTCTGTATCCAATAAAACAGATAATGTGATTAATTCCAGCTCACGCAGCGTTTTCAAAGTGCTTGGTTAGCTTTAAATGGCGCAAGAAGAGCCTGGGGGAGGGGAGGTGGTCTGTGTGTGGTAGTGACGGTGAACGGCAAGTTTTCTTAGCAATTAATTTCTAGTTCAATCAGCAAATTTTGGTTTCTTCCCAGGATATAGTTTGGAATCTCGACCCTCAGTTTTACCCGCAGGTTTGCCCGAGATAACACTCGTGGGATTTCTTTCGACCAAACAGACCCTTCGCTGTTTCGCTTGAAAGTCTTTCGTACCAGCCTCAGGCCCACTGAGTTCAGGGGGTGGAAAAGAACCCAGACGGCAACTCCCGGCCCCCAACTGAAGGAGCGTCGCCCGGGATGTGGCCAGATCGCCCAAACTGTAGAAAGGGGTCTCGCGGCTTTCTCGGAGGTTGCCCTCTTTTGCTTAAAGGGATTTCCTCCGCTTCTGCGCTCAGAATGGGTCGCCTGCTATTTAGGCGACCTAGGCAGGTTGAGGAGAATGAATTTAAATATCTGGAAGCAAAACGCGGCAGGCAGACTTCTTAGCTGAATTAAAAAAAAAAAAAAAAGCGACGGAGCGGGAACAGGCAAGCGAAGGAACAGTCGAGACCCCTTTTTACATCCTAACTAATCTGCTGCTTCGTTCTTGTGAAAACAGCGAAATAAACAAATCACACATAAACAGCATCCTTGGCCCTGAGATATCCCGATTCTTCCCCTTTTGACATCCGGGTTGTATTAGAAGAGATCAAGAGCCTGGAAAGAAGGCTTTGCTTGAAAAGAGTCCGGTCAGATTACAGTACTCTGGGCAGCATTCGCGTCTGGTGGAGAATTGACGGCCGATGTGTGCGCGTCTGCGTGGGTGTTCACGGTGGGGGTGGGGGGTGAAGAGCTTCAGCAAACATTTTGAAGGCATCCTTCGTGTTTTTAACATACCGCGCAGCAGCCAGAATCTGTGAAATCAAACTCATTCTCTCGGGCTCGCTTTCTTAATTAAACTCCCGGAGCTGAGAGGGAGGACAGCTTTAATTTGAAACGAGCCAGCCCACCGCTGCCAGATTAAAAACTTGCCGTGACTGGCACCAGTCTTCAATATTCACTGGAGGAAAGCAGGATCTCCGGAAGTCAGTCAATTTGATTGAAAGACTCAGTTCCATCTCTAAGACGTGTTACAATTTACAGCCGCAAGCGATAAGGCAACCGCAGCAGAGAGGATGTGTAACTTGACGTGCTGGACGAAACTCGGGCTGGAGTAAGGTCCTGAGCGCCTTTGAGTTGGGGGAAGGAGTGTGCACGGTGGGGAGGGTTTTGAGTCCTTGGAAGTTCCTCCCGAATAAAACACGGCTGAACATTCTGGCTGAATGTAGAAATTATAGCAAGGTATTTGTGCTGCTGGATTTAATGATCTTTGAGGAAAGGGAGAGCTTATTGTCTGTTATGGCCAGATGTGTTATCTGTGGATAAATGGCATTTGAGTGTAAAGAAGAGAAGTACAGTAGGTGGTGTCATTTTTAATGGCTCCTGGTGATGAGTCAGAGTATCTAATCTGTTGC
Organism: Daboia siamensis; assembly: GCA_024449315.1. Taxonomy (NCBI): domain Eukaryota; kingdom Metazoa; phylum Chordata; class Lepidosauria; order Squamata; family Viperidae; genus Daboia; species Daboia siamensis. The sequence continues at coordinate 94,107 of JAKJMR010018504.1, read as the reverse complement.
TGCTCCCTGGAAAATCACTTTTATTAACCAGATTACCTTTTCTTGATTATATACGGGATTCCCCCCCCCTCCAATGTTCTGTTCGAATTGCAAAACCCCATTCCTTAAAATCCAGACGTCTTTCAGTTCATATGTGCAACTGATATTGTATTTCAATCAAAACTCTGGCTTTTGTTTTTCTTTATCTTATATTCAAACATCCACACAACCAAGCCAGCAAAGTTTATTGTTGTTACAAGCAGGCAATCTAGAATTTCAGTTTTTATTTATTGTCTTGCTTAGAGGGAAAGGTAAGAAATTTTGTTTGGACTATGATATAATGAATTATAGCTTACAAATGTGCATGTCTTTTAATAAAATTTGTCTGAAAAGGTGCTTCAATATTCCTTCTGATTTGAGGGTACTTGGATTAACATGGTTCCGTTAAGATTTCCTTTGTTGCATGTAGAGTTCAGAGCTGAGCCTGAACTCTTGCAGATGTGGATAGGGTTGTGCAGAGAAATCAAAGGCATGGCATGCAGGGTCAAGCAAAGCTTCATTAAGTATGAATAATCTACTGGGCTCTTCACAACACATTGACTGGCAATGAGTACAATCTTTACTGTTGCTTATAAGACACCTGCATTTGCATGTACTAATTGTTAAACAATGAAACAGCTATTTCTAAGTACATTGTTTGCAGCAAGACTGACTTTAGTGACTCCAGATCAGCTCTGTTTTCAGAATTTAAATCTGTCTCCACTTGTACTTGTTCATGGCACATTTATGCCCTGACAATGATTATCTTTACCCTTGATTCAATGATTTTGCATTTATGTAGTCTCTAAAATGGGTTTACAACATTATTGTATCAGTAAAAGCCCCCACACACACACACTATCTCCACCCCATCCAATGATAGCCTCAATGTTATATGTTAAGCTATGCCATGCCATTCATGATTTTGACAGCAAGTTAGATGGATCAGTAGAGACCAGGAAGAGAAATAATAGAGGCAGGACAGGAATCAGCAATGAGGATGGCAAATATTATGCCAACTCTGTTGTGGGTGGAGTTATTGTTTTTTTTTTTTTACTAAATTAATATGGGTAGATATCACTTTAAACCACTAATAGGAAAATGCTCTTGTGTGAAAATTTAATGGCAGCTATTTCTATGGAAATGAACATTCCTCGAGGACTGTATAATGGAATATTTTAACAGAAGCTAATGACAGAGTTATGAGACTATATAAATTAAGTTAGCTATTAATTAACCTTTCATTTATTATTTATATTTTGTCTATTTTAAAAAATGGGCATATTTTTATTTCCTCCTCTGTTTTTATAGAAGCATCTCATAATAATTTTGTATATGTTTTTAATATGTTTAGCTACCCAGTAGCATATATTTGAGGTAGGCAGGCTTATAAATCTGTAAATAAATAAAATCTAAGATGGAATACAATGAGAGAAAGTAACCAACTCAAAATCATCCATTGCTGATGCTTAGTGGGGATATGAATGTTCAACTCTCTGAGAGATCAAGGCCAATATTATAAACTAACCACAGGGTTACTTGTCTCATTTGTATTTTGGAAGCCAATAAATTATTAGGTTGGAATTTGATTAAAAATGCTTATGATTAAGCTATCAGAATAAGATGGGGAAGAACTGAATTTATCTTTCCCACTCAGTTTTGGATTCATGACATCTAAAACTTAGTTATTTTATCTCAGCTAGATCAACTGGGCTAGAGTTGTTATGGGAATAAAAAAAGGTGTAATAGAGAGTCTTTTGCCATGTTTCAACTATGGGGAGGGCATAACTGTAATAAATAAATATCCTTACTGTTTAATTTGCAATATACTGCATTTGTCTGGAGGAAAAGCTAGTTTTTCATCAAACAAATTATTTTTTAAATTATTTTTCAAATGGACCAGAGGCATTACTGATTGTCTGAAAATATTGAAAGCAGATAATTCTTTTCCTGATTAATCTTAGTTATTTTTTTACATCCATAGATATTTATTTTGCAAATATAACCTGCATTGGTGTAATCCTGGTGTGGTTCCAGAGCCATCCACCCAACCTTCACAGAGATGTCGTAGCTCTGAGGAATGAATCTGTACTAAGGCTACCCTCCCCCTCTCGATTTCAAATGTCAATGTAGTGATCTCATTTTCCTCAAATATACGAAGCCAGTTCTACTAAAATAGCGGAGATGGCCGTTTCCCATTAAGTGATACAACGAGTCTTAACGAGTCTAGCAGACGATTCAATCTTCTTTCAGAGCGGGAAAAACAGCCGTCAGACTATACCGCCGAACCGCCTTCCCTCTTCGCCCTGTTGGCAAGACTTGCAGAGCAAGGGGATGAAGGAATTTCTACAAAAGACCCGCTTCTCTTTCTCCCTTCCGCCCCTGCTCCCTGTAGCAGGAAATCCATACTGGGATTTTTGACCCGTGGAAGGTCGTTTCTCGATTTCCCCGACTGTATTTCTGGAGGAAACAGAATGGATATGAATTACAGTACCAGCATCTCGATCTGGGGATGGTGCATGTCTTTGCTTGAAAAATTAAACCATGATACAGTACATTATTGACCCACAGGGCGAGATTTTGGATGGTCCTGAAAAAAAAGGCTATCGTGTGTTTCCCACATGCTTTCCTTGCTACTCTCTGAAAGCCAGGGATCGATCGATTCAAGGAACAGAACATGCCTCATCTGAAGAGAGAGCCTGGGAAGGCTGGATGAATGCAGGCGAAGCATATACTGCCTCCTTTAGCTTGCAAACAATACAAAATTACTTCAAGACAGAACCCATCCGTTATATAATAAATTCCAGATATAAAGCTCCTTCCTTCCTTCCTTCCTTCCTTCCTTCCTTCCTTCCTTCCTTCCTTCCTTCCTTCCTTCCTTCCTT
>JAKJMR010018504.1:46846-91194 GCA_024449315.1 Daboia siamensis | reverse complement strand
CTTCCTTCCTTCCTTCCTTCCTTCCTTCCTTCCTTCCTTCCTTCCTTGTATTGTTTTTACAAATAACTTAAGGCAGCAAACATATCCAATGCACCTTCTTTTTTCTCCAAAACAACAGGGCTAGGCTGAGAGTGGTCAAAGCCACCCAGTTGGCTTTTGGAAGATTACTCTTCTTCTCTCTATCCCTTATAAAATAACTACTACTATTGTTAAATCTGCACATCTAGCAAAATTTAAGGATACTATTTTAAAACATTTATTTCACTGCTCTCTGTTCTCTAGTTCTTGCAGATGACAAATGCATTATGATTTGAATCACTTTTGTGAACAAAAGAGATACAAAGCAAGAATCTATTACAATCCAGATGAAAAAAATTGGGTCTAACAGACTAATGTAATGAACATGTAATCAAAACAAAATTCCATTGAGTTGACTCCCTGATGTAGAATGATTATAGAATCATCACACCTCACTGAACTCATGAGAAGTAAAATAAATTTTCCTTCAAGTCAACCTTATTCACACATTCATATAGGCTTCTCAGCAAGGACCTGGAAATGGCTTCCCAATATCATTTCTCCCTCCAGCCTAACCTACAATTCTGAGATTTCCTTGTAGTCTTCTATCCAAGTACTAAGCAGACCTATTTATATTTTCAGTTAAGGCTGACTAGATGCTACCTACTTGGATTCAATATTATTCTGGGTAAATATATTTGGGATTGGATTTGACAATAAGAAATCTTTACAACATTAGACACACTCCTCTTTGGGCACAGATGACATTCAGTCTTAGAAGGATAAACCAGTTTTAGCTTTCTATGCGAATGAAACCAAGTAATAGCTCCCCCCCTCCTTTTTTTTCTTTGCCCAGAAAGAGAGATTCTATGCTTTCAGTGTCAGACTAAAAAATAATTAATAATCTGGAATTAGGTTAATTTTCAGTTCTATACTAACAAGGTTTTCATTTGTTTTTTTAGAAGCATCATTCAGATGCTTTAGGAACTGAATGCTTTTTCAGGCTGAACATTTTGGTTGGTCATTAATTTAATCCCTTCTCCTCAGCCTGCAAGTTTCATTTATGGTTTTAGTATAAACTTGAACAGTTACAACCATGGACTGTGAATCACCAAGTAGGGCTTTCAAATGCTATTTTGAAAGAAAAATTAAAAAGCAAGTCCATAATACTCCTGAGAATCATCTTAAGGTAAGCTTTTTATCATGCTGATATCTTGCTTCGATGATAATGATATGAAATCAGCTTCTCCCAATGCATTTGTAATTATATTTTTTCAGAGTCTGTTTTGCCTTTTTTTTCCTATACAATATTAGATTTATAATATTTGTCCCACAATCGTAACAAGGTTTATTTGGTTTTGGGTTTAAGACATTATGTGAACCCAAATACTGTGTTTACAAAACTTAGTTCATGGCTTTGAGTCAGGATACTATAGTTTGTCTACTGAACCATATTTAGAAGTAGTGGCTTTGCGCATTAATTGAATTCTTCCCTTTTGATATTGGCAGTATCTTCAACACCAGTTGAGATAGAAAGCATGTATTCTTGGAGAGAAGTAACTTTATATTTTTATATGCACTTCTGTATAACTTATATTGGAGAGAGAATATAAAAAGAATTCATTCTACAGGCAGAATATTTACTGACAAATTTATTTCTCACATTCTTTCATATTTATTGTATGGACATTTTTTTTATAAATAGAATGTAATAAAGGAGATACTATAACAATGTTCCTTTCTCACAATATATTCACCTTCCATCTTAAAAACTCAGGTCACTGGAAAAGGTTTATTTAATTGTCCCTATGAAGGCAAGCTTCAATGGATCCAGAGTGTGGCCACACTAGCAATGAAGGATTGCCTCAGTGTGCACACATGACACCTCATTTGTATAATTTAAATACAACATTCAATTTAGAGAATAGTAAATTATCACACAACATCAAATATCTGAAGGTAAAATACAGTTGCTTCAATTTATGAACAAGTAGCCTCATATTTGTATGGTGCTGCTAGAGAAAAGGCCTTCTCCCAGGTATCTTCTCTTCTGGAACAGAATTAAGGTGATAAATTACACTTGGTCTCTAATGAAAAAAAGCTGACATTTCAGATAAACTAACCCAAACTTAAGGACCTCTTATTCTAAACTTCTATATTTGGTCTTTAAGTTGGTAGCAGATTGAAACTGATAATTGTACTCAAAGACTACTTGAGCAGTTGCAGCCTTTAAAAGATAATTATACAAATTAATAAAATGACATAAAAAATTTTGTAAATGCTCTTTGGTTATTCATGTGCACTGACAGCAGCAATACAATTATTATTTACACTGGAGCTTTTCTGTGTAACTAGTGGTTATTTGGTATGAAATGGAAGATTTCTATACTTCAACATTTAATCAAGCTCCATTTTGATGCTGCTACTCTAGATAACATACAAGTTCTGTATGTTATCCTCCATCCTGATGCTTAAAGCTTGCTCCATCAGAAATAAAAATAAATAGCAAACATGACCGCAGACTGACATGAGCTTCAGCTTAAAATGCTCTCCATGGATGATAGAACCACAAAAGTAAATAAATCTTCAGTACCTAATTGAAAGGAAGAAGAAAGCTGTTTGTATAAATAGAGCTTCAGACGGAGGAAAAACAGAACCTAATGACATGAGACAACCGTCAGTCCATAGGCACATGTGCAGCTACAGGATGTCTGGGTGCACCGGACCACTTGCTCAGCCAGCTGGGATGGGCTCGGCCTGTTCAAAGAGAGCAGAGCAGCCCTGGTTTTCCTCACATATTGAAAGCACTGTCATAAGAACCTACAATGGCTTTTCCATCAGGGACTGAGGTTCCATGAATAACACTCGCTCAAATGTTGGCATTGAGGGTATGTTTGGACAAAATTGCTATTCTTAGGCTTGATTTCTCAAGATTTCTATGAAGCCTCTGTGCAACAAAGATGTTTTTGGAAAAATGTCTATCAGAAAGTAAGATTTCAGCTCTTACTGAAGTCCATTGGCCCAGGAATGAACTATTAGTGCATGGCTACAAGAAAGCTGATGTACTATTCAGCAAATAAGCAAGAATCTGCCTCCGCTGAGTTTACTTTTGTTTTTAGGAACAGAAGAAGAAGAACATATCCTGACATAGTGGTCTTTTCATACATAAACTAAGCTAAAAGTTAATAAGCCACATTCTTGCTTTATACAATCCTTCAAATTATATTCTCACAATATGGAAAACATTGTTTAGTTGCTATGCAGATTCCAAAGCTTAATTTTTAAGTCTGATTTTTTTTATTCCAGCTGTTTTAAAGATGTTCATATATGCTGAATGTTTTCCCCTTTCAGTTTCTCCAACACAGTAGGGGGAGGAAGCTAAAGTTGCTTTGAAGGACTCAGAGGATATATAAGATAGAAACAGCCTCACTATCATGTTTTCCTCAATCTGGACATCCTCCAAATGTAGATATTTCAATTTCCCAAGTGACATGCCTTTTAGTAAGAGTTCAGATATTTCCATGAGAAATCATGGAATCAATAAACTGAAAAGGTTACAAAAATAATTTAGCCCAATCATAGAGACCAAATTTACAGGAAATTTTCTATTTCATTACAATGGGAATTTAGATTCCTTTATACTTGACAAGCAAAAAGAAGAATAATTAAAAGCATCAGAACTGAGCAAAATTTTAAAAGAGCTCAAAATTATTATTTAATTATAGAAGGACATTGAGTTGGTTTTGTTCTAATTTGTACAGATACCATTTGTAGTCTATTTATTTTGACTTAGGAATTGAATAATAGTATCTGAGTAATCACCAGATCTTCTTTGGTATTATGTCACTGCATTTTTATAGTTAGGGAGATATATATATATATATATATATATATATATATATTTATATATATATATATATATATATATATATATATATATATATATATATATCTCCACTCATTTCAAACAAAGGAGAATGTTCTAGGCAGCAGGCATTACAGCAGAAAAGGCACAGTTTCTAGTCCCTGCCAGCTGGCATTCCTAAGCAGATGGGACTTAGAGCATGACTGCCTGGATCTGACTGGTAGAAACAACTGGGAGTAGACAATCCCAAGCCATGAAGAACTTTCATTATGGATTAATATTTGTTTATTTAGCATATTTATACAGCTAAATATACATGAGCTGCCTATCTCACAAAGATGGGATGCTGGGTGATATACAAACATAGCAATGATTAAAAATTACCCAACAATAAAAAGGCAAACATACATACAAATATAATAAAAATCAAAATTTGGTTCTAAGAAAGTAATAATGGCAATTTAGAGACAAATTACATCTACAATTTAATTGCATCTAATAGATTTTTTCATTTAATACCAGGATGATGTTATACACCTTTTGTTCAATATGTCTTTTTAGATGTATGCAATGCAGGTAAAAAAGGAGTGGACCTTTAATTGCACAAACATGGCCACTTTCCTGATGTTGCCATCTTTCATTGAAGTAAGTGCAAGAACTGAGAAGATCATTAATAATTTATTTCTCATTAAAAACAAAATCAAAAGCATAAACATGAAAAAAATAAAGCAATTTTTGTTAGACATTAAACATATGATTAAACAGACTTAATGGGCCACAAAGAATATGCTAAATAGTCTTGAATATAGTTGTTTTGACCAGGTCTCATAGCCATAGGCAGATGTAGGCACCAATGAAGTCTTTTATTGCATCGCTAAACCATGACAGACGGCCGTCCAGGGGTGTTGGTAAATCTCCACTCCACTTTTCCCCACAAAACAACCACCTACAGTCAATGAAACCCAGTCCCACCAGCTGGGTTCATTAGTTACCAGAACCATTCCCCCAAACAGAAAGAAAGTCTAAGTCCAGAAACCAGGTGCAGAGTTTGCCAACAAGGTCCATAAACCATAATCCAGAGTCAGAGTCTGCAAAGCAAAGTATGCAAATCCAAAGACTGAAACATAAGTCAAAATCCATGAGTCAAGGTATTCTGTAGTCAGGGGAGAGCATGCTGATACAAATTATTGTTCCCAACAAACATACCCTCCCCCAGCCGCTGGTTAAATCACCCTGAACCCAGGTGTTCCTTGTAAGGGGGAACAGGGCAGCCTCCTTGCAAGCAGTCTCACCGACATCCTCTGAGCTTCACTCAACTCCACTACTGTGCCCATGGATCAGGTGGGGGAAGACAGCTATTCTTCATCAGAGAGGAACTCTTGTCTCTCATCACCCCTGCTGGTCTGCAGCCGATTCTCCCCTGCGTTTGTGAAAGTAGGTGGCTCCCTGCCTGATCAACCACTTCCCTCAGTGCTGGAGAGCCCTGGGACAGCATTGTCTTCAGTCCCTGGCCTCTCCATATGTTCCAGGGGAAATGTGTCATCCCCGTCTGATGATCCCAATTCCTCCTCCTCCTCCTCCTCCAAACTGGGATCCAACATCTGTTCTTTTTATATAACTCTTCCAAATTATGTTTTTTATCTTGCCTCCCACATATAGAAACATACTTAATTTAATAGTACATATATGAGAAGTCTCATTGTATAGATTGAACTGATATGGATAAGTTTTCTATCCACTCATGAAGAGGTATGTGATTTTCAGTAATGATTTACATTGGTGACAAGCTGATGCAATGACAAATTCACTGTCTGTACATTTGATTCATATGAGAGCTAAAAAGAGCTTCAAGATGATTGTTACAGATCTCAAAATTACCTGATGTCTGAGTACTGTATTGTGTAAGTAAATCAATTTCCATTGTAGGACAGAATTGTTCAGGATTCTGAAAACAGCTGCAGAAACAATTAAAATTTGTAAACCTTAAGTGAAAGGCAGAATGCCAGATGGCAACCAACCAATCACAGATCAAATAAATGCTACAAAGAAACAAGGGCGAATCCTAAAAGGAGAGCCATATTTCATGCTATGGTTGCCCAGATGCATTTTGATCCCCATAGAAGACCGCAGAATGGTTTGTACTTATATTTGACCAAGAAAACCCATCAATCCAGTGCAAAGCCATTTTCAAGTCTTAGATACTACTTAGCCACCTCTGCATTTTTCTTAGCTCTTTTCATAACCTCTGTGTAATCCAGAAACAGCCATAGAAAGAGACAAAATTCTGTTTAATTGCTTCCCTATAATTTGACAGTTCAGTTTCAGTGGTTAATCTATATAACCTTACTTGTCAAAGATGGCATAATTGTTTGACTGTATTGATTTCCCAGCCATATATCATCCCTCTCAAAATTAAATGTTTCCAACAGACCCAAAGATGGCAATTTCCTTTCATTTATTACAGAACAATACAGCCAAGGTCAGTGGAACTATTTTAAATTGAACAATTTGAGTTTTATAATATTGCTTTATTAATAATTGTATTATTAAATTAAAAAGAATGTGCCATATTGATTTCATTTGTTCTTTTCTCAACATTTAATATTGTTAAAAAAGACAGGTAGGTTTCCTTAAGGCTTTCCTTAAGGCTTGAAAAAGAATAATTGTGGTGTATGTATGTATCTGTACATGCGCATGCGTGTGCACACATACACACACACTTATGTAATCATCATCATCATCTTAGCCATTGTCTATGCACTGCATCCAAGGCCTCTTCCACATGTTTCCAACCAATATGGTTTCAAGAACAACCTCCCCCTATGCCTGAAGAGGGGAATGAAAGAGAAGAGGTGGGCGGGTAGCTGGGTCATAGAACGGGTGGGGAGAAGTTGCTGAGTGGAGAATGGTCTGGCTGCAGGTATATGGGTATGGGGCACATGGGGTAGCTCCACACATCCCTGCCACCTGCCTCACCTCACTTTATGGCGGTGGCACCAGTGTGCCATGCGGCCTCCTGTCCCATTGCTGCAGCAAGCAACCAGACAGTGGGATGGAGTGGGCAGACTCTTAATTGGGCTTATTTTTGGAGTAGGGCTTATATTAAGTGCACACTAAAAATTATGCTAGGGTTTATTTTCTGGGTCAGTTTTATTTTTGGGGAAGCATGGTGTGTTTGTGTCTATAAAATCATACATATAAAATCATTTTAGTATATTTAGTATACTCCTTTAGAGTACTTTTCCAAGTGCAATTTAATAAACCAGTTCTGAAGTCAAATATGCCAAGGTTGTGCAATGTTCTAATTTAACTATTTCAGTGTGTGCATTGGCTTAAGAAGAGGTATCAGTATAGTTTTGGAGTTCCCCTTAAAATCTGCATAAGAAATAAATACAGTTTTACTTTAAAAATATTTTCATATAAGAACTACATTATTAATCTTCCTGACAACTTTCATTGAATGTAGAAATAATCATGGTTAAAAGCAAGAAAACAAATAAGGAATTGCCCAAAGAAGTTGTGATTATTTTGATTATATACAAAATTCTAACATCATAACACTAAGCCATAATATGCTTGATTACTTTTGGCTTCGTAACATATTCAAACATTTTATACACTACTCATTGCAATTTAGATTTGAAAACCACATGCACTCTGCCTAGCCTTGTTTTTTTTAACAAACTATTCTTTTTTAAAAAAACTAGTTCACTACAATCTGCTAAGATTTCAGTGTCAAATTAAATTACAGAATAGAGCTTTAGAGTAAGGGATGGCATGCATGTAACACTTGTCTGCAAGTCTTTAAAGTAGCTGTATCTTATCCCAGGATCATGCAGCAATTGTAGAGGGTAGCTTATGGTCCCAGGAAAAGATGCAGCTGAAGGTTAAAGGTTCAAACTAGGTAAAATAACTTTTGCTTAATGCAGCTGTACATAAATTTTAAAGATTTTAAAAATTGTGTGATCCAAGCAATAAAGATTATATATATATTGGGGTTTTATATAGATTCCTCTTGCTATGCAGCCTGGAGGAAATCAGGTAAATTTTGTTAAGTTCTATGATTCCACTGTAATGTCAATATAAATTCATTTTAATTTATTCTGGGTTAAGGAATTAAAAAAACCCTCAAAATTTTAATTGAATTCCATGCATAAGAGGAGTTGGACCATTCTTATCATATTCAATACATATATAAATAATAATAATAAAAATGAAAAACAACCCCACAATTTTATCTCCTATCAACAAACATGTATCCTACTTAAAAAAAAATAGTCAATTTCTTTATTTTGGAGTAAACTTGCTCCTTTTACTGGATTGCTGCCAAATGGAAATTTGCAGATTGGGGAAATGTATTTAATTAGCTATATCCTTTTCAATATGAGTTTATTAGATTATGAGCAGTTATATTAATAAGACAGTTTATGCTTCTTGATTTGAGCAAAACTTTGCAATTATTTATGACCCATGCTTTTTAAAATTCATAGCATAAAAATCCATTTTTTCAGAAATTCCAAGTAAAATTTTACCCGATTTCCTGCTAGAATGCAATGGCCAAAATCAGTTTGTTTTTTTTTAGCAACACATGCTTATATACTGTATCATGAGGCAAAAGTCTAGTAGTACATAAAGGGCAGGCCTTGAGAATTTCTTTCATTCCCTATTGCTTTACAAAATGTCAGTGATGTTCAATATGGCTTAGTACAGCTGCACATCTTTTACTCAAAATCATGCTTGATTCTATTATTACTCAGATAAAGGCAGCTGGCCTAGAGCAGATCTTCAGCTCTGTCTGTTTCTCTCTGTAATCTACCTCTATAGCAGGGGTGTCAAACTGCCAGCCTGCTGGCCAGACACATCATACAGAAGCCGCACCCACCCCATTGCTAGCAATGGCAAAACTGTTCCGATACGTTGTGCGATGTCACGTGACATCGCGAGTTTGACATGTCTGCTCTATAGCTTCTAGATGGCTATACTTGGTTTCATAATCTAATGTGTTCTTGCCTTCAACAGTGAATCTTTTCAACAGTTTGGTAGCCAGAACAGTGGCATCCTGAAGTAGTTGGAAAGCGTACTCTTTTGTCATGGTTCCAACAGATGGAACTCTTCAAAGAACTTAGAGGTATTGTTCACCTTAAAGAATCTTTATTCAAGTAGCATAGAATTGGCATGTACATAAGCAAAGCCAAAATCTGAATTCTCCTCCCCTGAGCAGATAGTATCAAGCACAATTCCCTCTTCTAATTGGCAGTCATAAATCACATTCTTCAATTAGTTTGAAATGCAAGCTTCCCTCCACTTCTCCAACCTGCCATTTCTTATCATCTCTTATTTAAAAAAACCTTGATTCTCACACTATTCCCATATTGTTATGTCTAACTAACTCCCATGCACATTAATCCTCCTCCCCTCACAGTATCATCTAATTCTAACTCTAATTCGAAGAGTAAAAGATAAGAAGGAAAATGTCTGCATCTTCATACATTGTCAAAGCAAGAACATCCGATGTTAGCAGCATTGACATCCTTTCTTGTATTGTACTGATTTAATTATTAAATTGTAGTGTTTCTTATATTACAAATATAAGACACACAGAAGGAAAGAGTGATAATTTGGATCCATCGAGCATTGTAGTTGTTTCAACTATTGATTAAATTGTGACTTTCTATGGACCCATTTTCTTTTAGAAAGCATATTTGTCTTAGAAATATCCTCAGACCAAATGAAGTTGTTATGATCTGTGTGCCATTGTAGACACAGACAAATTGTATATAGCCAGAGTTTCATGCTGAAATATAGACAAATTGGGGTAGGGCTTCTTCTCCTTAAATAATTACAAGAGAACTTGTCAAACATTTGATCACTTATATAAACAAGAACTCAATCTGTCACTCAGTTATGCCCTTAAATGTTTTACTAGTAGTGGCAGCTCCCTGCCTCCACTGCCACTATATCCTTTATAGTTTGCAGGTATAAAATAATGATTAATGGACATAAAACAGATTATTTAGTAAAGAATGAATTAGGCTTTCAGATTTAACATGTTTGAGTTAATAGTCAAAGGTAAGTCACTTATGATACTTTTAATTTCTATGTTCTCTTCTACTTTTAATTGAATAAATCAAATTATCATTTTCTTGATGATTGTACTTGGGAAAAGTATGGCTACAGTGTTATTATCTGCTTGGTGTTATCTGTTTATTAATTTATTTATTTACTTAATTTAATTCTGGTTGCAGAATGTATGATGCACTAAGGAACATGAACATGTGATCATGGCAGAAATTGCTCCTATATGCTTACTTTATTCCCATAAATATATTTCCACATGCCAGTTTAATTATTTGTCCATCTCCAAGAAGAAAGCACAGTTGGCACCTTGTATTGAGTCTTCAACTTCAAAAAGGAGGATTCTTTCCTAAGATGTTAAGGATGGAATAAGATTAACAGCCTTCATTTAGAGGACATTTTAATTACACCTTTATCAGATAACCTAAATCTCAAAAGGGGTGTGTCTCTGTGTGTGTGTGTATTGGGATTATTGCTCAGAATTAAAATCTCAGATAAAATATGGAAAGGAGGAAGGTGAAGAGAGGTTATATAGTGTTATATGATAAAAGAAGACAGCAATATTTAAAATGAGGTAAGTGTTGGATCGATTTATGATGTATTTTATCTTCTGGAGGAACCCAAGTTTATCATACTGTCATTCAGCTTGAACCATTGGCTATATATCTTTCTATCTCTCACTGTACTTCTGGGTTGAAAAGAAAATCTTTGCTAAGGTAAGATGTATGAGCTAGATCAAATGCTAGATGCATTTTGCCCTTGATACCCACATAAATTTTCTCTCTAACACTTTCTGTTGGCAAACATTAATCTTGATGAATTGAATTATGCCAATTAGTCATCTTCTTTAATATATCTTTCAAACAACAAATTGAAAACATATTTTATGAAAAAATACTTTCTTATTCTTCCAGCATGTATGGTACAAAACTGGATCACATTCTCTAGATTTTAACTTCCTAAATTTTCTATGCAAGTTACAAAAAAATGTTGCACCAAAATACTTCCTTCACAATAAAACCAAAGATAAAAAAAAATCTGAATCCCCAAAGTGTATTATTTTACAGACCTCTATATCACTGTGGCTTATTTTACTTCAGCTTTACACACTTCTACCATTAGGGGCAACACCCAAGAGGTACAACAAGGCCAACTACTAATTGATTTCATATGGCCATGGATGTTATGCGCAATTCAAGGAGTTGACACAAGAAGTTAACTCAGATGAAAGAAGTGTGCAGGTCAGAGGTATGCTTTGAAAAGATCATCACTCTCTTCTGCTGACCTAAATGGATGTTATATTGAACAGCAAGGATAAAGAAGGTTCACCAAAGCTTTCAACGGCCATCCAGAGAATTTCTGAATATTGCTGTTAAATGGAGAGTGGAGAAATTATTAGACAAATAATCATATTACATGTAATTTTATATACTATGTTCAATTTTAATTTTAAATTAATTCCAATTTAGTTTTACTTCATCGCACAGTCTTTGGGGAGTACAATTTTCATATGCTGGTCAAAATTCAAGTGTATTCTAGGCTTGAGAAGAGAATGTAAAAGATTTTCTCACCAGTTTGGAATAAGGATGGAAGGCAATTTTTTTAAAATCCTCAGATGATAGATTAATAGCTAAAACTTTGACAGCAGAAGCGAGTGCAACCAATTAAGGAAATGATCCACAAAGTGTTATAAGAACATAGATGGCCATTGGCTGCCTAGAGTGCTGAAAATTGGATCAGGCCTGTTCATGGTTCTTAGGTTATTAGCCTATTGGCTGTCTGCTGCTACCTGGTCAACAGAGGAAAAAGCAGTAATGTAACACCAGTGGTTTTCTGTAGAGGCTGATGAAATACCAGACACAGAAATGTTTTTGAAGAGACAGGGACATTTGGGAAATCCTGTTAGTTATCATAATAAGTATGTATGACACAAATGACTTAAACACTTGTCACCGTTTTTTAACCTTGATACTTGCTTTTTATGACTTTAATTAATTCAAGAAACACAAACTCATAGGAGTTTTCATTATCAACTAATCACCAGGACAGGATGTTTGGTAGGCACATTTATTTTTATTTATATTCGCATTTCATAAAATCCCAGGGCAAAAATGAGCATTAAAACAGTCAACAAAAAATATAATAAAGTCAACAGTCAGAAGAAACCTTTCCTTTCCTTTCCTTTCCTTTCCTTTCCTTTCCTTTCCTTTCCTTTCCTTTCCTTTCCTTTCCTTTCCTTTCCTTTCCTTTCCTTTCCTTTCCTTTCCTGAATTATGATTATTGTTTATTTTATCAGCAGAATAATTATGGAAGTCGCTGCCAAAGAGTTCTCCAATAGTGCATCTCTGAAGCAATGCTGGTTAGTCTATACTTTGAACGGATGTTTTTCCTTTGCCCCTATGAATAACCTTCTAATACTCAGTGGCTCCAGTCCAAAGCCTGGTTAATACATCTGTCCAGAACACATGATTACTTGGTCATAACATTTCCCCGGCCACCAGCCAACAAACCAATCAGCATTTTTCTCTCAATATCATGAAAACTTTTGCTGTGTCAAGCTATTTGAACTTTAGGCAATGTATATATGAATGTACACATATACCACTAGAAGATTTTAATGTAACCTATTCCTTTCTCATGCAAATTATGTTTGAAAAGTAAAAGGCTTTTTAAAAGTGAGATTGGTAAAGCTGAAACTCTTCCTTATGTTTTTAGCAATTAATGTTTACTGTTGATTCTGTGAAATCCTGTTTGGAGCTACTGTTCAAAACTTTACAATGGATTGCCTGAGCTATTTAAATCAGGACAATTTTATGCAAGGTTGCCTGGGAGAAAATACAGTAGTTTTCCATAGTCTTTTTGCCATGAAAGTTAAAATTGACTTTTAAGTGACTTTAGCTCACTTTAATGAAATACAGAGTCTTGTAACAGTTTGTAAGCTGATGGCTATTTTCAGCATTTTCCACAATATTAGCTGATTATATTAAAATTGATGCTGGTGAAATGGTGAAAAATGCCATAATCCATAATCCCTAATCGCTACCCACACTGACACCAAACAACACCAGTTCAATTGGAGCAACACTAAAATCACCAGCCATGCTGCCACCTGCCACACTTGGGAATTCATCAAAATGTAGCACTCCATAACCAATTCCATCAACAGACACATTGATCTACAAGAAGCATATGAACACCTCAGAATCCAAATTAATCGAACAGCCATCTGGAGACAGCATCAACCCTCAAGACCCTCTCCTTCCCCCCCCCCAGCAGTTCACCTTCCAATGACCCTGACCTGACATCACCTCCCCATCACAAAACCCATTACCAGCCTCCCACTGATGACTCACTCCTGACCCATTAATTCACACCCTCCAACAACCCTTACCTGAAGTACCTCCTCATCACAAGCTTCTGTCTGATGACTTATACCTGTCCCATCACAAGACCCTTATTTGACACTCTGACACCTGAAGCCCTTATATAAGTAGAACACTGACACAGATATCCATTAAACACCACTGAAGATGTTACCTAGCCTGGTAGGTACCAATTGTATACGTATTGTTTGAAACAGAAATAAGATTTTCAGTAGTAAATTCATTTTCACTATGTTAATTCTTCCTAATATTGACAGTTGCAAATAGTTTAGGAATCATCTCCAAAGGTTCTTCTAAAATAAAGAACAAATCATCAGCAAATGCTTGTAATTTATATATTTCACCTTTTATTTCTAATCCTTTAATTTCTATATCTTGTCTAATATTTCTATTCAAAACTTCCAAAGTGAAGATGAATAGCAACAGGGACTTCCGGTAGCACTGCCGCGCTGAATAGTGGCATTTTAGAAGCCGCCTGACCTTGGGAAGCGTTAAGTGCTCGGAGACAGCAAAAATCAGCTGTCCCATGGCGCCAAAGTCTCTCCCTCGGGAGAAGAGGGAGAGATGAGCTTGTCTGGATAGAGGTAGAGCTCTCCTGTCAATTCCTCAACTAGTTTGGGGGTTGATAGGGTGAGCTCCCTCGGAGCTCAGGCTCTCTCCGCTCCCAGGATGCTTTCACTCCATAAGGGAATGAAACCAGATGCGACAACTACATCTGCTGCTTAGATGGGACTGTAAGTATTTCTCTCTGAGAAGCAGGCAGAGCGAAACAGGAGGATTTGAATTTTCAAGTTGGATTTTAACTTCAACTCAGATTCATTATCTTCTTCAAGTTTTAAGCTGATTGAAATGGAGTAAAAATGGTGCTGAAATGTTGCTTTCTTGTATGAACTGACAGTTTTGGAAAGTTGCTACATTTTGCAACATAGCATGAGATACAATTTGCAACTGATTTTAACCAGATTTTGTGTATTTGAGATTTTGCCCCCTTTTCTTATTGAAAGATAAGGAATTTGGGAGAAAAACTTTTATTTTTTCTCCCTCTCCTTTTTTCCCCCTGAACTTTGATTCTGCTTGAAGAAAGAGGAAATCGAAACTTAAGAGATGGCTGCAAGGTGTGGGGGAGGCCCTACAATTTCTAAAAGTGCAATTTCTTCACCTTTATCACAAGCTGCAGGGCAAACTACAATGAAACCTACAGTACAACCACCTTCCCCCCCACCACCTGCATTTACATTGGCAGACATTCAGCAAGTTGTGATGCAATCAACACAAGTATTACAGCAAGAAATAAAGGAAACAAAGGAAGAATTTGTTAATCAAAACAAGCAGATGAGGGAGGATATAGTGCTTGCACTTCAGGGCTTGGCTGCACACATTGAATGCCTGGATGTTCGTGTGGATTCAGTTATGGAGTATGTTGAGAATTTGGAAAATAAAATTATCAATGCTGAACAGAAAGTGGACAGAGCAGAGATTAAAATTGACAAAACAGAAGATGAAATTACCATTTCACAATATAGAGACATGGAGTTTGCATTGCGTATAAGGGGTTTGAAAGAGAACCCTAAAGAAGATTTGGAATGGGAAGTGGCGCAGGCAGTGGCTCCTGTCTTGAAATGTGAACCTGAAGAATGGATAAGACATTTAGGGTTAATTCCTGGATTGCCAGACAGAAAAAATTTACCTAGAGATGTAGTGATTTACTTCTCCAGGAGATCAACTAGAATTGCAATCATCCAAGCTTTTTACTGGGAAAGATTCCAAATTGCAGGCCAAGATATTATAATTTTAAAGGAGATATCCCCAAAAATTCTTAGAAAAAGGAAAGACTTTGCCTTTTTGTCTGATGAGCTTAAGAAGAGACAAATTCAGTTTAGATGGGAAATACCCATTGGAATTGTGGTGAATTATGCAGGGATGAGGTATAGGATGAATACAATTTTAAAAGCAAAAGATTTTTCTACTAAGGTCCTTAAAGCAGGCTCACCATTGTCTCCTCGAGTTAAAAGAAATAAGATAAGAAGATAAACAGTTGAGTGAAGGGGCAATGTCACTGCCTCTTGAGGAGATGCAGCAGGCTGAGACTATGGAGCAGAGTTTGGTGTTAAAGGAGGACCCGAGAGAACAGAGGATGACTAGGGCTGCATACAAGCATAAGGAAAAAGAGCAAAAACAGAAGCTTGAATCTGGTTTAACTACGCAAGATGTGGCTGTTTCAGAGCCTGTGAGAGGAGCACGCCCTAAGAGAGCAACAGGTGATCTTCAAGTCATGTTCCAAAGGCTCCTGGTCACCAGAGATGGTGAAGTTCCTGACATGGAATGTTAATGGCTTAAACTCACCACAGAAAAGAAAGAAAGTATTTTACTATTTGAAACAACATAAAAATGATATTGTTTGCTTACAAGAGACTCATATTGCATTAAAGGACCAAAAGTATTTGGCTAATTCCCGGGTGAGAACATATTTTGCAGCCTTTGCTCCAGACAAGAAGGCTGGAGTGGCTATTTATTTAAGAAAAGACTTTTCAGCAAGACTGATTGAATCGGATAAACAAGGGAGATATGTTAGTATTGAACTGATGTTACAAGGAAAGAAAGTTCTTATTGGATTATATGCTCCAAATCAACAACAGCAAAAGTTTTTTAAATTTTTACATCAAAGACTAATCGAATTGGATTACAAATCTGTTATTATGATGGGGGACTGGAATGGAGTTTTGGACTCATTTGAAGATAAGAAGGGATCTTTTAAAAACCCTTCTAATTATTCGAAACTGCCCAAAGCCTTTTTTGATTTGAAGGAGGATTTGGAGCTAAGAGATGTATGGCAGGAAAGGAATATGAAGGACAGAGATTTTACTTTTTTTTCGGATAAACACAAATCTTTCTCTAGGATTGATTTTATCTTAATTACTACTGATCTTTTCTCTAAGGTTAAGAATGTTAAGATTTTTCCTAGGACATTGTCGGATCATAGTCCTGTTTGGTTGGAGTTCTTTGCTGAAGATGATAATAGAAGATCCTGGAGATTGAATAAAAATCTATTTACAAATGAGGAGTTTTTGCAGAAATGTAGAGAACATCTGAAAGAATTTTTTGTTATAAATATGCATAAAGATACATTGATGGGAATGGTTTGGGATGCTAGTAAAGCTTACATGAGAGGGGTCTTGATTTATATGAATAATGCTTATAGGAGTAAGCAAATGCAAAAACATAAAGATCTTGAGGAAGAGATTAAATCTAAGGAGAAAGATTTTATTTTGAATCCATTGGATAATAATTTAAGGACCTTGATACATTTATTGAAAGAACAATTTAGTATGCTAATGGCTGACCAAGTAGCAATTAATTTGCGTTATGCTAGGCATAATGCTTTTTGTAATGCTAATAAGCCTGGTAGGTCGCTGGCTTATCAATTAAGGAAGAAACAGAAATTACGTACTATAGATAAAATAGAATATAAAGGAAAAGAAGTCTATCAACAAAAATTGATTAAGAGGAGTTTTTTAGATTTTTACTCAAAATTATATTCTAGAGAAAATATACAAGCTTTAGATATAGATAAATATTTACAAGAAGCACATTTTCCTAGACTTTCAAAAGAACAACAACTTGAGATGAACTGCTTAATAACATCAGAGGAAATCTCTTTAGCTATTAAACAGTTGAAAGTGGGTAAGGCCCCGGAAACAGATGGATTAACAGCAATTTATTATAAAATGTTGTTGGTTGAAATGATTGAACCTTTAAAGATGTTGTTTAATGAAATTCAGACTGGAGGAGCAGTTCCTCCATCTTGGAGGACAGCTTTGTGTTATTGATTCCAAAGGAGGATCAAGACCTTACTCAACCTAAAAATTATAGACCTATATCGCTTTTGAATACAGATTATAAGATCTTTGCCAAAGTATTGGCTAATAGATTAATGCAAGTTTTAAAGCAAATGATTCATAGTGATCAATCAGGATTTATATCTGGAAGGTATATGAAATATAATGTAAGACAAATTGTAAATTTGCTTGAATATTTGGATAAGAACAACCAAGTCCCTGCAGCATTGATATTTTTGGATGCAGAAAAAGCTTTTGATCAATTGAATTGGCAATTTTTATTTAGAGTTGTTGAGGAAATAAATTTTGGAGAAGGAGTCTTACATTCTATTAAAGCTATATATCAACAACAAACTGCACAAATTATAATTAATGGGGGGTTAACAGAGATGTTTAAAATTGAAAAAGGTACAAGACAGGGATGCCCCCTATCACCATTGTTGTTTGTATTAATGTTAGAGATTTTATTAATTAAAATTCGAGAGTCCTCTATGATAAAGGGAATTAAAATAAAACAGAATGATTATAGATTGAGAGCTTTTGCTGATGATTTGGTTGTGATATTATCTCAACCAATACAATCGGTTATAGATTTGATGGAAATTATACCTCAGTAGGTTTCAGGGTTTAAGGTAAATAGTAATAAGACTAAGATATTGTCTAATAATATGTCTATGAGTGAAAGGGAAATTTAATTAAACTAACAGGTTTTGAAATAGTAAAAAAGGTTAAGTATTTGGGAGTGTATATTGCAGCTTCAAATGCAAAATTATATAAGAATAACTATGAAACACTATGGTTGAAGATACAAAAGGATTTAAATAATTGGAAAAAATTACAATTATATCTACTGGGAAGAATCGCAGCTGTTAAAATGAATGTTCTACCGAAGTTTCTTTTTTTGTTTCAAATGATACCTATATTGAAAAAGGATGCCAACCTTGATGAATGGCAAAAGGGTATTAATAAATTTATCTGGGCAGGGAAAAACCAGGAGTTAAATTTAAGATTTTGCAAGAAGCTAGGGAAAGAGGGGGACTCAAGGCGCCTAACTTGAAATTGTATTATGATGCGGTGGTTTTGACATGGGTTAGCGATTGGCTTAACTTAACTAATAAAAGAATACTTCACTTTGAGGGTTGGGATTTGGTATATGGATGGCATGCATATTTGCTTTATGATGAAAAGGTGGACAGGGCTTTAAAATCTCATA
Source organism: Daboia siamensis (assembly GCA_024449315.1). Taxonomy (NCBI): domain Eukaryota; kingdom Metazoa; phylum Chordata; class Lepidosauria; order Squamata; family Viperidae; genus Daboia; species Daboia siamensis. The sequence goes on along the minus strand of JAKJMR010018504.1, from coordinate 72,804 downwards.
TTCTTAGAAGTGCCTTGCTGTGTGTCTGGAAAAAGTATTATTATAAGTTAAATTATAAAATACCGATTTGGGGAATTCCCAGACACGCGATAGAAGTTGTATCTATGGGAGTGAGTTTGGATATGTTTTCCTGTAAAGAATTACCTAGATTGGTAGGGAATAACTGGCAACTTAAATCATTAGATGAGTTAAAACAAGAAAACATAAGTTACTCTTGGTTCCAATATACCCAACTAAAAGCTAGGTGGAAGCTGGATCAGAAGGTTAGCATCACAATTACAGATGAAAACTTAGTAAAACAAATTAGAGATTTAAATTGTGCGCATATAAAGAGGATATATAATGTTTTAATTGAATTGGACTTGGAAATGGAATTAGTTAAAGATTGTATGATAAAGTGGGCACAAAACATACAGGAACCAATTCCGTTGGATACTTGGGAGGTAATTTGGGTCAGAAATGTTAAATTTACTCAGGCTCAAAATTTAAGAGTAAAGTTTTATAAAATGTTTTATAGATGGCATTTGGATCCCAAAAAGTTGTCTAACATGTATCCTAACAGTCTAAATGCTGGAGATGTGGTAGTTTAGATGCTACTTATTTTCATATGTGGTGGACTTGTAGAAATATAAAAGCTTTTTGGATTAAAATTTGGTGGAACATTCAAAAGATTTTTAAGAGAAAGATAGTTTTCTCCACAATTGTTTTTATTGGGTATTGTTGTAGATTGTGATACTAAAGAAATCAATTTGATGTTGAACTTGATAACAGCAGCACGGTTACTGGTGGGACAATATTGGAAGAAGGATAGTTTGCCTACTACAGAAGAATGGGTACTTAAGGTATCGAATCTTGCAGAAATGTCTAAGATTTCTGCTTATTTGAAGGGTCACTCGCAAGAAAGATATATTTCAGTTTGGAAGAGATGGATAGATTATATTCAGAATAAATATGGGACTAAAAAGTTCCATTTAGCTTATGAGTAGATTTTAGATTGTTATTAATTTTAGTATTAGTATTGATTATATTTTTGTTTAAGTTATTATTATGTTTTTAATAATTTGAATGTATCTATGTTAAAGGGGAGTTAAAGCACATTATGAATTTGGTTAATTTTATAATGGATAATCTTAGTTAGAATATGATTATTATTATAACCCTATATTCAGCTCTGGGAAGTGGGGGGGGGAAAGGGGGGTGGCTTGGGGTGGGTGGGTTTTGAGGATATGTATTGTAAAAATTTTTTTGTAAAACTCTTTAAAAATAATTTTAAAAAGTACTGTGGCACACTGCCAAAATTCAGTTGCAAAATGATTGGATTTTATCAACATGATGTTGGTATTCTTGTTTTTTCTCCCATTTCCACTTTTAAAAACTATCCATTTCCCTAAAATCCTAAAATTGGATCCCAGTATTTGCTAATTTTGCCATAGAATACTGAAAGTGCATCTTTAAGATGTTTGGAGGAAGATTCAGTATTCCTAGAAGATGATAATGAATAAGTTATCCTATAGAAATTTTTCCATTTCCTTTCCATTCCCTTTAGCTGGTTGAGGGAGTTACCCTGACATTTGGAAAGTTGCCCATTCCTTATGTAAGTATATAAATAATCTTATGCAAACATCATTTACAGTATATACAGATTTGAATTATTTGAACACATAACCACAATACTGTCATGTTTAAAGATATTTACCCATGTATATGGCAGTATTACTATTAACCTTCGCATCTTTTCTACTACCTTTTCCTATTGGTATGTTATGATTATATTACTTTTTTATTGCTTGTATGTACACTGAGAGATTTTGCACAAGAGACAAATTCCTTATGTGTCCAATAACACTTGGCCAATAAAGTATTATATATTCTGAGACTTCTGGTTTGCGCTCATAGTGCATGCCTGCGTGAGAGTGGACTTCTGCTCCCCACCGCTAATTTCACCCTGCCTGGAGGACCCTAGATGGGTCCGAAGTCACCCCGGAGAGGTGACCGCGAAGGAGGGGTGACCCTCTGATCACAAAGCAATGGCAATCGCTTCGTTTGATTTGGGGAAAGCCTTCCAAACCCGATAGGAGAAAGGATAGCCATATGCCAGCATCTAGCCCAAGCTACTGCAGCCGAAGTCCAAGAGTACTACCAAGAACAATGGTGAACAGTGTGCTTGGAACTGGTAAGTGTATTTGATCTTCTCTCCCTTATTTTACAACTAGTCCCTGGAAAAGATCCCCAAAGCAAACAACCACCGAAAGTGAGGGGAGGGGATTATATTCCCATTCCCCCATAGATGGAAGTGGCAAATTAACTAAGGAGAAAAGAACTTTATTGAAATTAAATTCAAAGTACTATAATCTGATCAAACTTAGAAACTAAAACAAACTGCTAAGATTACATTCCAAAGGATTTTGATTGAACTACATAGAAAAAGAAAAATAATAAGAACTTTTTGTCTGAAAGAGCTGGAAAATAAATATTTGCTGACATCTAATGAATGAACCCCCTTCATGGATTACTGCCTTGTCGTGGCAAAGGGCCTTGCGTAATTCAATGAAGCTATGAGCTATGCCGTGCAGGGCCACCCAAGACGGACAAGTCATAGCAGAGAGTTCTGACAAAACGAGATCCACTGGAGAAGGAAATGGCAACCCACTCCAGTATCTTTCCCATGAAAACACTATGGACACTACCAAAAGGCAAAACAATATGATGCTGGAAGATGAGCCCCTCAGGTCAGAAGCCATCCAATATGCTACTGGGGAAGAGCAGAGGGCTAGTACTAGTAGCGCCAGAAAGAATGAAGTGACTGGGACAAAGCCGAAAGGACGCTCAGTTGTGGATATGTCTGGTGGTGAAAGGAAAGTCCGATGCTGTAAAGATTTTTTCTCCATAGGAACCTGGAATGTAAGATGCATGAATCAAGGAAAGCTGGATGTGGTCAAACAAGAGATGACAAGACTGAACATCGAACTAAAATGGACAGGAATGGATGAATTTAATTCAGCTGACCATCAGGTATACTACTGCGGGCAAGAATCCCTCAGAAGAAATGGAGTAGCCTTCATAGTCAATAAAAGAGTAGGAAAAGCAATACTGGGATACAATCCTCAAAATGACAGAATGATCTCAGTTCGAATCTAAGGCAAACCATTCAATATCACAGTAGTCCAAGTCTATGCCCCAACCACTGGTGCTGAAGAGGATGAAATTGACCGGTTCTATGAAACCCTATAGCACCTTATAGAACTAACACCAAAAAATGATGTTCTTATCATCATGGGGGATTGGAATGCTAAAATAGGAAGCCAAAAGATAACCAGAATAACAGGCAAGTTTGGCCTTGGAGTACAAAATGAAGCAGGGCACAGGCTGATAGAATTTTGTCAAGAGAATACGATGGTCATAGCAAACACTCTTTTCCAACAACCCAAGAGACGGCTCTACACATGGACATCACCAGTCGGTCAACACAGAAATCAGATTGACTATGTGCTCTGCAGCCAAATATGGAGAAGCTCTATACAGTCAGTAAAAACAAGACCAGGAGCTGACTGTGGCTCAGACCATGAGCTTCTCTTTGCAAAGCTTAGGCTTAAACTGAAGAAAGTAGGGAAAAGCGCTAGGCCAGTCAGGTATGAATTAAATCATATCCCTGTTGAATATACGGTAGAGGTGACAAATAGATTTAAGGAATTAGATCTGATACACAGGGTGCCTGAAGAACTATGGACAGAGGTTCGCGACATTGTACAAGAGGTAGCAACCAAAACCATCCCAAAGAAAAAGAAATGCAAGAAAGCAAAATGGCTGTCTAAGGAAGCTTTGCAAATAGCTGAAGAAAGGAGGGAAGCAAAAGGCAAGGGAGAAAAAGAAAGATACGCCCATTGAATGCAGAATTCCAGAGAATAGCTAGAAGAGATAAGAATGCCTTCTTAAATGAACAGTGCAAAGAAATAGAAGAAAACAATAAAATAGGGAGGACCAGAGATCTTTTCAAGAAAATTGGAGAGATGAAGGGAACGTTCAATGCAAAAATGGGCATGATAAAGGACCAAAATGGCAGGGACCTAACAGAGGCAGAAGAGATTAAGAAGAGATGGCAAAATTACACAGAAGAACTATACAAGAATGAGTTTAACGTCCCTGATAATCACAATGAGGTGGTCACTGACCTCGAGCCAGACATCCTAGAATGTGAAGTGAAGTGGGCCTTAGAAAAGCTGAGCAACAACAAAGCTAGTGGAGGTGACAGTATTCCAGCTGAGCTATTCAAAATCTTAAAAGACGATGCAGTAAAAGTGCTACACTCAATTTGCCAGGAAATTTGGAAAACTCAACAGTGGCCACAGAATTGGAAAAGATCAGTTTACATTCCAATTCCAAAGAAAGGCAGTGCCAAAGAATGTTCAAACTATCGCACCATTGCACTCATTTCTCATGCTAGTAAAGTTATGCTTAAAATCCTACAAGCTAGACTCCAGCAGTATGTGGATCGAGAACTACCAGAAGTACAGGCAGGATTTCGCAGAAGAACTAGAGATCAAATTGCCAACATACGCTGGATCATGGAGAAAGCTAGAGAGTTCCAGAAAAACATCTACTTCTGCTTCATTGAGTATGCTAAAGCATTTGATTTTGTGGATCATAACAAACTGTGGCAAGTCCTTAAAGAGATGGGTGTACCAGCCCATCTTATTTGTCTCTTGAGAAACCTATATGCGGGCCAAGAAGCAACAGTGAGAACTGGACATGGAACCACTGATTGATTCAAAATTGGGAAAGGAGTGCAGCAAGACTGTATCCTGTCGCTCTGCCTATTTAACTTATATGCAGAGCACATCATGAGAAAGGCAGGGCTAGATGAATGAAAAGTGGAATTAAGATTGCTGGAAGAAATATCAACAACCTAAGATATGCAGATGATACCACTCTAATGGCAGAAAGTGAAGAAGAACTAAAGAGCCTCTTGTTGCGGGTGAAGAAGGAGAGTGCAAAACTTGGGTTGAAACTTAACATTAAGTAAACCAAGATCATGGCATCCGGCCCTCTCAATTCCTGGCAAATAGATGGGGAAGAAATGGAGGTGGTGACAGATTTTATTTTCCTGGGATCCAAGATCACTGCAGATGGGGACTGTAGCCAAGAAATTAAAAAACGTTTGCTCCTGGGGAGGAAAGCCATGGCAAATCTGGACAGCACACTAAAAAGCAGAGACATCACCCTGTCAACAAAAGTGCGTATAGTCAAGGCTATGGTCTTCCCAGTTGCAATGTATGGTAATGAAAGTTGGCCCATAAAAATGGCTGAGTGCCAAAAATTGAGGCCTTCGAACTCTGGTGCTGGAGAAGACTCCTGAGAGTGCCTTGGACTGAAGTTACTGAAGTTACTGAAGCAGTAGGCGTGAGCTTAAATGGACTCCAGAAGATGGTAGAGGACAGGAAGGCCTGGAGGAATGCTGTCCATAGGGTCGCAATGGTTCGGACACAACTTCGCAACTAACAACAACAACAACAACAATGAATGAATGAACCTTTATTGTCAAAGTACAACCATGTATACATTGAGATTGGCTGAGCCTCCCTTCGTGCCCCCAGCCCCCAACTTACAGTGACACAAACTCTCCATCTTGTTACACCATGTGGACTAATTGCACAACACACCGCCCTCGCAAGTCAATTATGCATAAAATTTATAAAAATTATTTCTCGTTCAAAAGCCTAACAGCCCATGGATAAAACCTGTTTTTCAGCCTGTTGGTGTGGCTGGCTATATTCCTATATCTCCTACCTGATGATAGAAGAGCATAGCATACTAAAGATAAGGCCCAGAAACAAAGAATAACAAATCTGTTCCCTAATAACCTTCAAGAAGATAGTTGCTAAAGAACAGAGAAGAGATTTTATACCAGGCTGGCTACAAGATTGGAAAGTGTTTAAAGGAAAAGAAATATTCTGATTGTGGCTTAAATTTATGAACTATTTAAAAACTTTGATCTATGATAAAGTATTGAGAAGGGAAGCTACAGGAAGGATTTAAACAGGTTAATTACATTGAATTAATAATTAACTCCTGAAAGAAAAGAATTGTTGCAAAACTTTTACTGAAACTTTGACAACTGAAAATTACAGTGGATTATGAAAATTATATATAACAACAAGAACTATACAAAACTGGCCTGCATGGATGTTGAGTTTTGGTTAGCTGGACAAGGCTAACTATAGAGATTATGGCATTTATGATGGACTACTTGAAAGGGGGAGACAACATGGATATGACACACTCATCAAAAAATGATAGAAAATCACATCTAATATCTATTCCTGAAAGATTTAGCTTGAAAGATCAAAGATCTTTAGAAACACTTCAGGACAAGATAGATACTTTCCAAGATGAAATGTATGCTACAACTGATACAAACTACAATAGACTTAAACCATGAGAAGATTAAATATAATTTCTATACTATAAGTGAATATACTTTTAACTTAAACCTACAATCAAAAAAACATTCAAAGAATGATGGTAAAGAATGAACAACCCAGACAACAGAATGTGAACTAGAAAAAAATGATTTGATTGGTGAAGTTACAACTGAAGAGAATTATATCTTAATACAAATAAGAAAAAACTTAAAAGACTTGGATACAATGATAAATATGGAAAAGATATCTTACGCATTAGAAGTCAAAACAAACCTCAGAAGAAAGAAGACATTGTTTGGGAGACAAAAAGCACACATCTTATCTACTATGTATCCTCTATTTCTAACAATAGCTACAAAAATACAAGAACTGAACAAGTTGAAAACTGAACAATATTGGAAAACAATTTGGCAAAGGAAGAAGATTAGAGATGAGCTGAAGACACTGGATTTGCCCTACTACATGGAATATTATATGAGTAAACACCTGTTTGAATATGGCTAAATAAATAAATAACTTTGGTTATAAAGGGACTTTAGAATAACGGGATAAGGGATATAAATAATATAGTATTTTTGTGATAAGATACAAAATGTAAAAATATAAGGATGTTGTAGGTGAAGGAAAAGTTTGAATTTTAAAGACAAATTAAGTTTGAAAATATTTAGGATTAAAAGATTGAAATATTGAGGGGAAATTAGGCTTAATGAGAATTCTGAAAAAAGGATATATAGTGATTTAACTAATTTCTACAAATAGAAGTGAAATATAATCTGACTAGAAAGATGTTATGGATAGATGTTAGGATAGATAAGTAGTATAGTATTTCTATAATGTATGAAATATGAAAATACTGGGATGGCACATTTAAATGGAAAATTTAGATATTTAGATGTTAAATACTGGAAAAATATGATTGATAAGAATTGTTTGAATATTATGGAGAAATTGAGCTAGAACAAGATTTATGAAAATAAGATATATGGTAAATCAATAAGATGATTCTTACATAAATAACATTAGCTGGAAAAAAAAAGCCATGTAAGGACGCTTCTATTGGTATAAATAATAGAAGAAAATGTTTTTACTTAATCATTTAAATTGGAAAATTTTAAATATTAGAAATTATATTTGTTTAATGTTATAGAAGGAGAATATCAGTGGGTGGAGAGAAGCTCTAGGAAATATATTTACAATTGATATACTAATTATGGAAATATAAAAATTAATTACCATTGATTGTTTATTAATTATTATTAATTGTGTATTTTTTTTCTAAAAAATTTATGAACCAAACCAACACACTGTACACCAGCCACTAAGGATGTTATTGTAAAAAAAACAATAAAACCAATAAAACTTTTGCAAAAAAAGGTATTCTATATTCTATTCTCTTTTGTTCTATTCTGTTCCATTCTGTTCCGTTCTGTTCCGTTCTATTCCATTCCATCCACCAAAGTGAAGAATATGATTAAAAGGCCACTGATGTATTGAGGGGCATGATTATGAAGCAAGAAAACCTCAGGTTCCAATATTTTATACTTTTCCAGTTAGACTCTTAATTTCTTTAATCCTTCCTGAAGATTCAGTGTCTCCTTTAGTTCCTCTTGTTTTATATACAGTTCAAAAACTAAGGAAAATAATCCCTTGAACTCAATTATGGCAAATAGTGATTATATAAAGTTTCTGTTACTCATACTACTAAAGCAGAAAAAGAGCATGAAAGATGTGTGGAAAGTCAACAGGTTTTTTGTTTGCAGGTCTATAGAAGAAAGGCAGAATCCTACTTACCCACCACAGTGACTATTTTCCAAAATGCCAATAGCTAAATACACAGCCTTCATGATCCTAATTACAATGTTAATGATTGTTCACCACTCAGAATAATAGAAAAACAGAGTTGGAAGGGACCTTGGAGATCTTCTAGACCAGTGATGGTGAACATTTTAGAGACCGAGTGCCCAAACTGCAACTCAAACCCCACTTATTTAGCGTCAGGTGCTGGATGGGCATGACCCATGCAGTAGGTGTGGCCTACTGCGTGGGTGTGGCCAGCATCGGCATGACCTACTAGGTGGGCATGGCCAGCTCGATGTCACTCACATCAGGGGCACTTTTGTGGTGCTGGGCAGGACTGGGGCAGATCTGAGGGTCTCCGGCGGAGGTGCCATGTGACCAGGATGAGCGCCAGGGCATGGTCCCCTGGAGAAACCTCACTGAGCCTCAGGCCATGCAGGGAGCCCCTGGACAGTGGCACAGACTGCCTGGAGCCCTGGGCAGCAGAGGTCAAGTGCCCAGCCTGGTCCTTGAGCTCCCACAGCACCAGGACCCCACAGCCCTACCTATCCTAGCTGCACTTCCCCAAGAGGGTGCCCAGCTGCACTTACTTCCTCCTCAAGGCTACTGCTGCTGTGCTCTCTCTCCTTGGCCAGGTTGCTCATGGTGGGTGCAGGAGGACAAAGTGCATGTGTCAGAGGGAGGCCCACTCCCTCTCCATGCGAGGAGACCTGGCTTTGTAACCAAAGCATCCTCAGCAATAGGATGGGAGACCACCAGGGGATGGCGAAAGGGCAACAGGGCTGCTGTTGGCCAAGTGCTAAGGCAGGACTTCCCTCAGACCCTCCCTCCATCTTATTCCAATCTCCTTCCTTCCTTCCTTCCTTCCTTCCTTCCTTCCTTCCTTCCTTCCTTCCTTCCTTCCTTCCTTCCTTCCTTCCTTCCTTCCTTCCTTTCCTCTCCCCTCCCTCCCTCCCTCCCTCCCCTACTTCCTTGCCTCCCTCCTTTTCATTTCCATCCCTTTCCTACTTTCTTTCTCTTTTTTTCCTCTTTCCCTCTCTTCCTTCCTTCCTTCCTTCCTTCCTTCCTTCCTTCCTTCCTTCCTTCCTTCCTTCCTTCCTTCCTTCCTTCCTTCCTTCCTTCCCTCTCTCCCTCTCTTTGTGCCCAGGAAGGGACGAGGGGAGGGGGAGAGGTTGGCAGCACTTCTCTCAAAGAGTAAGAGAGTTGCAAGAGACATTTGAAGTCTTTTGTCCAAGCCCCTGCTCAAGCACGGGACCTATACCATTCCAGACAATGGAATATCCAATCTCTACTTAAAAGCCTCCAGTGATGGAACATCCACAACTTCTGAAGGCAAGCCTTTTCACTGGTTAGTTGTTTTCACAAGTCCTTAGTTCTAGGCTGCTTTTTTTCCTGATTAGTTTCCATCTATTATTGCGTTCTGATGCTTTGGAAAATAGGTTGACCTCTTCTTCTCTGTGGCAGCCATTAAATATTAGAACATTGCTATCATGTCACTACCCCTAGTCCTTTTCACTAAGCTAGACACACCCAATTCCCACAAACATTTGTCATATGTTTTAACCTCCAGGCCCCTAATCATCTATGTTTACCATCCATTTAGACCAGATGGTCCCCCTGGTTTGGTTTATAGAACAGTGGCCATGAACAGAGCCTTGTCAGAGACAGCACCCCCATTATAGAACTTTCTTCCAAGGAAAATATGAACAGTGCATCCCTCATCTGTTTAGAGGCAACTCCAAACACTGTTCAGCCAGGCACATTTTATGGTCAAACAGCACTAAGTAAATTACTACTAATATTTTTCTTTCTTAAAATACACCCTTTTAATATTGTTTTAAGGCAGGGCTTTTCAACCTTTTCACCCATTGTACCACTTTTAGGATATGGCAACATCTGAGTACCACCAGTCGCCTAGCAAGTTGTCAAAAACCTGATAACCAAAAAAAAAAAAAAAAAAGGAAAAAAGTGATGAAGTACAGGTAGTTCTTGACTTACAACAGTTCACTTAGTGACTGTTCAAAGTTACAATGGCACTGAAAAAAGTGTCCCCCAACCCACAGCTGAGCAAGACACCTGCCTGCCCGCCTGGCAGCGCTCTTCATCCTGTCCGAGGTTTTCATTGTTGCGAGCATTTCTGTTGAGGATTGGCAGCAGGGGTGTGTGTGTGGGGGTGTTTAGTTTTTATTCCCCCCATCTGCTGGGTGGTTGCAGCAGGTTTTGGTCACTTCACATGATCCTGGGACACTGTGACCATCATAAATATGAATCAGTTGCCAAGCATCTGAATGTAAATCACAAGACCCTGGAGATGCTGCAACATTCCAGCTGATCGGCGCTTCTTCTGGACTCAGTAGAGCCAGGATCAGTGCCAAGCTCCAGCTGCAGCCTGGCACTGATCCTGGTGCTTCTGCTGAGCCCTGACAGCCCGGAAGAAGTGCTGATCCTGGCTCTTCCGCTGAGCCTTGACAGCCCTGCAGCTCCAGCCATCTCTTGCTCAGGCTTGTGCGGTGCTGCCACTGGTTCAGCTCATTCCCCTCCCCTGCTACCACCTTTCTAGGATGGTCATGTACCACCTGCCAGGTGCCAATGTACCACAGGTGGTACCCATACCACTGGTTGAAAAGCCCTGTTTTAAGCAGTGCTGGTGATGCTTTACAATAGCCGTCTTTGAGAGTTTTTTGTAACCACCCTGGATTTCTTAGAAACATTTATTTTGAATTAGATGTTGATTTAATAAATTAGGCAGAAGAAACAAATGTTTAAATACATCTAAATCCCACAGACCTACTGCCTTCTAGGCACATACTGCAGAGAAAATAAGGCATTGCATTTCTAGCCAGCATAGCCACAGGACTATGGGAACTGTGGTCCATTGACACCCAAAAGACATTAGTTTGGGTAAGGCTGGATTAAATTATAAAAGAGCAGATGAGAGGAAGTAGAAGCAAGAAACACTTTCCACGTCTCCGACAAAATAATTGGGGGGAAGGGAGTTGTCTTGGCCTTGTAATTTCAATTCATTCCAATTCCTCTTAACTTCCCATTCAGTCCAAACAGTTCTATGATTTTAGGGAAGGGAGATGGCAAGAATAGACCACAAAGCCAATCTGCGAGTTTGCTGTCTCACCTGCCTGTACACCAGCTCCCCGACGCAGTATGTGTGTGTGTGTGTGTGTGAGAGAGAGAGAGAGAGAGAGAGAGAGAGAGGCAGAGACAGAGACAGAGAGACAGAGACAGAGAGAAAGATCCCCTTTTTACAAGTTTGCTTACTCTGCAACACTTTCCTTTCCCCACACTTTTGCTTCCCTGCTGGCTCAATCTCTCTTTCTCTGTCTCCCTCACACAAAAAACCTCCCCCTGCTTTCTCCCCCTTCTCCCCCTTTTCCTCCAGCTACACCTGAACAGAGTGGGAGGAGGTTAAAAAAAAGAGAAGGGGGGACGAAAGGGGGAGGCTCCCCTTTTTTGTAACACCTCAGCTTCCTCCTCCTCCTCTTTTCCTCCTGTCTCTCTCTCTCTCTCTCTCTTACACAGACACACACACACACACACACACACACACACACACACACAGAGAGAGAGAGAGAGAGAGAGAGAGAGAGAGAGAGAGAGAAGCCCTTCCTGCTTTCTCCTCCTTCTCCTCCTTTCTCTCCAGCCACCACACATTGTTGGCCCACAGTAGCTCCAAGCTGCGGCTCTGCATGACTGCTGCATTCCCCTCTCCGGCCCTACAACATGGCAGAGAGGGTGAATGGGAGCAGGACAATGCTTGGCTTGTGCCACTGCGTGCTCCTATCCCTGGGGCACTAGGCTTACAGAACACCAAGGCCCAAGTGAGGAAAGGTGCAGTGCAGCAGAGCCGGAAGAGGAGAGGCCCGGCAAAGTGGGGAATGGCCAGGCATGATGGGCAGGGTGAGGCAAATGAGCTGCACCTGCTGCTGCAAACCACCAGCACTCACCGTTTCCTGTGCATGCACCAGGAGGACACCCAGCTGGGTTGGGGTGGGCCAGGGCTAGGGCAGTGGGGGCTGGTCCCTTGCCATTTCTGGAACAGCCCCGGGGGGGGGGCACAAAAAAAGTTCCATCAGACTTTCTAACTTCTTGCGAGATCTCGTGAGTAGTTAGAAAGTCTGATGGAACTTTTTTTTAAAAAACGATAGTCCCACAAACACATGGCAAAGGCTGCGAAGTGAATGGAGAAATGGAATGCAGCTGAAATGCAGGTTAATAAAAAAATGCTTGGGGAGGCAAGGGCAACTAGGCAGGGGTGGGCCCAGCAACCTTACCCTGCGTGGCTTTGGCAGGTGTCTGGCAGGGGGAGGAAAGCAACTGGTCTACCACCATGCTAGCACCACCGCGTTGCTTCTTTGCCCCATGCACAGGCCCCGCCCCACCCCTTGCATGGAGCACCCTGCTCTCACCATTCCACTCCATCCCCATGCGGCACCTTCTTTCCAGCTCCAACAAGTCACTTCCTCTGCCACTTTGTGGGACTAAAAATAAAGTTCAATCAATCCATTCCAACTTCATGAGATTTTTTTTTCCCCAAGAGAAGGAGAAATGGATTAATTGAACCGTTTTGTTTTTTTTGCACATGGCATCAGAGGCCTAAAGTGAAACATGTTTTATAAAACCCAGCTGAAGGCCTAGGACTGGGGTGACAGTGCGTGTGCCCACAGAGAGGGATTTGCATACCGCCTGTGGCAAGCATGCCATAGGTTTGCCACCATGGTTCTAGACTAACCCCCTGCTCAAGCAGGAGACCCTATACCCATGTTGGCGAACCTATGGCATGGGTGCCACAGGTGGCACACAGAGCCCTTTCTGTGGGCATGTGCGCCATCACCCCAGTCCTAGGCCTTCAGCTGGGTTTTATAAAACCTTTTTTTAAAAAAAATCCCATTTATATCCCGCCCTTCTCCGAAGACTCAGGGGGGCTTACAATCTAAGCACAATCAATGTGCTTAGCAATAGCCTTCATTCTATGTATATGCCTGCTTATTAGGGCTTTCGCACCTCCCCCCCAGCGGCATTATTACAAAGTCAGCTTATTGCCCCCAACAATCTGGTCCTCATTTTACCTACCTCGGAAGGATGGAAGGCTGAGTCAACCTTGAGCCTGGTGGGATGCGAACCTGCACTAATTGCAGGCAGCTGGTGTTACTTAAGGAGGCATTAGCCCACTGCTCCACCAAGGCAGTTGCTTTAGGCCTCTGCCGCCATGTGCAAAAAAAAGGTTCACTCAATCAATTTCAACTTCTTGTGGGGAAAAAAAAAGTTCTCGCAAAGTTGGAATTGATTGATTTAACTTTTTAGTTCCACCCAGTCTGCCATTACCACTGCAGCCATGCCCACCCAAAGGGCCATGACCACCCAATTGGCCACACCCACCCAAAGGGCCACTCCCATACAGCACCCAATGATACATAAATGGGTTTTGGGTTGTAGTTTGGCCACTCAGTTTCTAAAAGGTTCGCCATCACTGCCATATACCATTCCAGACTATTGACCAGTAAAGTTTCTTCTTCAGAGCCTCTGGTGATGGAGCACCCAACAAGTCAAGCCATTCCACTGATTAATTGTTCTCACTGTGAGGACATTTCTTCTTAGTTCTAGATTGCTTCTCTCCTTGATCAACTTCCATATATTATTTCTTGCTTGCCTTCTGGTGCTTTGCAAAATAGGTTAACTCTCTCTTCTTTGTGGCAGCCCCTCAAATATTGGAACATTTCTATCATGTTACCTCTTAGTCCTTCTTTTCACTAGACTAAAAAAGGTAAAGGTAAAGGTTCTCCCGCATATGCGTGCTACTCATTTCCGACTCTAGGGGCCGGTGCTCATCTCCGTTTCAAAGCCGAAGAGCCAGCGCTTGTCTGAGGATGTCTCCGTGGTCATGTGGCTGGCATGACTAGACGCCAAAGGCACACCGAACGCTGTTACTTTCCCACCGTAGTGGTCCCTATTTTTCTACTTGCATTTTTACGTGCTTTCGAACTGCTAAGTTGGCAGAAGCTGGGACGAGTAACATGCGCTCACTCTGTTATGCAGCACTCGGGATTCAACCCGCCAAACTGCTGACCTTCTGATCGATAAGCTCAGTGTCCTAACTCACTGAGCCACTGTGTCCCTTTCACTAGACTAGATAAACCCAATTTCTGCAACCATTCTTCATATATTTTAGCATCTAGCTCCCTAATCATCTTTGTTGTTCTTTTCTGCACTCTTTCCAGAGTCTCTATATCTTTTTTATAATATATTGACCAAAAGTGGATGCAAAATTCTAAGTGTGGTCTTACCAAGGCCTTATAAAGCTCTACTAATACTTCATGTGATCTTGCTTCTATCTCTCTGTTAATACAACCTAGGATTGTGTTGGCTTTTTTGGCTGCTGAAACATACTGCTGGCTCATATTTTAAGTGATTATCCACTAGGACTCCAAGATCCCTCTCACAGTTACTGCTATTGAGACAGGTTTTGGCTAATCTATACCTGTACATTTGGTTTTTCTTGCCTAAGTGTAAACTTTACTTTTCTCAACATTGAATTTCATTATGTTAGATAGAGCTGTTGAGATCCATCTAGAAATTGAGCCTATCATCTGGAGTGTTGGCTATTTCTTCCAGTTTCATGTCATCTGCAAATTTGATGAGTTCCTTTTCTATTCCCTCATCTAGTTTATGAAGATATTGAACTGAGAACTGAACTTAAAATGAAACCTTGAAGTACCTCACAATTTCCCTCCTTTCATGTAGATGTAATTCCATTGAGGACTAGATGCTGAGTACTGTTAGTCAGCCAGTTACAAATCCCACATTTAGAAGTAGGTTGTGGTCTACTTTGTCAAATACCTTACTGAAATCTAAGTAAACTATGTCCGTGTTTCGCTGGTCCACTAATCTAGTCATTTTATAAATTTGTAATATAAAATTTGTTTGGCATGATCTGTTTTTGACAAACCCATTTTGGCTTCTGGTAATAACTTTGCTTACCTCTAGGTGTTCACAGATCTGATTCTTGATTATCTTTCCAGGATCTTCCCAGGTATTGATGTCAGGCTCATTGGTCTATAGTTTTCTGTATCTGTTTTTTATCCTTTACTGAAGATAGAAATTATATCAGCTCTTTTCCAGTCCTCCGGTAGTTCCCTAATGTTCCAGGATCTTTGAAAGATACAGTACAATGTTTCTGAGATCATATGTGCCAGCTCCTTCAGAACTCTGGGATGTAATCAGTCAGTCCCGGTGATTAGAACAGAGTGGACAGGTTTTCTTTTATCATTTTCTTGCTTATTTTAATTTGTATTCCTAGTCTTTCTTTTACAGTTACATATTTGGCTATACTATCTTTTTGCATGAAGACAGATGCAAAGTATGACTTAAGTACCTCTGCTTTCTCTTTACTGCCTGTTACCTCTTTGCCATCTTCTCTAATTAGTTGACCAATTGTTTTCTTGATTTTTTCTTGGTTTTTCATATGTTGGAAGAAACTTTTTTAAAATTATTTTTTACATTTGTTGCAAGTCTTACTTTATTCCTAGCCTTAGATTTCCTGGCTTCATCTTTGCAAATTTGGGCTATCTGTAGATGTTCTGCATTAATTATGTGTCCCTCATTCCATTTTTTTGTATATATCCTTTTTGTCTTTCAGTTTATCAGAAAATTCTTTATGTAACCATGCTAGTTTCTTCTTGGATTTCTTGTTTTTCTTTTTTAGTGGCATTGAGGTGGAGTGGGCTTTTATAATCATATTTTTCAGTTTTCCAAGCTTTTTGAGTTGTTTTTTCCTTTAAGATTTTCATCTCTAAAGTCCTTCCCAAGTTTTCTCTAACTTTGTTAAAATCAGTTTTTTTAAAAAAAACCTAAGACACTAGTATGATTATGTTTTATTGTTTGTGTTTGCATTATATTGAATTCCAATATGACATGGTCACTCTCCCCCAAAATTCCAGCATCTTTAACCCCCTCTATCACTTCTTTTCTGTTAGTAAAAATTAGATCCAACATAACTGTCCCTCTAGTACCCTCTTCCACCTTTTAGATGACAAAAGGTTTATGTAAAATGGCTTGCTATATAAACTGAATAAACAGAGAAACATTTTTTTTACTTAGGCTGATGTATTTCTCAAATCACATTTATGTCATATGCTTAACTCTGAGTTTTGATTTTAAGTTCAAAGTAATAGTTTTGATTTTTCAAATCTAAGATGGCTTGGGATCAGAGTATATTAAAGGCTATTTTTCATATTTATTATTCTAGTTCTCATATATCCACTATAGCATGATGGTAGTAGTTACTTTCACAGAGTTTTTCCATAGTTATATTCACTTTGTAATTCACTCTGCCATGAAGTCTGTCAATCTATGTAGCTGTCTTGATATAATGAGATTTATAGATCAAACATCTGGACAACACCAAATTGGAAAAACTATTATTTCTAACCAGATTTATGTTTATTTAATTTTATGTGTATGTTTAAAATCATGAGAAAAAATAGTATCCTTTACATGTGCCAACCACTGCAACAGAATACTATACACACACGCACACCACAGCATTTGTATCATTTGTAAATTGAGAGCTGTGATAGATGCATGCATGCATGTGCAATGCATGCATGATGTAATAACAATTTTATCTTGCAATCAGAAATCTAGAAATACACATTTGTTTTGGGACATTTGTTATCATTCAGAATATGAAAGAAAACAATATCTTAAATCTGTTGAAATGGACTTTTACCCAAATGTGAGCCACAAACGTATGAGTGAGCTTTGCATTTTAGATGAACTTTAAACATTGTTTTTGATATCCACATATTCAGCCTTTCATGTGGGAAATCCACTAAATCATAGAAATATACGTTGCACTATTTCTTGCAATCTAGGCATCTGCACCTACATTTTGTTACCTTTTTAGTGTAACAGGAAAATAATAAAAAAATATAAATAATATGGATTAAATAGAGCCACTAGATCTAGGAAATTCTGTCTTTTTTCCTTGAGTGAGAATTTCTGCAGGATTTCCTTTCCTCCTCTCTCAAAAATGTGTGACTAGAATTTCAAACTTAAATGGAAATTCTGGAACTGTAATCCCAACATTTATGAAGATGTCAGATTGGATGTTGTTTTAAAGAGAGTTTAATTCTACAGAATTAAGTGTGGAAATTCACTGAGTTGATGGAATTACTCCACTTTTGGGATTTTCACTTCGTGTGTGTGTGTGTGTGTGTGTGTGTGTGTGTGTGTTTGTGTTTGTGTGTGTGTGTGTGTGTGTGTGTGTGTGTAGAGAGAGAGAGAGAGAGAGAGAGAGAATTCCACTACTTTGCCTATAACTTGTTTTCTGGCATAAGATTTATGTAGCACTTTCAAAATTATGAAAAACATGTGATTTTCAGGATCAAAAACCTCCTCTATTAAGTTCCTGATTCATGATTTAGTGCTTGGCCTTGTTTAATGTACTGATCAGCTGGTGTTTTCTTCTCTAGTCACAGAAGTCTGCTCTTGCTCATATTTTTGTTATGAAAATTTTTTTTATTTAGATTTAGACTGACTCTGTTATAAAGCTGTGAGAATACTCGTGCATGACTTATGCTTGTCTGTGATCAGGGCAAGCAAATTTTTCAACTGAATCTTTTTATCCTGACCCTTAGAAATGTCTTAACAGTAATCTTTGAACGAGCTAGCTTATCCCACTATACATGTTGGGAATGACTTTCTGATGAGATCTAGCCTTTTTCTGTCTGGATTTCTCTCTCCAAATAGATATATTTCAGTAAGTGGCCCATTAGCACTACACAAAGTATCCAGGTTTTTTTTTTTCTTTTTCATTGCTTCCCTTTTTGTCTTTTTTTTTAAAAAAAACCTTCTTCAGCATTTGCTAGATAACATTAGTGTTTAGATTGATGTTACAACTACTTCACTAAATTGGACCTCTTCAGCCAATCTTTGTTCCACATCAGTGCCAGCTCCAACTGAGGTAAACGCTCCACACTGTTTACATGACAGTAATCAACAAGGCCAATATGGAATGCAACTAAAATAAATTGCGATAAATTTCCTGCCTAAGGATAAAGATAAACCAGTAACTAAACTCATGGTTATCTTTCAAAGAACAGGAAATTGATGAACATACATTTTTTCCTCCCCAGGCTATCATTTAAAATAATAGTAATATCTGGCATTTGCAGGAAAATGATAGGCTGTAAGGCTCCCATGAACTTAAATGGTAAAAAGAGATGCTTTCAAATGATGCTTATCTACATGCTTCATTTAGAACTTTACTTCTTGAAATTAGGAATCTATTTTAAGTGGCTTATAATATGAGTTTACTTTATAGCCAGCTTTATCCCAAGAATTTCCTGTGTTTAAGATGATGCAGAGCCTGAACTGTATCACAATTAGAAATGATTTATCTTCCTAGTCATAAAAATCACCTTTACTTTTTTTGTATCTCAAGGTAAGACTAGATAAAGTTCTGCCAGAAATCCTGTCAATTTTCATAATATTGGGCCAGATGAAATAGTATAAAAATAATATAATTTACTATGATATAAAATTCTAACCCCTTCATGGATTACTTGCCTTGTCGTGGCGAAGGGGCTTGCGTAATTCAATGAAGCTATGAGCTATGCCGTGCAGGGCCACTCAAGATGGACAGGTCATAGCCGAGAGTTTTGAAAAAACATGATCCACTGGTGAAGGAAATGGCAACCCACTCCAGTACCTTTGCCGTGAAAACCCTATGGACAGTACCAAAAGGCAAAACGATATGACGCTGGAAGATGAGCCCCTCAGGTCAGAAGGCGTCCAATATGCTTCTGGGGAAGAGCAGAGGGCTAGTACTAGTAGCGCCAGAAAGAATGAATCGACTGGGCCAAAGCCGAAAGGATGCTCAGCTGTGGATGTATCGGGTGGTGAAAGGAAAGTCCGATGCTGTAAAGATTTTTTCTCCATAGGAACCTGGAATGTAAGATCCATGAATCAAGGAAAGCTGGACGTGGTCAAAAAGAGATGACAAGACTGAACATCGACATCTTAGGTATCAGCGAACTAAAATGGACAGGAATGGGTGAATTTAATTCAGATGACCATCAGGTATACTACTGCGGACAAGAATCCCTCAGAAGAAATGGAGTAGCCTTCATAGTCAATAAAAGAGTAGGAAAAGCAATACTGGGATACAATTCTCAAAATGACAGAATGATCTCAGTTCGAATCCAAGACAAACCATTCAATATCACAGTAGTCCAAGTCTATGCCCCAACCACCAGTGCTGAAGAGGATGAAATTGACCAGTTCTATGAAGCCCTAGAGCACCTTATAGAACTAACACCAAAAAATGATGTTCTTATCATCATGGGGGATTGGAATGCTAAAGTAGGAAGCCAAAAGATAACCGGAATAACAGGCAAGTTTGGCCTTGGAGTGCAAAATGAAGCAGGGCACAGGCTGATAGAATTCTGTCAAGAGAATACGATGGTCATAGCAAACACTCTTTTCCAACAACCCAAGAGATGGCTCTATACATGGACATCACCAGATGGTCAACACAGAAATCAGATTGACTATATGCTCTGCAGCCAAAGATGGAGAAGTTCTATACAGTCAGTAAAAACAAGACCAGGAGCTGACTGTGGCTCAGACCATGAGCTTCTCCTTGCAAAGTTTAGGCTTCAACTGAAGAAAGTAGGGAAAAGCACTAGGCCACTCAGGTATGAATTAAATCATATCCCTGTTGAATATACAGTAGAGGTGACAAATAGATTTAAGGAATTAGATCTGATAGACAGAGTGCCTGAAGAACTATGGACAGAGGTTGGCGACATTGTACAAGAGGTAGCAACCAAAACCATCCCAAAGAAAAAGAAATACAAGAAAGCAAAATGGCTGTCTGAGGAAGCTTTGCAAATAGCTGAGGAAAGGAGGGAAGCGAAAGGCAAGGGAGAAAAAGAAAGATACACCCAATTGAATGCAGAATTCCAGAGAATAGCTAGAAGAGATAAGAATGCCGTCTTAAATGAACAGTGCAAAGAAATAGAAGAAAACAATAGAATAGGGAGGACCAGAGATCTTTTCAAGAAAATTAGAGAAATGAAGGGAACGTTTAATGCAAAAATGGGCATGATAAAGGACCAAAATGGCAGGGACCTAACAGAGGCAGAAGAGATTAAGAAGAGATGGCAAAATTACACAGAAGAACTATACAAGAATGAGCTTAACGTCCATGATAATCACAATGAGGTGGTCACTGACCTCGAGCCAGACATCCTAGAATGTGAAGTGAAGTGGGCCTTAGAAAAGCTGAGCAACAACAAAGCTAGTGGAGGTGACAGTATTCCAGCTGAGCTATTCAAAATCTTAAAAGACAATGCAGTAAAAGTGCTACACTCAATTTGCCAGCAAATTTGGAAAACTCAACAGTGGCCACAGGATTGGAAAAGATCAGTTTACATTCCAATTCCAAAGAAAGGCAGTGCCAAAGAATGTTCAAACTATCGCACCATTGCACTCATTTCTCATGCTAGTAAAGTTATGCTTAAAATCCTACAAGCTAGACTCCAGCAGTATGTGGATCGAGAACTACCAGAAGTACAGGGAGGATTTCGAAGAGGCAGAGGAACTAGAGATCAAATTGCCAACATACGCTGGATCATGGAGAAAGCTAGGGAGTTCCAGAAAAACATCTACTTCTGCTTCATTCAGTATGCTAAAGCATTTGATTGTGTGGATCATAACAAACTGTGGCAAGTTCTTAAAGAGACAGGAGTACCAGACCATCTTATTTGTCTCTTGAGAAACCTATATGCGGGCCAAGAAGCAACAGTGAGAACTGGACACGGAACCACTGATTGGTTCAAAATTGGGAAAGGAGTCCGGCAAGGCTGTATACTGTCGCCATGCCTATTTAACTTATATGCAGAGCACATCATGAGAAAGGCAGGGCTAGATGAATCAAAAATTGGAATTAAGATTGCCGGGAGAAACATCAACAACCTAAGATATGCAGATATCCACTCTAATGGCAGAAAGTGAAGAGGAACTAAAGAGCCTCTTGTTGCGAGTGAAGAAGGAGAGTGCAAAACTTGGGTTGAAACTTAACATTAAGAAAACCAAGATCATGGCATCTGGCCCTCTCAATTCCTGGTAAATAGATGGGGAAGAAATGGAGGTAGTGACAGATTTTATTTTCCTGGGCTCCAAGATCACTGCAGATGGGGACTGTAGCCAAGAAATTAAAAGACGCTTGCTCCTCGGGAGGAAAGCCATGGCAAATCTAGACAGCACACTAAAAAGCAGAGACATCACCCTGTCAACAAAAGTACGTATAGTCAAGGCTATGGTCTTCCCAGTTGCAATGTATGGCAATGAAAGTTGGCCCATAAAAAAGGCTGAACGCCAAAGAATTGAGGCCTTTGAACTATGGTGCTGGAGAAGACTCCTGAGAGTCCCTTGGACTGCAAGGCGATCAAACCGGTCAGTCCTAGAGGAGATCAATCCTGACTGCTCTTTAGAAGGCCAGATCCTGAAGCTAAAACTCAAATACTTTGGCCACCTAATGAGAAAGAAGGACTCACTGGAGAAGAGCCTAATGCTGGGAAAGATTGAGGGCAATAGAAGAAGCAGACGACAGAGAATGAGGTGGCTGGATGGAGTCACTGAAGCAGTAGGCGTGAGCTTAGCTGGACTCCAGAAGATGGTAGAGGACAGGAAGGCCTGTAGGAATGTTGTCCATAGGGTCGCGATGGGTCGGACACGACTTCGCAGCTAACAACAACAAAATTCTAAAATTTTAATTAGGGACAAATCACAAATTCAGCAGAACTTGAAATAATTGTTATAGGCATATTTGGTTTGTGGTCCCAATTTTTGTTTTGGAATACATTAATAAATAACAGTAATCAAAGTTGTGACAATAATACATTATTCATCTTTTCTCTTTCTCTCTAGTGTGACTTTCCTAACCTCATTGAAAGAAATCATTGAAATTTCATTGATGAATAAGGAATCAACATCTCATTATAAGAAGAAATGATTCAGGTTGACTTGAAACAGACATTCACAGTACTTTTAAAATCCAAAAGGTCTTGATAAACTATCATGCCATTTTTAGCATTCTTTGTGGTATAAATTCTAGATTATTACCTAGACCCATTTCAGTCAGGATTCAGGCCTTGTTGTGCAGCTAAAACTACAATGAAGGTCTTAATCATTTCCATCCATCTCCACAACTAGGGAGTACCCACTGAAGGTCCCCACCTACCAGCACTCGAAGAGCCTGATGGTGAGTGATGCTGTGTAGCAGCCCTAACTTCTGCAAAAAACCCACCCAGGTGGTTTTTCCATAGAAACCTTAAGCGCTGAAAATTATCATGGTATCCCTTCTTAATTTTATTATTTTTATTGTAATTTCATTTTGATTTATATCTCCATTTTGAGATTTAATTCCTGTAAGCCATCTAAAGTCTAGACGGTTTTAAGGATTAATTAAAATTTATACAAACATACATAACATTTCTGATGGGAAAATTAGATGCAATCTTATTTATTGTTTCTCTGTGAAATATTAGCAACAGTTGATATGGTTCTTTCTCCACAGATCTGTTTAAGTAAGCTGCTTTCCAGAATTTTTTGTCATGGAAATATGATAAGATTCAGAATCATTGATTGCGATGGATGGCTAGAAAAACTAAATAAATAAATAAAATAAACAACATTGTACTGCCCTATGCTGTGTAAAAGCATAGGGGAAAAAGAGAGAATTTTGTCATCTTTGGATGGATTATCAGAGCCAGGGAGTCTGCAGCAGTGTTCTTGGCTTCAAAATGTTGGGTGCGACTAGGCAACCAAAACTTCACCTATTTTAAACATGGTGTGAATTTCATGTGTGCAAAAAAAAAGGGTGGGGGAGAAAGGGTACTTTGACTAACTAGTGGCATCCACCATGTTGAAATCAGCATCTATCACTATAAATAAACTGATCAGGGTGATAAAGGAAATTAATAACATTCTTCAAATGTTAGACTTGTACATTTACTGTAACTAGGAAACACTAAGCTGTTATAATAAATGAAAAACAAAGAAGGATAAAAACTAAAAACTTAAAACTTAGCTATAAAAGTAAAAATATAAATCTCCTAACTAGATGAGAATATTCCATTTTCCCCAATTTTTTAAAGGAAAATATAGTATTATAATCAGACTTGATTCTGCTTTGAGTATACCTATTGCAGTGCATGCCTCCCAGCATACACAAAGGACAGTACAGCAGGAGGCTGATGGTGCAGATCAGCAGAGGGGCTGGACAGCCCCGGGCAATGACTAATCAGTATAAGCCTAATGACTTAAGCTGTTGAAAGCCCCAGGCATGATCAGCCTGGTGGGAAGCCAGGAGCTACACCCATTGTCACCTGCACTGGCAGGAAGCCCAGGTTTGAACTGATTGGATGCCATCCACCTGGGCAGGTACAAATAGACGCCAGTTCTCCCTTGTTCCCTCAGTTCGTTCTGTTCAGAATAAACTCATCTTTACCCCAGCTCTGTGTCCGTCTCTATGTGAAGCACGCGACTTTACACTGGCGACGAGGGTGGGATTCTGCTCCAGAAAACGCTAGCCGCGGACGAGACCCCATCAGCAGCTCAGGACCCGATGCAGGACAACCCCGACCGAGGTAATGGCACAACTGGGATAATACCCCATCTTCAACAGCAACCGCCCTGAGGAGTGGGAGGCGTTCGTAGGTCAGCTCGAGTGCTACCTACGGGCGAATGGGGTCAAGGACGACCGACAGAGAGCGGCGGTGCTATTCTGCAGCTGTGGCATGGAGACATAGCAGCTGGCGGTTGGTCTGTGCGTGCCCAATGACATTCACGCCGTCGGGTACGGCGAACTGATATCTAAGCTAACGGAACAACTTAAGCCCGAAACATCAGAGATAGCTTGGCGTTACCATTTCGAGAAACGGGACCAGCGTCCGGGTGAGACCTCGAAGCAGTACATGGCTGCCCTGCGACAAGCGGCAAGACTCTGCAACTTCGACAACCTCGAAGTCCATCTGCGGGATTGGATCATCTGTGGGCTAAGGGACCGGAAGCTGCGACAGAGGCAGCTTCTGCCAAGCAGAAGCTGACCCTTCGGGACGTCCAGGAGGAGTTCCTAGCCTGGGACGTAGCGGAGGAGTCCGACGTAAGGGAGAACGGGGCCATCCATCAGCTGTCTGGCCACAACGACGACGCAGAAGGGGGAGACTTTGAGGTGGCCTCCCTCCACTGCCAGCAGCGATCAACCACCTATTTCTGGGACTGCGTGAAGGAGCAATGCCCAGCGACGGCCGAGCAGCGGTACCAGGAGTGCGGATGCGGAACAAGCGGTCCCTGGTCTACCCAGTTCTCCGGCTGCAGCACCCATCGCTCCCGATCTACCCAGCAGTGCGGCGGCGGCCCCAGGTCTACCCAGGCCGGCTCACTTGGACAGCACCGGTCTACCCCGTGCATCGGCTGCGGATCAGGAAACCCAAACCAGTCTACCCATTGCGCCAGCTGCAAAGGACAGCACACCCGGTCAACCTGCCGTTTCAAATTGGCGAAGTGCAGAGCATGCGGGAAGACCGGCCACATCGCGGCGGTCTGTTGGAGCCGGCCAAGGGACAGTCTGCACGAGGTGGAGGCAGAATTCCAGCGGGCCACAGGTACAGGGGAAAGGTCGCCGAGGCTTACGGTTAGCCACACGGCAGGACGGTCAGCTGTTTTCAAAACCGGGGAACACCCCCTCCTTATCCCAAAAATCAAACTGAGGTTCAAAATTCAAGGGGTTCCCTGCGTAATGGAACTTGACTCTGGGTCAGCCGTATCCATTATCTCCGCGCGGACTTTCAGCGAGATCTGCAAACGGAGCGGCCAGCGGGTTCCCCTGAGGCCATCCAAACTGACCCTCTCAGACTTCCAGAACTCTCCGATTAAAGTCAGGGAGAGGCATCGGTGACAGTCCACTACAAAGGGTTTAAGGGGAAATTGAGTGTGTTGGTCGTTGAAGGGCAACGGACCAGCCTCGTAGGGCTAGGGTTGTTCAGAGCGTTGGGCATTGGGATCACCGGGATCCACCAAACGCAGAGCCGAACGGAGTTCGCAGATGTATTCAACGAACGATTGGGGAGGTACACCGATTTCCCTTAAATTAAACCCGCTAATTACGCCGGTCAGGATGAAGGCGAGGAGAGTCCCCTTTGCGCTCAAGCACAAAATTGAGCAAGAGCTGGATACGTTAGTGGAACAGGGGGTGCTGACACCGGTAGATGGAGCGGTCTGGGAGACCCCCATAGTTACCCCGTTAAAGGCAAATGGGGACATTAGAATCTGCACAGATTATAAGGGGACAATCAACCGGGCGTTAAGTGCGCATTCGTACCCGGTTCCCGCTGTAAGCAGCATCCTGGCATCCCTGCAAGGTGGGGCAGTATTCACAAAATTAGATCTTGCCCAGGCTTATCAGCAGCTGCCGGTAGACCCCGAGGCAGCAAGGGCCCAGACCATCATCACCCACAAAGGGGCGTTCCGGGTAAACCGACTGTAATTCGGGGTGAATGTAGCTCCGAAGATTTTCCAGGAAGTCATTGAAAATATGCTAAAGGGGATCCCGGGGTTTGCCCGTATTTTGACGACGTCCTTATAGCGGCCAGCTCGGAGGACATCCTGGCATCATGGCTAAGAGCGGTACTCGGTCGTTTTAGGGATGTGGGTCTAAGACTG
>JAKJMR010018504.1:26416-37506 GCA_024449315.1 Daboia siamensis | reverse complement strand
ATAATAATAATAATAATAATAATAATAATAATAATAATAATAATAATGATGATGATGATGATGATGATGATGATGATGATGATGATGTTGGAAGGGATCTTGGAGGTCATCTAGTTCAACCCCCTGCTCAGGCAGGAAACCCTATACCATTTCGGACAAATGGCTTCCAGTGTTGGGCATTCACAGCTTCTGGAGGCAGGTTGTTCCACTGGTTAATTGTTCTAACTGTCAGGAAGTTTCTCCTTAGTTCTAGGTTGCTTCTCTCCTTGATTAGTTTCCATCCGTTGCTTCTTGTCCTGCCTTTGGGCACTTTGGAGAATAGCTTGAGTTCCTCCTCTTTGTGGCAGCCCCTGAGATATTGGAACACTGCTATTTTAAAATTAATTGAGATGGGTTTTTAAAAAATGTAGTTTTGTTTCATAAAAATAGTAAGGATAAACCAGTCACAGTAAAAAAAAAAGTTTTTCTTTAAGGGTGTACATTTTCATTGATAAAAAGAATCTGGACTTTCTTTGAAGCAACAATTTAGAAAATAGAATGAGCACTAGGTGGCAATAGAAATCCCTGGAACAGGATTGAAAATGCTAATCTAAAAAAAAACCCATAGAATTTAAACTAAACTCAAAAGAGAAACTTCAAGTCAAGCAAAAATTATAGTTTGATGGTATGTTTGTCTCCTCGCATAAGAGAAGCCCCTTCTACATCGAGTGACAACAGACCTCAGCCTCTGAGATATTGGAACACTGCTATCATGTCCTCCCTCGTCCTTTTCTTCATTAAACTAGATATACCCAATTCCAGAAACTGTTCCTTATATGTTTTAGCCACCAGTCCCCTAATCATCTTTGTTGCTCTTCTCTGTACTCTTTCTAGAGTCTCAACATCTTTTTTACATTGTGGCAACCAAAACTGGATGCAGTATTCCAAGTGTGGCCTTACCAAGGCATTCTAAAGTGGTATTAACGCGTCATGTGATTTTGATTCTATCCCTTTGTTAATGTAGCCTAAAACTGTGTTGGCTTTTTTGGCAGCTGCAGCACACTGCTGGCTCATATTTAAGTGATTGTTCACTAGGACTCCAAGATCCCTCTCACAGTTGCTACTATTGAGCAAAGTAGCACCTATACCAGGGGTAGGCAACCTCGGCTCTTTTATGACTCATGGACTTCAACTCCCACAATTCCTGAGTCAGCTGACTTGAAGTCCATGAGTCATAAAAGAGCCGAGGTTGCCTACCCCTGACTTATACTATACCTGTGCATTTGGTTTTTCTTGCCTAAATGTAGAACCTTGCTTTTTTCACCATTGATTTTCATTTTGTTAGATAGTGCCCAATGATCAAGTCTGGTAGTAAATAAAGAATTTTGTATGCATCCTCAGTGAAGGCAAGAACAAAATGTTCCAAAGGATATAAAATATTTTTTCCCTGCAAGATATCAAACAAATCTTACTTTTTAAAATAGTAAATATGTATGGATATCACCAACAAAATCAAGTCCCCTTAACACAAACTTTAAATGTGTCTTATAGCTAGTTAATTTTTTAATTTTTCAGTTCCCCCCCCAATGTCCTGATTTTTGTGTTCTCTTACAAAATGAAGAATTCTGTCTTTTATGTGACATTTTTATTGATCTAATAAAGGTATGCTTTATGCAATATGCTACTGGGGAAGAGCAGAGGGCTAGTACTAGTAGTGCCAGAAAGAATGAAGCGACTGGGCCAAAGCTGAAAGGACGCTCAGTTGTGGATGTATCTGGTGGTGAAAGGAAAGTCCAATGCTGTAAAGAGTTTTTCTACATAGCAACCTGGAATGTAAGATCTATGAATCAAGAAAAAGCTGGACATGGTCAAACAAGAGATGACAAGACTGAATATTGACATCTTAAGAATCAGCAAACTAAAATGGACAGGAATGGGTGAATTTAATTCAGATGACCATCAGGTATACTACTGTGGGTAAGAATCCCTCAGAAGAAATGGAGTAGCCTTCATAGTCAATAAAAGAGTATGGAAAGCAATACTGGGATACAATCCCCAAAATGACAGAATGATCTCAGTTCAGGGCTTCTGGGTAGCAAAGCTCCGTTGACGGCAGCCATTTCGGCTGTCAGCCCCGTTGTCTCCGTAGAGCCGCCAAAAACAGCGACGATCAGCTGTTTGGCGGCTCGGAAACCCGCTCCTCGGGAGAAGAGGAGGGGGTGAGCACCCAGGCAGGGGTAGAGCTCCCCTAGACCGGCAGAGTTTAAACTCTGGTGGTTGAAGTGTGTGAGTCCCCCCGAAGCCTGAGTTTGCTCCGGACTCCAGGACGCCTCTGCTCCAAGGCTTTGGAGCAGAGCAGGATGCTGCAACCATCCCTGCCATCGAGAGGGAATTGGGGATTATTTGGATGCAAGCAGAGCTGTGCAGGAGAATGCTGTAATAGCAAGTATTTGAACTTTAACTCAGACTACTTTGTGGAAAAGTTACAAACGGTGTGGAAAGTGAAAGTGTGCAATAGAACTAGGTGGTGCCAAAATGGCTACTAAATCAACTAAAGTTCCTAGAAGTGCGGGGGCTTTGCCAGTTCAGCAATCTTCATTACAGGCTTTGATGCCTCTTCCCCCAGGACCCACACCCGCACCAGCTTTAACAATAAAAGATTTGCAGGATGCTTTGCAAGAGGCTTTGAAAAAACAATCTCAACAAATAGCTGAGCTTATTGAGGAGAAGAATACAGAAATAAGGGCAGATATTTTGGTTGCATTTCAAGGGCTCGCTGTTTGCATTGAACGTTTGGATGAGAGTGTGGAAGAACTTAGCCAAAATAATATGAGATTGGATGCCAAAATGATGGATGCTGAAACTGTGATGGATAAGATTGATGATGATTTGGAGACTTCCGGGTGGCAAGGCTCCGCCGCTGTCAGCCATTCAGGCTGTCAGCCCCGTCGCCTCCGTAGAGCCGCCGAAAACAGCACCGATCAGATGTTTTGATGGCTCGGAAGCCCGCTCCTCAGGAGAAGAGGAGGGGGTGAGTGCTCAGGTAGGGGTAGAGCTCTCCCGGGCTGCCAGAGTTGAAACTCTGGTGGCTGAAGGATTGAGCCCCCCTGAAGCCTGAGTTTGCTCCGGACTTCGGGACTCCTCTGCTCCGGGACTTTGGAGCAGAGCAGGGCATCACAATCATCCCTGCCAGCAAGAGTGAGCTTTAGATAACTTGGATGCAGGCAGAGCGATACAGGAGATTCAGGTGAAAGTGACTTTATGATCTTTAACTCGCTGGACTTTTTGAAGTTTGATAAAAGTGAAAGTGCGTAGCATGCAATAGTGGGTGAAAATGGCTGCCAAATCTTCTAAAGTTCCTAGAAGTGCGGGGGCTTCTCTGGTGCAGCAATCTTTGTTACAAGCTTTAATGCCTCCCCCCCCTGCACCTGCACCTGCACCTGTACCAACTTTTACAGTGAAAGATTTGCAGGATGTTTTGCAAGAGGCTTTGAAAAAGCAATCTCAACAATTAGCTGAACTTATGGAGGAGAAGCTTACATTCTTACTTGCATTTCAAGGCATGGCTGTATGTATAGAGCGTTTGGATGAAAGAGTGGAAGATCTCAGCCAAAATAATATTAGATTAGATGCAAAAATGACAGATCTGAAAATGTGGTGGATAAGATTGACGACGACTTGACCTTGGTACAGTACAGGGAGATGGAGTTTGCTGTGAGAATTAGAGGTTTAAAAGAGGATTCTAAGGAAAATTTGAAAAAAATAGTTTCAGAGGCTTTGGAAGGTGTTTTGGAGTGACCAGCAGAAGAAATTATGCAGGATATAGACAAAATATTTCGTGTTAATTCATGGATTGCAAGACAAAGGAAACTACCCAGAGATGTGGTGGTTTATTTTACAAAGAGAGCAATTAGAAATGAGGTTATACAAGCTTTTTACAACAATAAATTTGCAATTGCTGAACAAGAAGTTTTAGTTTTAAAAGAGATCCCTCCAAGAATTTTAAGGAGAAGGAAGGAATTTGCTTTTCTGGCACAAGAATTAAGAAGACGGGATATTCAGTTTAGATGGGATATATCAGTGGGTATGGTGGTAATGTATGCAGGCATGAGACATCGTCTTCTTACAGTGCTGCAGGCACGTGATTTTTATACTAATGTTTTAAAAGCAGTCCCCATACCACTTTTGGAATCTAAAAAGAAGAATGGTGAGGGAGAGTCTCAACCACAAAGTGAGAATGTACAAGGTGCTGAAGGAGTCACACAGGTGAAAGATGGAGAATTCCAGAAAGCTACAGGAGTGGATCAAATTTCAGTATCATTGAAGGAGGTTAGAGACCAGAGAGAGTGATACGTGCTGCTGCCAGACGAATGAGACGAGAGCAAGAACAAGAACAGCAGAGAGTTATGATGGCACCTCCAAAACTTACTTACAGTGAAGCAGTGGGAGGAGCACGACCTAAGAGAGTGCAGGTGATTTTGGAAGAAGTGCTCCAAAAGCTTCAGGTCACGAAAGATGGTGACAAAGTTTCTAACCTGGAATGTTAATGGTTTAAATTCACCACAGAAAAGAAAGAAAGTATTTCAATACATAAAACAATTTAAGAATGATGTTATTTGTTTACAAGAAACACATATTAGGGTTATGGATCAAAGTATTCAAGGTTGGGTACACAGTTTATTGCTTCTGCAACTGATAAGAAAAATGGAGTGGTCATTTACGTTAAGAACACTTTGACAGCTGCTTTACTTGAAGCAGATAAACAAGGAAGATATGTTATAATTAAACTATTAACAGAAGGCAAGAAAATACTTCTGGTTGGATTATATGCTCCTAACCAACAGCAAGGAGATTTCTATAAATTACTACACAGTAAGATTATCCAGTGGGATTATAAATCTTGTATTTTTATGGGAGATTGGAATGGCATTTTGGATGTACAAATGGACAAAAGAGACCTTTTTAGAAGTACACCAAGTCATGCTAGACTGCCTAAATCATTTTTTGAGATGAAGGATGACTTGGAATTGAGAGATGTGTGGAGAGAAAGGAACTTACAAGAAAAAGACTTTATTTTTTTCTCTGATAGGCATCAATCTTTTTCAAGGATTGATTTTGTATTAATTACTAATGATTTTTTTTTCTAGGATTAAGAAGATCAAGATTTGTCCAAGAACTATATCTGATCATAGTCCAGTATGGTTGGAGATAGAAAAAGATAATGGAGACAGATGATCTTGGCGATTAAATGAAAACTTGTTTAGATATCAGGAAAATGTGGAAGAGTGTAAAAAACAGATGAAAGAATTTTTTAAAATTAATATGCATAAAGGTACTCCTATGGAGATGGTTTGTGATGCAAGTAAAGCTTATATGAGAGGAGTATTAATATATTTGAACAATAAACATAGATGTAAAT
Source organism: Daboia siamensis (assembly GCA_024449315.1). Classification (NCBI taxonomy): domain Eukaryota; kingdom Metazoa; phylum Chordata; class Lepidosauria; order Squamata; family Viperidae; genus Daboia; species Daboia siamensis. The sequence goes on along the minus strand of JAKJMR010018504.1, from coordinate 32,108 downwards.
TGGAATTTAGGAGGAAAGAATTAGAGGAGGAAATTAAGAAAAAAGAAAAGGCTTTAATTCTGAATCCATCTGATGGGAAGACTAAAGAGGTAATTACTTTACTAAGAGGTCAGTTTCATATCTTGATGGCAGATGAAGTGGCAACTAACTTACGGTATGCTAGACATAATACTTTTTGTAATGCTAATAAACCGGGTAGGTGGTTAGCTTATTTGTTATGGAAGAAACAGAGAGCATGCAATATAGATAGAATAGAATACAAGGGTAAGGTTGTGTACCAGCAGAATCTTATTAAAAAGGCTTTTGTTGATTTTTATTCTAAGTTGTATGTTAGAGGTAAGATTCGAGATGCAGACATAAATGGATATTTGCAGGAAGCTAATATCCCTGTTCTTATACAAGAACAAAAGGAAGGGTTGAATCAATTGATAAGTGATGAAGAATTTTTTTTAGCAATTAAGCAATTAAAGGTGGGTAAGGCACCGGGAACTGATGGTTTGACTGCCGTCTATTATAAAAATTTACAGTTAGAAATGGTGGAGCCTTTAAGAGAATTGTTTAGGAAAATTCAATTGGGAGGAGAAGTGCCTCCATCGTGGAAAACAGCTTTTATTTCGTTGATTCCGAAGGAAGATCAAGATGCTACCCAAGCCAAAAACTATAGACCAATATCGCTTTTAAATACTGATTATAAGATATTTGCAAAAATTTTAGCTAATAGATTAATGAAGGTAATGCAGCAAGTGATTCATAGTGATCAAACTGGATTTATAAGCGGTAGACAAATGAAGAATAATGTGAGACATATTGTAGATTTATTGGAATTCTTGGAAAGAAATAACCAGGTCTCTGCAGCGCTGATCTTTTTGGATGCTGAAAAAGCCTTTGATCAATTGGATTGGCAATTTTTGGTGAAAGTACTGGAGAAAATGGAGTTTGGGGAAAAAGTTTTACAACCTATTAGGGCAATATATCAGAAGCAAACAGCTCGTATAATAGTCAACAGTAGTCTGACAGAAACATGTAATATTGAAAAGGGTACAAGATAGGGATGTCCGTTGTCACCCTTACTGTTTGTCTTAACATTGGAAATATTATTGATTAAAATACGAGATTCAAATAAAATTAAGGGAATTAAAATAAGAGAACAGGATTATAGACTGAGAGCGTTTGCAGACGACCTGGTTATTACAGTAACTCAACCAATTTACTCAGTTGTAGAGTTGATGGAGATAATAATGTTATATGGGAAAGTTTCTGGATTTAAGATAAAAACACAAAAAACCAAAATACTGTCAAAGAATATGACCATAGAACAAAAGGTTGCTCTAGAAGAGTTAATGGGATTTGAAATAGTTAAAAAGATTAAATATTTGGGGGTTTATCTGTCAGCCTCAAATGTGAAGTTATATAAGAATAATTATGAACTCTTATGGGTAAAAATACAAAAAGAATTAGATAGTTGGAAAAAACTACAATTATCTTTATTGGGAAGAATTGCAGCAGTGAAAATGAATGTTTTGCCAAAATTTTTATTTTTATTTCAAATGATACCTATACTTAAAAAGGATTTAAATATGGAGGAAAGACAAAAAGGTATTAATAAATTTGTTTGGGCAGGGAAAAAGCCACGAGTTAAATTTAAGATAATGCAAGACACGCGTGAAAGAGGTGGTCTTAAAATGCCTAATTTTAAATTATATTATGAGGCTGCTGCTTTATCATCGATAAGTGACTGGTTTAATTTAACACAAGGGAGATTATTAAATCTTGAGGGTTATGATTTGTTATTTGGTTGGCATGCATACTTATTGTATGATAAGAAGGTGGATAATGTGTTTAAGATACATATATTAAGGTATGCTCTGTTGCGAGTCTGGAAAAAATATAGACATAAGTTAAATTATAAGATACCAATTTGGACAATACCTAAACATGCAATAGAAAATATAAATGTTGGATTTAAACGTGATGCGACTACATATAAGGAAATTTTAAGGCTAGAAAGGAATGTATGGCAATTAAAGCCATATAATATTTTAAAAGGAGAAAAGATTGTACAAACTTGGTTCCAGTATGGGGAGTTACAGGCAAGATGGAAAGAGGATCAGAAAGTTGGTTTCTCAATAATGGATGAAAATTTGGTAAAACAAAATAGAGATCAAGGTCAAGCACATATAAGAAGAATATACAATGCATTGATAGAAATTGATTCAGAAATGTACTTGTTAAAGATTGTATGATAAAGTGGGCCCAGAACTTTCAGGAGGTTATAACAATGGATACTTGGGAAAAGATTTTGGTTGGAAATGTAAAATTTCCAGGGAGAAATTTAAGGGAGAATTTTTATAAAATGTTTTATAGGTGGCATTTGGATCCTAAAAAATTAGCAAGTATGTATCCGAACTGCCAGCCCAGATGCTGGAGGTGTGGTTGTGAGGACGCAACATATTTTCATATATTGTGGACTTGTAAAAAAGTTAAAGCTTTTTGGATTAAAATTTGGTGGAATATGCAAAAAATATTTAAGAAAAGGATAAAGTTTTCTCCGCAGTTGTTTTTGTTGGGTATTATTACAGATTTTACCGGCATAGATACTAAAATGATGTTGAATCTAAGCAAGACTTTTAATAGCACAATATTGGAAGAAGGAGGAACTGCCGACTATAGAAGAGTGGACTTTGAAAGTTTCTAACTTGGCGGAAATGGCAAAGATTTCAGCATATTTGAAAGAACAATCGCAACAGAGATAAATTGTGGAATGGAGAAGATGGATTGAATATATTCAAAATAAATATGGGACTAAAAAGTTTCATTTAGCATTTGAATAGGTAGTGGTGTTATATGATGTATAATTAATTATTTGTTATTTGTTAGCAATATGATGACTATGGAGAATTAAAGTGCGATAGAATTTAATGTTTTACTTTTGGGTTGTTAGCATATTTTAGCTTATGTTTGTAATACTATACCCTGTATTCAGCTCTGGGAAGTCGGGGAGGGGGGAGGGGAGGGGAGGGGTGGGTGGGGGAGAGGGGAGGGAGAGGAAGGGGTTTTTCTTTTTTTTGTTTCTTTTTCTATCTTAAAAATGTATTGTAAAACTTTTCAATTAAAAAAAAAAAGAATGATCTCAGTTCGAATCCAAGGCAAACCATTCAATATCACAGTAGTCCAAATCTATGCCCCAACCACCAGTGCTGAAGAGGATGAAATTGACCAATTCTATGAAACCCTACAGCACCTTATAGAACTAACACCAAAAAATGATGTCCTTATCATCATGGGGGAATGGAATGCTAAAGTAGGAAGCCAAAAGATAACTGGCATAACGGGCAAGTTTGGCCTTGGAGTACAGAATGAAGCAGGGCACAGGCTGATAGAATTTTGTCAAGAGAATACGATGGTCATAGCAAACACTCTTTTGCAACAACCCAAGAGATGGCTCTACACATGGACATCACCAGACGGTCAACAAAGAAATCAGATTGACTATATGCTCTGCAGCCAAAGATGGAGAAGCTCTATACAGTCAGTAAAAACAAGACCAGGAGCTGACTGTGGCTCAGACCATGAGCTTCTCTTTGCAAAGTTTAGGCTTAAACTGAAGAAAGTAGAGAAAAGCACTAGGCCACTCAGGTATGAATTAAATCATATCCCTGTTGAATATACAGTAGAGGTGACAAATAGATTTAAGGAATTAGATCTGATAGACAGAGTGCCTGAAGAACTATGGACAGAGGTTTGCAACATTGTAGAAGAGGTAGCAACCAAAACCATCCCAAAGAAAAAGAAATGCAAGAAAGCAAAATGGTTGTCTGAGGAAGCATTGCAAACAGCTGAGGAAAGGACAGAAGCAAAAGGCAAGGGAGAAAAAGAAAGATACACCCAATTGAATGCAAAATTCCAGAGAATAGCTAGAAGAGATAAGAATGCCTTCTTAAATGAACAGTGCAAAGAAATAGAAGAAAACAATAGAATAGGGAGGACCAGAGATCTTTTCAAGAAAATTGGAGAAATGAAGGGAACATTTCATGCAAAAATGTGCATGATAAAGGACCATAATGGCAGGGACCTAACAGAGGCAGAAGAGATTAAGAAGAGGTGGAAAAATTACACAGAAGAACTATACAAGAATGAGCTTAACGTCCCCGATAACCACGATGAGGTGGTCACTGACCTCAAGCCAGACATCCTAGAATGTGAAGTGAAATGGGCCTTAGGAAAGCTGAACAACAACAAAGCTAGTGGAGGTGACAGTATTCCAGCTGAGCTATTCAAAATCTTAAAAGACGATGCAGTAAAAGTGCTACACTCAATTTGCCAGCAAATTTGGAAAACTCAACAGTGGCCACAGTTTACATTCCAATTCCAAAGAAAGGCAGTGCCAAAGAATGTTCAAACTATTGCACCATTGCACTGATTTCACATGCTAGTAAAGTTATGCTTAAAATCTACAAGCTAGACTCCAGCAGTATGTGGATCGAGAACTACCAGAAGTACAGGCAGGATTTTGAAGAGGCAGAGGAACTAGAGATCAAATTGCCAACATATGCTGGATCATGTAGAAAGCTAGACAGTTTCAGAAAAACATGTACTTCTGCTTCATTGACTATGCTAAAGCTTTGGTCGTGTGGATCACAACAAACTGTGGCAAGTTCTTAAAGAGATGGGAGTACCAGACCATCTTATTTGTCTGAAGAAGCAACAGTGAGAACTGGACATGGAACCACTGATTGGTTCAAAATTGGGAAAGGAGTCCGACAAGGCTGTGTACTGTCACTATGCCTGTTTAACTTATATACAGAGCACATCATGAAAAAGGCAGGGCTAGATGAATCAAAAGTTGGAATTAAAATTGCCGGGAGAAATATCAACAACCTAAGATATGCAGATGATACCACTCTAACGGCAGAAAGTGAAGAGAACTAAAGTGCCTCTTGTTGCGAGTGAAGAAGGAGAGTGCAAAAATTGGGTTGAAACTAAACATTAAGAAAACCAAGATCATGACATCCAACCCTCTCAGTTCCTGGGAAATAGATAGGGAAGAAATGGAGGTAGTGACAGATTTTATTTTCCTGGGCTCCAAGATCACCGCAGATGGGTATTGAAGCCAAGAAATTAAAAGACGCTTGCTCCTGGGGAGCAAAGCCATGGCAAGTTTAGACAGCACACTGAAAAGCAGAGATATCATCCTGCCAACAAAAGTACGTATAGTCAAGGCTATGGTCTTCCCAGTTGCAATGTATGGCTGTGAAAGTTGAACCATAAGAAAGGCTGAGCGCCAAATAATTGAAGCCTTTGAACTATGGTGCTGGAGAAGACTCCTGCAAATCCCTTGGCCTGCCAAGCGATCAATCCAGCCAGTCCTAGCGGAGATCAACCCTGACTGCTCTTTAGAAGGCTAGATCCTGAAGTTGAAACTCAAATACTTTGGCCACGTAATGAGAAGGAAGGACTCACTGGAGAAGAGCCTAATGCTGGGAAAGGTTGAGGACAAGAGAAGAAGGGGACAACAGAGAATGAAGTGGCTGAATGGAGTTACTGAAGCAGTAGCCATGAGCTTAAATGGACTCCTGAAGGTGGTAGAGGGCAGGAAGGCCTGGAGGAACTTTGTCCAATAACATTCAATATTTAGCAAATAGCATATTGTCTGGGTAGATATATATCAATAGAAGTAGTAGTAGTAGTAGTA